>JAJHSJ010000006.1:49035402-49435402 GCA_021015155.1 Magnolia officinalis
GTGGGTCTTTTACCTGATAGGGTTTGGTTGGTAAGTGAAGCTTAATATACCAGTATAGTGCACTCGAACTTATTCATCTTGATAAGTCTTGATCTTGTAGTCTTCATATGGGGCTCACTTGACTTAAGGACTCAACATTCATGTACATTGACAAACAAAGGCACTTTCAATCTCCCTCCTTCTTAATTACGTGACAAAACCCTAACAAACCCTATATGGTATGTACAAGTCAAGATTACATAATTTTACATTATTACAACTCAATTACAAAGAATATACAAAGACTTGATCTTGGTGCTTGAGTTGCTACTCCCCCATCTTCCTGCATCACCATCAAGTCACAACAGATTCACAGCTAATGGTGGGAGTATAGTTCTCCCTCTTTTTGTTAGTTATTGGCAAAGGGTTAGTAACATAGACAACATGCCAGACATTACTGAAGTTGGAGAAGCAATTACCTATTCATAATTGGAAGATAGTTCAAACAATCACCTAATGTTAAAGATAAGAATTAAGTGCAAGGAATTATGCGATAAGAACAACAAACATGCCGCAAAGATATAAATATATCATAAAAAATGCCCAAATATGGCATGATCATCCACAACATCGAAATATTAAAAAAAATCATCATCCACAAAAAATATCACAAGCCCAATCTGTCACACCCAAAACTCGGAAACCGGGCTCACAAAATTCTCTATCGCCGAATCCGATGCCAATAGCCTCCGTAGTACTCCATTCTCGGCTCCCAGTGCTCATACGCCAGATTCTGATCCTGGGATCCGATAAGGAGGATTTTTCAATGTACATTTATCTCATAAGAAACATACAAGTTTACCCAAATCACAAAGGTAACATCTGAAATTACGGTGATGACCGATTTAGTTGAAGTAGGAATATGCCAATATGTCCTAGAAAAGGGTGAATAAGACTTTTATAAAAATTTTATGGTTTATTTAAAATCCTATCAAACTTGTCCTGAGTAGATATGCATGAATCAGGATTTCTTCAAAACAACTCTAATGGCTTCCAAGCCAAATAGAGGATCCAATCATAAAACTACTTTGAAAGATAAACAAGATGTGAATTAAAGTTTATGATGGATGTGACTGTGTGTGAGATATGGTCTTAGATAATTAAATATGAAAGCATAAAATCACACAGGAATGAAAGACAATAGCAATCACAAACACAGTCATTTTTATAGTGGTTCGACTACTTGTCTACTCCACTCCCGGCAAACGCACTCAACCCTTGAGTGTACCGAATTTCACTAAGGAGGTTTCACAACAGGTTCACATCAAACCAGAGGTTTTAAAGTAGGTTCACCTCTAACCAATGCAACCTATACCTAGGCTAACTGTTTATGCTCCCACGAGCAAGGGTCAACACATAGCACCCGATTTTACGCACACTGGCCAAGGATCCACTCAAGGAACCTCACTTGTTTATGCTCCCACGACCAAGGGTCAACACAACCCACCTAACTTTTAGACCACCTTGGTCAAGGACCTACACAAAGGACTTAACGTTTATGCTCTCCACAGAGCAAGGGTCAACACAAAGCACCCACCACGTACACTCTCGCTAGAGGCCTCCTAGAGGATTTGCAAGGGGTGAGAAACACCTTAGACCCAATCCTACAAAGGAATGATCACAAGGGTCCTCTGGACTCCGTTTTATGAGAGGTGTAGCTGACCTCGCCCTTGTCAGATAAGCAGATGAGTGTCTTTCAGTACTTTGTCAAAAATCTCCTCCTTTGTTGATGAAGAATCTTCTGCCAACTTAGAAGATGTACCAATACATGGCGACCAGTTGGGTTAAGGTTATAATGGAATCCTACTCTATTGAATATTTTCCTATAAGGAAGATAGAGCGATTCCAATCATTTATGCATTCAAGGCATCCCAGCTTAATAATTTGCCATTAAGGTGGTAGTTGCAGGATTCTTAAATGCGGAAGTTCATTCCCCAATCCACTCTATTGAATGTCAATGATGAGGGTGGATTGGAGGATGAACTCACATGAGAGAAAGGGCTTTGGGTATATGATCTAAGGTTAAACACTCAAAAGCACTTTCTACTTTCTCTACCAGCAACTAAGGTTGAGCTCTCATTAAATAGGCAAAAGGTTTCAACGGATATAAAACGGTCACATTTATGATAGAGTTCGATATCATCGAGGAGGGTCGATATCTTCGAGCATATACTCTCGATCGCATCGACTGGCCGCCCGATGACATAAACTCAAATGTCAAACGCTTTTGAAACCTTTTGCCAGCTGGTCGAGGAAATCGAAACATGCGTCGATTGTATCGGATTTCGAACTTCGATTTCATCGAGACGAGGTTCGATTCCTCGACATTTGAAAATGTGAGAGATCGGCCTTTGAAATATTTCAGGTCTTAAAATATGATCGAGGCACACTCGATATCATCAGAATTTGAATGTCGATGATATCGATAGTCGTGTCGATGCATCGATAAATCCAGGGATTTTACCAGTGAGCTTACTGGATAGTTTATGTCCATTCTCGATGCAATGGACCCAGCCTCGATATTATCGATATTTGAATATCGATTCTAACGAGTAACCCTCGATCCAAGATGAAACAACCTGAAAAATATTGATGGGAAACTATGTGTCCAAGACCGATATCATCGAAGTCCTTCCGATATCATCGAAATTTGAATTCCGAGGATATCGAGGAGAACTTCGATATATCGAAGATTTTATGATTTTCCTTAGAAAAATAGGGTCACAACATATATGATGTCGATTATATCGAGTCAACTTCAATAGACTCGAGATTCAAATTTCGATGTTATCGATACGACTATCGATACATCGATAATTCCGTCCAGAGAGTTATGTGGTTGCCGGATGTCTTATGTTGTCATTTCGATATTATCAATTGAGTTTCGAGGACATCGACAGCACTGTTCGATAACATCGATTAGTCTATCAATAAATCGTCAGAGGTAGAAAACTTAAAGATTTTTCTATTGTTTGAAAAAGATTTCTAACCAATAAACCCTATGATTTCTAATCAGTTTTTAGGGTTTTAAGTACCTAGTGTTTTGGGACATGGGATGCGAGGCTAAGATTTACGTGAGGTGAGTTCGGGCCCACATCCAGTTGAGGCAGACGGTTGATTGATCTTCCTATGGAGCTTCTCTGTCTAGCAGACTCAACACTCACGCTAATTGACAAACTAAGGCACTTTCAATCTCCCCTTTTATCAATTACATGACAAAACACCGAAAACATCCTAGAACATCATCTAGACAAACACCCTAAATTGTGTGTACATGCACTTTATACAATTTTTACAATATATAGTGAACCCATACACACAATCAGTAGCTGCTCCCCCTAACAGCATTCTCCCCCTATCTTGTTGCAACTGCTCCCCCTAACACCTACATCACCATTCATAAACAAATATACACAATTTTTCCATCGGGGTGTTTGATTTGTTCTCCCCCTTTTTGTCAGTCATTGGCAAAGGATAATACTATAGTTGATATTGACTGAATTTGAAGCAATTGGGGAGAACCAACATTCAGAGGGCACATGCATAAGATAGATAGATATAACTAGCATTGCATTCCAAAGAATATGTATACATTGTAGAAGATCAAATAGGGCAGAATAGTAAGCAAATAATATAAAGAGCAAAACAGCACATGCATTCCACACCAGTTGAGCTATAACCAAATAAACCAGGGGATGACAATAAGACAAATATGACTTATAGCCAATCATAACCCAAAATATCCAAAACATATATATTGCCCAAGATTGGCAGTAATATAATAGTTATCCCCCAAAAAAAAAACCAAGCCAATTCATGGGAACCCAAAACCAACCATAAGTATTTAGCCCATCCATGGGCATATACAACACAAACAAAAAAAAACGGTTAGACTCTGCAGGTTAGGAAGCCATCACATACACTCATTTAAACGTAGGGCATACAAAAAGATACCCATGCCCTAACATTGAGATGAGAGTAGGGTGTATGTGACGGCACATAGACTGTCTTTTCATGGTGGAGGTGCAGAGGAGGATGGTGCAGTATCATCGCATCGACAGGTGAGTAGATCCACCAATTGCTGCACCGTTTGTTGTACTCCATTTACCAGGCGTTTCAAGACAGTAAACCGTGTATTCACAAACTCCTTTAGCTAGGTGATATCTCGTTGTATTGCTCCAATCCTGTCTTGATGGAGCTTAAACCTTTTCGCATGCCTGGGCTTTGATGTGGATGGAGCTTCATGGGGCGCAGGAGGTTCATTCCCAGTTATTCCAGCCCCTTCAGCAGGAGCATCGCCTTCACCTTCTTCTCCTTCTTCATGAATTCCTTCCTCCAGTGGATCCTTGGGAAACTTGTGGAATTTTAAATCCATCATTCGAATGTTGTTCTTGTTGAAGACATGAACGGGAAGTTCCGGATCGTTGGTAGTTGGAAAGCCGATGGCGTTGCACGCAGTGTGTATAATCCAGGGATAGGGCAGGTGAACATCCTGGGATGTATGAATGACATAGACTAACTGATCCCTGAGGCTATGAAGTATACTATCATGATCATGAACCCAGTGAGATCGGAACGGTTGGTACTTCTAGGGTAGATGTTTGAGCCGAAGATACCATGCAAAATTCGAAATTGCGGTTCCATAACTTGGATTTTAATGCATTGCCTTGGTACCAAGGAATGTCGCGACAATGACAAAGAGACTTCGTGACCATGGATCGAGTTTCAATATTTTCAAGATCCATATCTGGAAGACCAACAAGTGACAGGGTAAGACCAAAAATTTCAACAATAAACTCAAGGGTGATCTCCACATCGTCACCATCAATAGACATAGTGATAGAAGGCGGATCAGACACTGGAGAATGATAAGAGGCAAAAAAGTTGTGTGTCCGTTCAAGGTGACATGGCCCACCAAAGTCAAGAATAGGTAACCAGCCAATTGCGGCAAAAAGAGATTCCAGATTATACAGTATTAGACAGTCCCTGTCAACCTTTCTCTCATGGATAAGCTTCCTACCAGTATATTTGGCTAAAGCTAGATTCATCTTACGCGGAGGAGGTATTTGTGCCTCGGATTGGGACCCGCCATGTGACGCCTTTCTAGTTCGTTGGCGTGTAGGAGTCCCGCGGTCAGAAGCCCTTGCTCTTTCTCTTGGAGAAAGAACTTTTTGTTGAGAGGTTCTAGAAGACTCTCTAGGACCAGACACCTTTCCTTTGTCCTTTCCCATTTGCTGACACTTATGAGCAGAGATGTGAGATTTTTGGGAATAATCAGACAAAATTTCTTCTTAAGAGTCTGAAAATACCCATTTTAAAAACAAGATGGAATCTTAGAAAGAATGAATGGAAGGGGTAATACCAGTTTTGAGGAACGTCGATGACTCGTGGATGAAGTTTCGTGTGAACCGATGAAAGGATACGAGAAAGAAGAGAGAAAAATAACTTTTTGATGAAAAATGTGATTTTTCCCGCTCGGCCACCTTATATCGGGCGGCAATCATCGATATCATTGACCGGTATTTCGATGATATCGAGAGACCCCACTCGATGTTATCGAAACTGTCTTCGATATCATTCTCGATCATATGACTCTTCCTATTCCAAAGAGGCGTCGATGATATCGACCTTTGATTGATTTATCGAGCATCCACATGACTTATCGACAGACATATCAAAGGTGAATAATTTTCATTTTTCCGCAGTTCCACAAACTTTCATGTATAGTATAGTATATCTTTGAATCAACAGTATACACAGCAAAATTTTGTACAAGCATTATACAAATCAAAATTATAAACATCAGGATGTTTATATATAAAAAGATTGAGGTGAGGGACCTTAGATGTATCTTTAAAAACTCAGCAAAAATGCATCTTTTCAGCAACTGTCCAGATCTAGATGCATGACCTGGATATATTTTTCCATGCTCAATATTACGAGGCATATGAATCAGGCTTTCCTTTACCTTTAATAACATAGCAGTGGTTATTTATACGAGAACCCTTCATCACTGATTTTCTTGAAAGGTCTAGGATCTCGCATTTTTCCTTGTTGAATGTAACCACATGCTCATTGTCGCATATTTGAGAAATGCTTAAGAGATTATGTGTTAATCCTTTTATGTAAAAGACATTCTCATTTTTGAGCAAATTTATTCCTTTAATAAATCCCTGTCCAATTACCTTAGTGGTGCTTCCATCTCCATAGGTGACTATCCCATCATTAAGATCTTAATAATTTGAAAGGAGAGATTTGTTACCTGTGACATGTCTTGAACAACCGCTATCCAGGTACCACTTAGTATCATTGCCCGTTATATGATTTGAGTGAGTAATAAGGCAATTTTTCTTTTCTTTGATTATCCATTTTGTGACAAGATTTTTGACTATGGTTGATTTAGTTTTCTTGTTTAACTCAGCCACTTGATTCAATACTCCTTCATTCTGTCATTCATTCTAGGTGGTGATGGATGTGTATTTCTCTTATCCATATTTCTAGGTGGACTCTTGATATCTTGTATTTTTTCTGGTTGGTTTGAATTTACCAAAATGATTTAAACCAGAATTATGTTGCGTCCTCCTAGGTGTTAAGCATTCAAACTTATAATGACCCGAATCACCACATAAATGACAGACTGGAGTAGTCTTTGTGTTACTTCCTGAAGCACCAGATTTTCCAGCCATTGTTGTTGCATTACTAGTTTTTGTTTTAAATTTATCATATCCTAAGCCACTCTTGTCCTTTCTAGGTCTTCCCATACCTAAGAGTTTCTCTAATTTCACACCACTCTGGGAAAACTTATAGTTTAGCTTAACAATTTTTCTGGATTCTTCCAAATCAAACAGGAGTGTATGATTTGAAGGAGCATGTTTTTGTCTTTTAAAAACTCAACCTGTTTAATTAGTTTTTCAGACTCGGTTTTAAGGAAGGTGTTGATTCTTTCAAGTATATTGTTATCTGAATGATATTGTTGTAAATCATTGATTAGATGTGTATTAATTTTCAAAGTTTCATTTAGATCTTTTTGCAGCAATTCCTTTTTGTTTTCAGATATTCCAAGTCTTCTAACTATGATGATGTTATGGATGTAGAGTTGATTGTAAGCATCTTGTAGTTTATGTTGTTGTTCTTCTTCTTCCTTTTCAGTTTCCTCATTATCTGATGGAAATGATTCAATGGCTTGCGGTTCTTCCTCGTTCTCAGTTTCAATGGGAATGATTGGAGCAGTGGAGGCCATAAGAATTTTCAAAGATTTCTGGTCTCCGTCGCTCTCTGAGTTGCTAGATTCTGAGTTTGACACTTTCGTATCATCCCATGTGGCAGCCATTGCCTTACCCTTAGTTTTTCTATTTGGGCATTCAGTAGACAGGTGTCCAAACTTTTGACAGGCATAACATTGTTGTTCTTTGGTCTTTTTACCAAATTCACCTGTAGAATGTCTGTTGTCCACCTTTCTTCCTTTAAATGGACGACCACGATTTTTCTGAAAGAATTTTCTGAACCATTGAACCAACAAAGCCACTTCTTTATCTTTATTTTCTCTTTCACTTTCAATGTCCTCATTTGTTGTATTCTTTGAAGTTTTGAGGATAGTGGTTTTCGATTTTGGGGTTTGTTTGAAGTGTAGATCAAATGTTTGTAGGAAACCAACTAGTTCTTCTACTTTCATTTCATCTACGTTTCTACATTCTTCAATGGTTGTTACTTTAGGATTGAACCATTCCGGTAATGATCTTAGTATTTTCCTACAGATTTTTGGGACTAGAACCTTCTCACCTAATCCACTCATGGAGTTGCAGATAATGTTCAGTTTTGTGAAAAACTCCATGAAGGTCTCATGCTCTTTCATTCTGAGACTTTCAAACTGTGATGTTAGGAGTTGTAATTTGGATCTCTTCATAGTACTTGTTCCTTCATAGGTTGTTTCCAACAAATCCCATGCTTCTTTGGCTGTTCGACACATACTGATTTGATTGAAGATGTCTTAGGACACAGCACAATAGATAACATTCATTGCTTTAGCCTCAGCAATTTGATTTTCCTTATCGAATGTTGTCCATTTTTCTTTAGATTTTGGTTTGGTGATAGTTGTGCCATTTTCAAGTACTATTTGTTTAGATGGTGGCACATATCCTCTTTCAACTATATCCCAAACATCATGACCTAGAGATCTTAGAAAGTAGTGCATCCTACCCTTCCAGTATGCATAGTTCGATCCATCAAATACTGGAGGTCTAGAGACTAATGAGCCCTCTTTTTTGGCCATATTACCAACTTCAGTCAAGATCACTCTCTAGGCGGTGAAGCCCTTAAGAGAGACCTGGCTTTGATACCAATTGAAATTGTCGTGATGACCGCTTTAGTTGAAGTAGGAATATGCCAATATGTCATAGAGGGGGTGAATAGGACTTTTATAAATTTTGTATGCTTTATTTAAAATCCTATCAAACTTGTCCTGACTAGATATGCATGAATTAGGATTTCTTCAAAATAACTCTAATGGCTTCCAAGGCAAATAGAGGATCCAATCATAAAACTACTTTGAAAGATAAACAAGATGTGAATCAAAGTTTATGATGAATGTGACTGTGTGAGATGTGGTATCAGATAATCAAATATGAAAGCATATAATCAAACAGGAATGAAAGACAATAACAATCATAAACATAGTCATTTTTATAGTGGTTCGACTACTTGTCTACTCCACTCCCGGCAAACGCACTTAACCCTTGAGTGTACCGGATTTCACTGAGGTTTCACAACAGGTTCACCTCAAACCGGAGATTTTAAATCAGGTTCACCTATAACCAGTACAACCTACACCTAGGCTGACATTTTATGCTCCCACAAGCAAGGGTCAACACATAGCACCCGATTTTAAGCACACTGGCCAAGGATCCACTTAAGGAACCTCACTTGTTTATGCTCCCACGAGCAAGGGTCAACACAACGCACCCAACTTTTAGACCACCTTTGTCAAGGACCTATACAAAGGACCTAACGTTTATGCTCTCCATAGAGTAAGGGTCAACACAAAGCACCCACCACGCACACTCCCGCCGGAGGCCTCCTAGAGGACTTGCAAGGGGTGAGAAACACCTTAGACCCAATCCTACAAAGGAATGATCACAAGGGTCCTCTGGACTCTAATAACTTACAGATAAGCAGATGAGTCCCTTTCAGTACGTTGTCGAAGATCTCCTCCTTTGTTGATGAAAAATCTTCTGCTTCCTTGAACCGCAACTCAGAAGATGTACCAATACATGGCGACGGGTTGGGTCAATGTTATAATGGAATCCTACTCTATTGAATATTTTCCTATAAGGGAGATAAAGCGATTCCAATCATCTATGCATTTAAGGCATCCCAGCTTAATGATTTGCCATTAAGGTGGTAGCTGCAGGATCCTTAAATTGAAAGTTCATTCCCCAATCTACTCTATTGAATGTTAATGATGAGGGTGGATTGGATGATGAACTCCCACGAGAGAAAGGGATTTGGGTATATGATCTAAGGTTAAACACTCAAAAGCACTCTTTACTTTCTCTACCAGCAACTAAGGATGAGCTCTCATTAAATAGGAAAAAGGTTCCAATGGATATAAAACAGTTACATTTATGACAGAGTTCGATATTATTGAGCAAGATCGATATCATCGAGCGTATACTCTTGATCGCATCGACTGGCCACTCGATGACACAAACTCAAATGTCAAACGCTTTTGAAACCTTTTACCAGCTGGTCGAGGAAATCGAAACATGCGTCGATTGCATCGAATTTCAAACTCCGATTTATCGATACGAGGTTCGATTCCTTGACCTTTGAAAATGTGAGAGATCAGCCTTTGAAATATTTCAGGTTTTAAAATATGATCGAGGCACACTTGATATCATTGGAATTTGAATGTCGATGATATCGATAGCCGTGTTAATGCATCGTTAAATCTAAGGATTTTACTAGTGAGCTTGCTGGACAGTTTATGTCCATTCTCGATGCAATCGACCCAGCCTCGATATTATCGATATTTGAATATCGATTCTATCGAGTGCCCATGAAACAACCTGAAAAATATTGCTGGGAAACTATGTGTCCAAGACCAATATCATCGAAGGCCTTCCGATATCATCGAAATTTGAATTCGGAGGATATTGAGGAGAAATTTGATATATCGAAGATTTTATGATTTTCCTTAGAAAAACAGGGACACAACATATATGATGTTAATTATATTGAGTCAAATTCGATAGACTCGAGATTCAAATTTTGATGTTATCGATACGACTATCGATACGTCGATAATTCTGCCTAGAGAGTTATGTGGTTGCTGGAAGTCTTATGTCCTCATTTCGATATTATTGATTGAGTTTCAAGGACATTGACAACATTATTCGATAACATCAATCAGTCTATCGATAAATCGACAGAGGTAGAAAACTTAGAGATTTTTCTATTATTTGAAAATTTTTTCTAACCAATAAGCCCTATGATTTTCTAATCAGTTTTTAGGGTTTTAAGTACCTGGTGTTTTGGGACATGGGATGTGAGGTTAAGATTTACCTGAGGCAAGTTTGGGCCCACATCCAGTTGAGGCAGACGGTTGATGATCTTCCTATGGAGCTTCTCTGTCTAGCAGACTTAACACTCACGCTAATTGACAAACCAGGGCACTTTCAACATCATCATCACATATCCACTAATATAAACATTTGAATATAGTGCTGAAAGGAAAATACATATATCATAAATCAGAGCTCCAGTGGGCAGCTGCATGCTCCAAGCTTAACGTTGCTGCAAGCTAACGCCACTTGCACACATCTATTGTGCATAAGCTTATAGAAAGCTTAGAGGGTGGTGTAAGTGTGTGCGCAAGTAAGTGCCAAGTATGCAATATCAGAGCAATGCAGAAATATGCTGGTAAGTCCATAAATACCATCAGTCTTATCCAGGCTATGCGATGCGAAAACAAAATAAGCAAATATCATACACTGAGGAAGCAATGTAGATTAGCTATGCAATGTGGAGACATAGTAAGCCAAATATTATATACTGAGGATGCAATGTAATATGTGGTGTGAATGAAATGACCAAGCTGGAGTGTGAAGTTGGGATAATAGTACGTAGTATAGTAGGCTACGGGGTCCACCACAAGGGACTTCTATCTAAACCAGTCCTATACCTAAATTTAGATAGCCAGACTCAATGTGGTAGACTCCTAATATCGGGTTGGTCGCGCGCCCCAACCGAAATCTTGGTCATTATGAAGGTACACATAAGAATTAGTTGCGCACCACTAGCCTGAGTAAATAGTGAATGAATGAATGAATGAGAAAAATACTTAGTATGCAACTCCTGCTCAATAAGTCCACATATCAGTATCGTACATCTTTGGGATCATCACCAAGGTCTATTACACTCTACGTCAGCTTACCGCCCCTATCCGAGTGCACAACTGGGTAAGTGGAAGAGACCTCACTATCCGCCTACCAATATCGAGCCTGGTTCGTCGATAATTGACTCATTCCTCAAGCTGGTCAAACTCAACCTAGATATTGCCCCCTTACTCAGGCAGGTAAGGTCACACCCCCTTCCAACCGACCACGACACAGTGGGAGACACAACCTACTGGTTACGGCTCTCATGTGCTCATGTATATCAACTCGGTCTAGACGTTGGAGCATCCCCTGGCCTCGGCGGTTTAGGGATTTTCACCCAGGGACATCTATGACGCCTGTATGCTAGAACCAAATATTTTTGGTGTCCCATCTGGCCACTACGACATGCCTGTGGAGGCCACAACCCTGATGTCGTTAGGGCGTATGGTGGTTATATCACAATATGCGAGATGCATGAGTCACACTGTCGAATCATGCATCAATCATGCGCATATTGTGCGCTCATGTGGAATGACTCCGTCTATCAGGGAGTCCCAAAAACAACCTGCCCTATGGCATATGCAATGGTCAACCACACCTCATAACGAATATGCAGATGATGCATATGGGCATGTATCATGATGCTATGCTGTCACATACTCATAATTGGTATTGATAACTGGTACCGATAATCGACATCGATAATGGGCCTAACAAAGGGCATATGGGAAGGTTACAATGTGGACATTTAACCATCATTGCCCATCAATGTGGACATTTAACCAACATTGCTCCCAAGGAGTGGCCCTCATATGGCCAAACATATAGTGGGCCCATACACAACATAATGGGCCTCACACAAAGGGCCTAATATACATCACGATGGGCCACATACATCACAATGGGCCGCATCACGATGGGCCATATACAATCTTAATGGGCCGTATCACGGTGGACCATATACAATCTCAATGGGCCACATCCCATGGGCCTCAAATATATCACAATGGGCCTCATATATGGGCCTCAAATATATCACAATGGGCCGCATTACATGGGCTTCAAATACATCACAATGGGCCACACATATGGGCCACACAAATATCATATTGGGCCACATATATGGGCCATACAAACATCATATTGGGCCGCACATATGGGCCACACAAACTTCATATTGGGCCTCACTAATGGGCCATATATACATCACAATGGGCCTTACACAAGGGTCTCATACATCAAGTGGGCCGCATCAAACGAGCCGTAACGATGGGCCTCATGTACATCAAGATGGGTAGCAATAATGGGCCTCATATAGATCAAGTGGGCTGCATTATATGGACCACACACATACATGATTTTGGGCCCTATTCAAAGGCCTTATATACATCACTTTGGGCCTCAAATAGGGGCCCATGAGCTAGGCATAATGGATGTATAGTGTATGTAACACATATATAAAAGTGGGCCCCGAACAATCATAATGGGCCTCAAAAAATCGTAATGGGACCCGCATAAAGGCCTTACAAATCGAAATGGGCCCCACCACATGGACCTCATGGGGCAGCCCATGACCCAACAAAAATGGGTGGGCAACGTGTGTTTCCATCAAGGTGGACCCTACACAGACAACAAGTGGGCTTGCACCTAACGGATGGGCCCTGCATGTATAGTAGGTGGGCCCTACTTAGGCGCCCAACAAGGTGGATAGCGTGGGTACATACATCATCAAGGTGGGGTCCACCCGAGATGGGGGCGGCGTGGATGGAACACATACCTTATGCAGGTCTCACGTGGACAACATGTGCCACCACAACAGGCCTCACTGTCCCTCATTGGACGGTGAGGATGTATCACATACATCAATGGGACCCACCATCCAAAAAATCTGGATGGTGCAGTTATAACACATATCTCATGTGGGACCTACCGTCCACGTGGATGGCAGGGGTTAAAATAGATACATCATGTGAGGTTCTGCACGGATGGACGACGTAGTTCTAAGGCACATACATGCAAGGGTGCAGTCCACATAGATGGACAGTTGGATGTAGCTCATACAACATATGAGACTCACAGAACTTGCGAATGCAATACAACAATCATATAGCTAGTGTGAGGTACTCCAGCTAATCTGCTTCCAAGCAGGTGGGTCCCATGTGGGGCCCACCATAATATAATATAATATATTATTATTGTTATGGGAAGATCCGAGCCCCTTATAATTCTAAGGGCCAACGTCATGTTGACTCAATCGGACAAACGACTACCCTATGTGATGCCCACAACTGAAGGATTCACCGATGAGTCGCAAAGCTACTTCGGCTCTAAGACTAATGATTGATTCGGCTCGAGACGATCTGAGACCAAAATAGGAGGAAACCCAACTCGATAGAATAGGCCTGACGCTTCACCTCGGACCTCATGAAAAAGTCATTCAGAATGCGTACGACTGGCAAGAGGCCAAGGCCATCAGCTCGGTTCAGACTGTAAATACGACCACTATTTGACAATGGCTTGTAACCACTCTGATTGAGACCTTATCTGCCAGAAGGATCGAGCCGAGATCGGATCTTGAAGTGGGCGCTCCATGAGCTAAGCTTGGAAACTACCATAAGTGGACGTGGCCTGTTACTTTGCTCGCCGATATGCATGATGTGCATAATATCCAACACAATCCTTGAATTGCGTACGATATCCCCACTATCCGAAAGTCACACTGATTGAGTAAATTGTGCAGAGATTAACGAACCTAGACCGTCAGACAGTCAGGTATAAATACAATAAGATCCCATTGCTACAGGTACGAAAGATCTTGCACTCTCCCTCTACCTTTCAACTTAGACCCCGATTCCCTTGACCTGACTTAGGCATCGGAGGGTCCCTCGGCTTAGCCAGGGTCTCCTTTGTTCAACCTTTGTGCAGGACCAGGGTCCACCAGAGGAACATCGCAATGAGTGGAGGGTGATCCAGATTTTGTCATCAACATTTTTGGCGCCGTCTGTGGGAAACTGATACAAAAGGTCGGGTTCCTATCCTGAAGCATAATGGCGAGAGAAAAGAAGAAAGTAGTAGCTGCGGAACCAGATCCAAATGAGCAAACTCGATCCTCCTCACTACTTCATGTCGAATCAGCCCCAGGGCCTTCCCAGCGTTCTCGAAATCGGGCGAGTAAGTATCGCGTCATGCAGAGCGAGATACAAGCCCTACGTTACAAGGTGAACAGGATGAAGCAACAACAGGAGCCACAATTATGCCCGGCTCAGGAAAATCTTGTTCCTGAACCAGTTGGTCTAGTCGTGGAAGCTCACTCCGTGCCAAGGAGTACGAGGCCCAAGGTGCCTCAACACCCTCAAATGCCGATTTCGAGTCAGAATCCTCTTCCGACTCAAATCCGAGCCTAGGCTCGGAACACAGCCACTTGAGCTCCGACCAATGCTTCGGTCACTTTAGCCCTGACACCGACGAATCTCCATCATCGGCTAGAATGGAGGAGGGGAAGGAGGACTCCATAGATAGAAAATACCCAAGAAATCATAGTGGAAAATAAGGACCCTTGGGAGAAACGATTCGCGGAGCTCAACGACAAATTCCTAATTTTGGAAAAGAAACAACAACCGACGTCAGTTCCAGCCGCCATCCAGGTAATGATGGACGAGACCGAGCCTCCCTTCACCTCAGAAATCATGAACGAGGTGATGCCCCAGAGGTTCCGGATACCTCCTGTCATCCATTACTCTGGGTCCGGAGACTCATCCGAGCATGTGGAAGCCTATCGCTTGTGGATGCAGATCTAGATGGCGACGGATGTCATGATGTGCTGAGGGTTCTCGATCACGCTCACAGGTTCCGCTCGGAGTTGGTACCGGTAGCTCAAACCAAATTCCATCAGTTCCTTCGCAAAGTTGAGTTGACTATTCCTTACCCAATTCATAAGTGGTAAGAGAAGTCAAAAACCCAACACTCACCTGTTTGCTATCAAGCAAGTGCCGAAGGAGTCTTTGAAAGACTATATCGCTCGCTTCAATGAGGAAGCACTGCTGATAGAAGATTACGACGACAAAATGGCATTCGCTGTTATGTTCAACAGCCTAAAAGAAGGAAAATTCACCTTCTCCATTGTAAAGAATCCACCAAAGACGTTGGCCGAACTCGTTGCCAGAGCTCAGAAATACACCAACGTAGAAGAATTCTCCAATGCCCGCAAAAGTGTCCAAGTGGCTAAGCCAAATGGTAAAGGGAAGAAGCCTAGAAACGAGGAATTCCAGCCATCCAACAAAGGACCCAATGACCGCGCCCCTCGCGATCGTCGCCAGAGCAAAAGGTCAGAGGGAAAGTTCCGCTCCTACACCCCCCTTAACACATCCACCGAGCAGATTCTATTGGACGTCCAAGGAAAAAAGCTGTTAAATTGGCCCTTCTATATGAGGGCCTACCCGGATCATCGAGACAAGTGTAAGTATTGCCGCTTTCACCGAGATCACGGTCATAACATGGCGGACTGTGAAGATCTTAAAGATGAGATTGAGATCCTTATTCGGAAGAGACACCTGCGCCAATACACCAAAGAAGGAAAAGTTGATCGGAAAGAGAAGAGAGAGCGAGAGCAGCCGAACACTGCCGTGGAAGAGCCCACTGAAATTCGTACCATCTTTGGGGGCTCATCTAGTGGCGGAGACTCGAATAGGGCACGGAAATCCCACTCTCGGAAGTCTGAACTGGAGCATTACGTCCACTTAACCGAACGGCTCAGAAAGGAACTCCGAGTCAGCCCATGCACTCTGACCTTCATGGAAGATCTTGCACTCTCCCTCTACCTTTCAACTTAGACTTGATTCCCTTAACCTGACTTAGGCATCAGAGTGTCCCTCGACTTAGTCAGGGTATTCTTTGTTCACCCTTTGTGCAGGACCAGGGTTCACCCGAGGAGCATTGCAAGGAGTGGAGGGTGATCCAGATTTTGTCATCAACATTTTTGTCAGCCCACTCCTCGTGGGGAGGACCCCTCTGATCCAGTTTCAGTTTTTACAGCTCTGGTGTAGCCCCAATTCTTGCCACAATTTCAGTTGTAGCGTCCGCTGAGACTCGAGTCCCAGCAATCATTGTTCCAACTCCAGCTACCATAACTCCTTCATGGTAACAAAACAGATCTGACTTCCTTTATGGTTCGGGTTTTGCATTCTATCGTCACTGGAACTAAAGTCTGTCTGCCTTCTTTAATATGTCATTTCAGCATTCAGTTTAGTCTCCATCCAGGACAAAGTGATATTCCATTTGCTTATCTTATGACTGTGTTAGCTTCTCACATGCTAGTTGTTATGCCTGTTGGAGAGGCTCCTATTCATCATCTTATTTTTAACAATTCTAATATAAACAAGATGAAATTGGAATTGACACCTGGCCAAAGAGATGTGGGTGGTGGTGGTGCTGAAGCAGGGTATGAAGAAGAAGGTGGCGATCTTCCACCTGATGATATTAATATGGATGACATTTTTGATGAAATTGAATCAGATTCTACTAATGATCCTGACTATGAGCCATCTAATTTTGATGCTCGACTTCGTGCACTTGAGGAGAAAGTTGAGAATATGAATGTTGCCCATGATTTATAATTTAAATATATGCGCAAGTATCTTAGGCGTTTAAACAAGGGCCTTCATCAACTTGATCTAAGCATACCTGCTCCTTCTTCAGGATCTGATTAAATGTTTTTTATTTATTGGTCTGTAATAACTGTTAGACTATTTTGGTTTCTTTCAATGTGCTAGACTTACTTTGGATTACACTGGTATATGCACTTTAAAATTGCCTATATAACTTTTGTTTGTTTAACTCCTTTATTACTCTCTTATTGGTCTTCCACTTCCATTTATTCCTTTCTTCCTTTGTCATATTGTGACAAAAAGGGAGAGAATATTTTAAGTTTTTGATTAATTGATGATTATGGAATGTATATGGATTATGGGGGAGTAGCATAATCTTTATGGATCTGTGTACTATTCAGGGGGAGTAAGTAATGTAAGTAATGAGGAATTTGTGTACTAGTTAATGGCAACTGGTGCATGATTCTTTGTGTTCATATTGATCATATTGTTGTTAAGTGTGTTTTGTCACAAATTTGACAAAGGGAGAGATTATAAGTGCTATGGTTTCCTGCTCCTTTGGTTGTTAAATTTTGTGATGCCAAAACACAATTTATGTCTTGTGTAGCATGTTGATTTGTATGTGTAATAACACCCTTGTCAGTTATCGATTTATAACTAAATCCGTGTAAAGGTTATAAACATTACAACAAGACATTATGTAAAGGTTATAAACATTACAACCTGTCTTCTATCCCAAACTCATTACAACACATAGACCTGGTATTTTCCACCCAACGTTTACATAATGTCTTGTGTTGGTATTTTCAACCCAACCTTTACATAATGCAATGCAATACACATTCAATCCTTAACCAGAAGCATGTAGGAGAACTACATGTTTATAACCTTTACATAATGTGTTGGGATAGAAGACATTTAAAACCTTTACATAATGTTTATAACCTTTACATAGACCTGTCAGAGAGTTACATGTAGGAGAACTCCTCCTCAACATCATGGTAGTAGTCCGGCTCTGCCTCATAAGCATCGCCATCACCTGAAACTCAACAAATCTGGTTGGTGTGTACAACATCGTCCCGTAACGTGGGAGTGAGTGATCAACTCAGTGGAATAGTAAAGCATAGGTTAACATGTTATCAATTCAGTCAAGCAGTAATGATAAAACATTACAATCAAACACTCCTAACTACTCTTATTAATGCAAGTATGAATGACATGATGAATGCCCTTGCCAAACCACCCTCATGTGACACCATCTTACGTTCACGACATGCGTTCATCCCTCAGTGCTCCACATCTACCAGGCACATGCAGTGCGATAATGAGCATGATTACCGAGTAGTTATTAGTCCTTTCAAACAGCAGGATTGGGAAACTAAGGTACCTCCCTTGTATCATTCCCAAACATGATCCATTCTAGGGTCGTCAGTCCTAGTTAATCTCATATGATGGTGTGTTTCTAGGTCGCTGCAAAGGCTGCTAGGGCTGTTACACGCATTCGTTACACCACTCCCCCATCACCTTTTTAACGGTTCATCACTAAATTGATACAGGTCTAGTTTATACTCTATACACTACGGAAAAACTCATCGCCTCACCGCAAATTCAGAGTATGCTCAGGTCACTACAAAGGGCTCGTCACCAATCAGTGTAGGCCAACAGCTTGAATATAGTGTTTCATACCACCATAATCGGCTCACGAGTCTGGTTGCTCACTGGTCACTACGGGGAGGCACGTGGCCCCAGCGTAGGCTGACAGCTCGACCACGGTGTCCCATACCACCATGCCCGGCTCATGAGTCTTAGCAGATCGAGGTACCATGGTTAACGGGATTTCACTGGTAAGTTTGGTACCCTAGGTTCAAGCAGTAGCGTCCAAACATAGTGAACATACATTAGACATATCGGGTTACTTGACGAGCTTGACTAGCTCGAGCGCACAATCAATTGAATGACATGAAGTGCATAAGCACTTCGCGTGGCCTAACCACTGTGCCAACTGAAGTACGACTCGGGTTCGTCAAACACATCTTACGTGGCGAAATGCATCTCAACCACGATCTCAAGTCTAGTACCGATTGTCTGGACTATAAACATAGTCCCAAACACAATCAACCCTTATTCAAAGCATTTGGAGTAAAACATAATAAACAAAGTAATTCAAGCATGTTACACGCATGTGATAAAGCATGTTATAAAGCACAATATAAACAGGAATACAAACACATATATTTCATAAGTAAGCGGTTAAGGTAAACAACCAACATGGAGGAAATCATATACTTCTCTAAGGTAGTTGAGAATTCCATCTCAACACCTACCTAAGACACCATCATCCAAACACTTACTCTCACAAGCATTTTCACAAACACTTAGAATACACTATTTCAATATACATAGTGTATATTAACAAAACATGTATTAGGGCAAGTCCTTTCGCCAAACAAGTATTTTATCCATATATAATATATTCATACAACAAATAATCATGTCAAACACATTTCCAAAATTTATACATATACGGTACTTTCTACAAATACCTAGAGTATGTAAAATTCCATATTCCTCATCTTTAATCGAAACGGAAAACAGACAGCACTTTATACATGTGCAATTGCATGCAGATCATGAATCTATCATTATCTGACATTGAAAGCATTGAAAACCGCAACCCATACACCTAAAGTCCTCACCTTTTGTCGTAGAATCGTAACGGATCCGATAGGTTTGCTAAGCTTTCGTTTCGGCAGTTTGATAACCTATAGATTGAAATAGGTTAGCTATTTCATAACCTACAACTATCAAAACCCCAAAACAGGTTAGGGTTAGGGTTTCTTACCTATAAATGATGCTGGAATCGCTGGGAAAGTGATGAGAAGGAAGTGGTTAAGAACGTATAGCAGCAGGTAAGCAAGGCAGGAAGAATCTCCCACATCTCCTACACTTTCTCTCTCTTTTCTCTCTCTTTTCCTAGGGTTTTTCTCAAATTCGTATGGCTGAATGAGAGAGGGTTTAAAGGTCTTTATATAGCCTAAAACTTCACCGAAATAGACTTCAGGTCAAGGTATACTTAGGTTATATCCAAAGTGGAACTGTTTCAGCTCAACGGAGCACTTCTGGCAGGCTCCCTTGAGCCAAAGGTCGGACTTAAGCTCGCTAACACTGAATCTACGTTTAGTTAAGTTTTCATTTCAGTCAGGATTTCAGATCGCAAATGGCGAACCAGTTTCAGTTCAACGATCAGTGGATCTCGATTGGAGATTCCGAGTACATGGATATGTTTGGAGAAATATCCCTGATTCGAGGGTGTAATTTAGTCTGATTCTGACAGTCTTGTTGCTTAATACTGATCCGCAAGAGAGAGATGCCAAATTTCATAAATTTCTATTTTATTTTGAATTAATTTCACATTTCTCACACTCCCCGCTCCGAGCTCAAGCGAATAGCCTCGAAACACTATTTGGAGTTGATTTCAGAGATGGTTGTCAAGTCCAGCAAGGCGGTCCTAATTCCTTAACTTCGTGTTAATCGGACTTCCGACGTGCGGTCCAGATCTGATACGGAGTTTCGAGATGCACCCGAGAGCAACCAGGTAATGAGATTGATCCTATATTTTAGGGTAACCTAGCGTCAATGATTCTACAAGTTTTGGGTCTTGCAGATCGTATTTAAAGTGATTGGTGATAGTTTCACAGGTACTCTAGTTTAACACTGGCTAATTCTAGCCTAATTTCTAAAGGATTTAGTCCTGAGTAATTTTTGTCTGAGGTGATACCTGGGCCTTTGTAGTTTGTATATAAAGTGATCCAAGTTATACTACTTAGCTAGTTTAAGATAGCGTCTAGGGTGAAAGTACTTAAAAAAAATTGAAAGAACAAGGTGGTGAAGGGTGGAATTTGTGAAGGAAATGGGTTCAAAAGCGATTTTAGACTTTGGGATTGAGTTCTGACAAGTTAATAAGGTGTTAGGATCGACCCATTGCCTAAGGACGTCTAATCCTAGGTTGGCAAAAATTTGGGATGTTACAATAGGATAAAAACCATGAAAGGAGTCATATCAACTCGATTGGTATCCCTAAGGTACACGTTTGTGGAAAATATGGCATGGAGGACTCTAAATTTGAAATTCATATGCTTCGTCATCAGGGCATTCCCTTCATGCCAGGGAATGTCCTGTCCACCGCATAGGAATTGTGTGATAGTAGACCGAACATAAGGAGAGTCTATACCGAGGTTAGATAGACCGATTGGAGAATTGGGTACTCTAAGAAGACTGGCAATGTCACTAGGAGTGATAACTGTAGTTGTCTGCCCAATTGTGACTGAAACAACTGGAGGGTCTAAGACGAGGGAATGATAGTAAGCAATAAATTGATAGACCGTTTTTACCCTTGATACGCTGTCAAAAGCCAAAACTCGCTCCCATCCAACGGGTGATAGACAATATTCAATCCCGTAGGGGTGGATGCAGTCCAGATCAATCTGTCTTTCCAAGATCATTCCCCCCCTATATTTTTCCAACAAAGAATCCTTAGGAGGAGGAACTATTGGGATGCGTATCTCCAGCTGAGGATGTAACATCCCGAATTTTTGCCAACCTGGAATTAGACGTCCTTAGGCAATGGGTCGCTCCTAACACCTTATTAACTTGTCAGAACCCAATCCCATAATCTAAAATCGCTTTTTAACCCTTTTCCTGCAAAAATCTCACCTTTCACCACCTCGTTCTTTAAATCTTTCTAAGTACTTTTACATTAGACACTAATCTTAAGGTTTAGGTGATGAAGAACAATACTTAAACTATAAATTGCTGTAACTAGTAAATACAAGAAATAAAATGGGCTTGTAACCATTACCCTTATGGAACCCCACCAAACAAATAAGCTGTTGTAATTAGGGCGAGATTCAGTTGAGTATTAATAACTTGAATCTCCTTCTATACAAACTACCAAAGGCCCGAGTATCACTTTAGGTAAATATCACTCAGGACTAAGTCCTTTAGAAATTAGGCAAGAATTAGCTAGTGTTAAACTAGAGTACCTGTGAAATTAGCACCAATCGCTTTAAATACGATCTGCAAGACCTAAAACTTGTAGAATCATTGACGCTAGGTTACCCTAAAATCTCGGATCAATCTCATTACCCAGTTGCTCTCGGGAGCACATTGAAACTCCGTATCAGATCTGGACTGCACATCTAAAGTCCGATTAACGCGAAGTTATAAAATTAGGACCCTTTGCTGGGCTTGACAACCATCTCAGAAATCAAATCTAGATAATGTCTCAGCGTTATTCGCTTGAGCCCGGAGTGAAGAGGGTGAGAAATGTGAAATTAAATTAAAAATAAAATATAAATTTAAGTAATCTGGTACGTGTCGCTTGCGGATCAGTTATAAGGATTCCGACCGTCAGAATTAGGCCAGATTACACCCTCGGATCAGGGATATTTACCCAAACATATCCATGTACTTGAAATCTCTGACCGAGATCCGCTGGCCGTTGAACTGAAACTCGTCCGCCGTTTGTGATCTGGAAACCCGACTGGAACGAAAACTTAATTAAACCTAGATCCAGTGTTAGTGAGCTTAAGTCCGACCGCACACAGAAAAGGGGCCACCAGAAGTGCTCTGTTGAGACGGAACAGACTCGTTTTGGTTATAACCTAAGTATATCTTGACCTGAAGTCTAATTTGGTGAGTTCTGGACCTATATAAGGACCTTAAACCCTCACTCTCTCATTCCATACGAATTTGAGAAAACCTAGGAGAGAGAAAAGAGAGAGAAAGTGTGGGAGAAGTGGGAGCATCTTCCTGATACTCTACCCTGCCGCTATACACGCTTAACCATCTCGATCTAATCGCTTTCCCGGCGGTTCCGGCTCCATTTCTAGGTAAGAAAACCCTAACCCTAACCTGTTTTAGGGTTTGGATTGATTCAAGTAGCGAAATAGCTAACGTAACTCGTGATTTAGGTCGTCATATCGACGTTGACAAAAGCGTAGAGATTCTATCGACTCCGTTACGATTCTATGGCATAAGGTGCGGACTTTAAATGTATAGGTTATGGTTTTCAACGCTTTCAATGACAGATAATGATAGATTCATGATCTGCATGCAATTGCACATGTACAAAGTGCTGTCCGTTTCATTTTTCAATTATACGTTAACTATGTTGAATATACTGTATTCCTCGTATTTGTAGAAAATACCGTATACGTATAAATTTTGAAAGTATGTTAGCCATGATTAATTACTGTATGAACATGCTATATATATGTATAATACTCACTCGGCGAAAGGATTCGCCCTAATACGTGGTTTTGCTAGTATACACTATGTATGTTAAAAGCGAGTATTCTAAGTGTTTGTGAAAATGACCGAATGAGTATAGAATTCGCGTTCGTGCTCGCCATGACTAATTGTCATGGATATATGATTGTTGTATAGGTGATACCCCTTTGACGAAAGGATTTGCCCTAAGTCGCGCCACGGCCAATATACACTATATATGCTAAAATGTGTAGCCTAAGTGTTTGTGGAAATGACTGAATGAATATGGAACTTGGATTCCTGCTTGCCATGACTATCCGTCGTGAGTGCACGCGTGTTATCCATGGGGCAACTCCCTAGTGAAAGGATTTGGCCTAATACCTATGTGATCAACATACGTCAAGTATGTTGATGTATGTAATCTAAAATGTTTGTTGGAATGTCTGAATGAGTAGTAGTTTGTAAATTGTAATGTATAAAGTGTTGAGATAGGATTCTCAACTACCTTAGTGATGTGTACGATTTCCTTCATGTAAGTTGTTTAAGTTAATCGCTTACTTATGAAATGTATGTGTTGTATTTCCTGTTTATATTGTGCTTTATAACATGCTTGTTAACATGTTTGAATTACTTTGTTAATTCTGCTTTGACTATTATACATGCTTTCTGGTTACGACTTAAATGTGATTGGGGCTATGTGATAGTCCAGACAATCGGTAACAGGCTTGAAGTCGTGGCTGAGATTCATTTCACCACGTAGGATGTGTTTGACGAACCCAAGTCGTACTTCGGTTGGTGACAGTGGTTAGGCCACGCGAAGTGCTTATGCACATCATGTCGTTCAACTTGTCATGCGCTCAAGCTAGCCGAGCTCGTCAAGTAACCCAATTTGTCTGATGTATGTTCACCATGTTTGGACGCCTCTATTTGAACCTGAGGTACTAACCTTACCAGTGGAATCCCGTTAACGGTGGTACCTCGATCCGCTAAGACTCATGAGCCGGGCATGGTGGTATGGGACACCGTGGTCGAGCTGTCGGCCTATACTAGTGCCACGAGCCTCCCCGTAGTGACCATTGAGCAACTCGACTCATGAGCCGATTATGGTGGTATGGGACACTATATTCGAGCTGTCGGCCTACACTACTTTGATGGGTGATGGGGGAGTGGTGCAATGATTCTGTGTAATAGCCCTGGCAGCCCTGACCGTACCTGGTGTAGTGACCTCGAGCATACTCTAAATCTGCGGTGAGGCGACGAGCCTTCCCGTAGTAACAGAGTATAAACTAGGCCTGTATTGATAAGGTGATGGGGAGTGGTGTAACGATTCCGTGTAACAGCCCTAACAGCCCTTGCAGCGACCTAGAAACACACCATCATATGAGATTGTCTAGGACTGACGACCCTAGAATGGATCATTGTTTGGGAATGATATAAGGAAGTACCTTAGTTTCCCAATACTGCTATTTGAAATGGACTAATAACAACTCGGTAATCATGCTCATCATCGCATTACATGTGCCTGGAAGATGTGGAGCACTGAGGGTGACAGCATGCCGCGGAAGTAAGATGGTGTCACACGAGGGAGTATGTTGGCGAGGGCATGCATCATAATCGCATTTCATCCTTGCATTAATTACAGTACTTAGGAATGTTTGATTGTACTGCTTTATCATTACTGCTTGACTGAATTGATAACATGTTAACCTATGCTCTATTGTTCCACTGAGTTGATCACTCACTCCCACGTTACGGGACGATGCTTGCAACACCAACCAGACTGTCTTAGTTGCAGGTGATGGCGATGCTTATGAAGCAGAGCCGGACTACTTTTATGATGTTGAGGAGGAGTTCTCCTACATGTAACTCTCTGACAGGTCTATGAAGACCTGGAATTGCATTGACGGGGCTATGGTATTTGGGATAGAAGACATTACACTTCCTCAATTTGGTATATTTTGGAATTGTACTTGTAAATAGTTAACCTGGTAACATTCTCACACTCTGGAGACTCACCACAGTTTATATAGTTTATATATCTATCACAGTCTTCCGCTTGCTATCTCACTTGTCTCTGGAGTATGATATGCTATTTTGGCTTAATCTCACTCATGTTCAATGCTCTAATACAGACAACATTCAATCATCATTCATTACGTTGCATAAGTGATGCGTTGGAACTCGGGAGTTGAGTTTATGCTCGACCCCCAATTTTCAGGGCGTTACAGAGGAGTACCTTGGATAGGCATCCCTTGTTGTGAGACAGGAGATGCCTGAGCCGATGACTTCATACGAGTTCTAGTTCATGGCCACAGGACACATTTCTTAATACGAGAGGGTTGAGAAGATTCCCCTTGTGTTGGGGCCTTACCCTTATCATTAGGCCTGAATGTAAAGAGGAAAATCTCAAGAAGAATCAAAGGAAATGCATGAGACATATGAAATTCCTAATTTGGACAGACAGTCTCCAAAATGGAATCCTGGGCTCAAGAAAGTGGTAAATGAAGACAATGTCGAAGGTCTTACCACTGATGAGCAATATGGGTAAGAGATTCCGATGGGAGAAATGACCACCATAGCTCCTCTGGCGAGAAGGAAGATAAAGACTACAGCTTGGAAGAAAAAAAATGAAAGGTCTATGCACACCCTGTAAGGCCCATATCATAGTCTGTACCATTCCGTAGACTTCTGCGGTCCTCCCGGTCGAATTTCGGCAACCCACAACCTGTAATTGGCATTTGCATGCGACCCTAAGTTGCATCCCGGAGATCTATATCAGCTCGACTCGAAACTTGTATCCTAGCACCACACCGTCGCCGTGGTTCTAACGTCATGTCTCGCGAGCCGATGCGATTCCGTGGCTAGAAGATGTGGGCCTCCATTCATTTTGAGGAAAATGCCGCGCATGCAAATTCTGAGAGAATCTCAACAAATTATCCCATCAATCAATCAATCAATAAATCAAGTCAAGTACACACCTTATCACAAGTACAAGTAACTCATCCCCTCTTTCCCTAAGTCAACTCTCTCTCTCTCTCTCCTCTCTCTCTCTCTCTCTCTCTCTCACCCATCCCTCTCTCACTCAAAATTCAACCAAGCCCATCCCTCTTCTTACACACCCATCCCTCTCTCCTTACATCACTCCTCTCTCTCTCTCTCTCTCTCTCTCTCTCTCTCATTCCAAGCAACTTTCAAAAGAGCACCCAACGTCCAAGCTTCCCAAGCAACCCAAGTGTGGCCCACTTCTCTACAACCCAATCTCTCATCCCCACCATTAAAACTTCTTCATCCTCCATCAAAATCAAAGACAAGGAGCCTATGAGTTCAAGGAGCAAAAGAAGAAGGCCAACAGGTGGGTGATCCACCATTGATTTTCAATTTTATGGCCCACTTTTGATGGGACCAAATTTAATGTATGTGTTGTAATCATATGAAGGGCCCATGGTGGCGGGGCCCCTCCATCACACTGTTTCCTTTAGTATGGTGATGATGATGATGAGGTGTGTGGCCCACCTAATGTGTGTGTGGCCCACCATGATGTGTTATATCCATGCCGTCTACCTGTGGAGCCCACCTTGCTGGACTGTCCAGCAGACGGGCTTTCTACTTGTCCGTTTGGACCTGCCCAGGCGAAGAGAAAATAAAAATATCAGCTGATCTGGTGGGTCCCACACGTGTCGACCCGCCTCAGTATAGGTGGTTTATCCGACCGTCCATCTGTTGCGGGTCCCAAGCAGCAGCAGTTGCTGCTGCATTGTCGTCAGCAAGTTCTATGGGCTGACATGAGGCATGTGTTATATCCAACACCCTCCATCCCTTTTTCCTGAGGCGTGGGACCCACCCACACGTGTCGTACGTGTGGGATGAGGCCCACCTTAATGCATGGATTCTATACCCACACCGTCCAGAGACCTTTGGACAGTGTTATGGGACTCCACCGTGATGTATTATTCCATCCTCACCCTCCATTGGATTGGCACGATGGGATGCCAGATTGATGTATGTGTTTTATCAACTACCATCCATTTGTTTTGAAGGCATGGGGCCCACCCCACACGTGTGGCATGTGTGGGGGTGGGACCCACCTTGATGTTTGCATTGTATCCACAACG
The DNA here is from genome assembly GCA_021015155.1 of Magnolia officinalis. Lineage (NCBI taxonomy): Eukaryota > Viridiplantae > Streptophyta > Magnoliopsida > Magnoliales > Magnoliaceae > Magnolia > Magnolia officinalis. Next base: position 49,062,802 of record JAJHSJ010000006.1, read on the forward strand.
TCCAATCCTGGACGGTCGGTATCTGGTTGCTAGAGCAACTTTAAAAAATAATAAATAATAATAATAATAAGATAAATAAATATCAGCTTGATTTAACATCAGGTGGGCCACACTAACATGGACCCCACCTGGACGTATGTGCATTAATCTACGCTATCCATCCAACCACGATGTATGCATTTTATCTTTGTTGTCCATCCAGTAGCGTGTGGGGCCCACCCCACACGTGTTGTACGTGTGGGATGGACCACCTTGAAGTATGTATTCCATATCCATCGTCCGTCCATCTGTCTGGACGGTAGACCCCACCTTAATATATGTGTTTTACACAAACCGTCCATCCATTTTGAGCATGGGGCCACCCCACACCTGTAACGTCTCAGAAAAATCTGTACAAAGCCCTGAGTACCACCTCAGGTAAGAATACCTAAGGACCGTACTCTGTAGAAATTAGACGAAAATTTAGTTAAGTATTAAATTAAATAATCGATGGATTTGGCTCGAACCACTATCTATACAAATTTCAAGACCCAAAACCGTCAAAATCGCTGACTCAACACTACTTAAAAACCTAGGAGAAATCTCAAAAGTCAGTTGCTCTCGGGAGCACATTGAAACTCCGTATCGGACCTAGACCGCACGTCGAAAGTCCGATGACCGCGGAACTATAGGAATATGTCTGTCTTATTGGGCTTAACAACCATCGCGGGAATCAAGCCCAAATAGTATCCAAAATGCACAACTTGAGCTCGAACGAAGTGTATGAGAAACGTGAATATCTTTAGAAAATGGAATGAAACTTAAGTGAATTGGGCCGTTCATGTAACGCCCCGAACTTTTCAATACTCGAGTATTGAAAGTTCTCGAGCGTTACCTGAAATTTTACTTATATGTGCATGTGTACGATACCAATCCGACAATCCTAGCTTTACATCCTCGCCCTGACACAAACCTAACCGTTAGGAATGACCCTCATTCATAGATTAAGCCATCTAACCATTGATTTCCAGGAAGGACCATCCATCGCATGATTTGACGAAGTACCTTCCCACGAAGGGCACAACGAATAACTCCCTATCCGTAGTGATTTAGATATACATTCATTCATAAGAATTTCTTAGAGACGTGCCCATAACCATGTGGACCCATTGGATTTCCCAAAACTCACAGATCAGCAATAATTACGGAAATGCCATTGACCTGTACCCCTGAATTCCAATTCACATAGTTCTCATTATCCGTTTTATGTGAAATTTTATACCAGGCCTAATTATCATAAATTAACCGTACACATCAAGTTTCAGCCCTTAGATCATAGTAGATTAACTACTTGACCTCTACATCCGTTCGTGTACCTATCAGATCAAAATTTTGATCCGTTCATCTTGTTCGTCACCTATGAATATGCTTAACCCACCATCAGAATTATGATCTGAGAAACTCACACACGTAAATAAGACACTTTAATCTGACTATACATATGCTCTACCCCTAATTACTCCAGAAACCCACTTTATGTCCATCCACTTACGGAACTGACCGTACATCCACCTATATACAATGTCAGAATGCTAATCATCAGGCTTCCTTATTTTTAGTGAGTCATCTGACTATCCGTCATGTTTGAATCCGCCAAACGGGCCACACGAACATCATGATAAACTGATCATCACGAAGATCTTAGGGTCTAGGTCCAAACCACCCGACAACTTATCAATCAGAGGTGTACAAATGTTATTTTAAATTTTAAAGTGTGTTAGCCATTAAAGGAGCATCTTGGTCATCCTTAATGGATCAGGGCCCAAATTTAACCTATTGAGAGGGAGAGAAAAATAATGACCACATGTCAAATTTCACCCCATTTGGACGATAAAGTTGTGAGTTACGGATGGCAGAAGTTTAGATAAAAGAAAGGGTAAATTTGTAAATAAGATGATGCATGGCACTGTGCAGATGAGAATTTCAATTGAGTTTAACGGTGAATGTTCATGAGATTCGGTTGAACCCTGTGGAACAACTGATCAACCGAACCAATTCATTTTTGACGTTGTGTCCTAAAATGGTGTAACAAACCGGATAGACGGAACAGATCCTCAAAATAAGCATATACGTGGGCCCCACATGATACACAGTCAATCAGGTAACTTTTGTTACATGGATTCAGGAATCTTTAGCCGTTGAGAAGCGTCTACCTACCACATGTATTGTGGCCCACTAAAGACTTGGATGTACTCCATCTCTTGACCCATGGCACAACACGATCTTCTCGTCCTAATGAAGGAAAAGGATTTTCCTAAGCGACATCACAAGTGGACCCAACCGATCCCACAAACCGAACCGAAGTCGGATTTCCAAGACACGCTGTAACAGCATTCGAAGAAAGCACGACAGTGGGGATCTCCCATTGGAACTCTGACTTCAGCTCCTTGTGCAAGATCCAAACCGTCCAATCTCTACTGGAAGGAGTTCCGATCCCAGGCCACTCAACAACAGATCCAGACCATCCAGAGGGTCGATCGGGATTGGAAAGTTGGGCAGCAAGAAATTCTATCAGAAACAGGGCCATCCTTCCTGAGTGAACGTGTGACGTTAGATGTTGCCCCAACTCAATCCTGACCATCAAAATGTCCATCTGATGGCCTCCATCAAAGAAAATCCCTACAAAGAGTCAATCAAATCAAAGGTTATAACAAAATTGTGATTGCAAAATCACTGTCTGCCGGTTACGCAGCTCTGCTGCGGAACAGAGTGCGTAAGTGTTACGCCTTCCTTCCTGCTGCATAAACAAGTTTACGCAGGAAGGGCCTAGAAGGTCCCATCCCTATAAGTAAGCTCCTAATCGACGTCCAGAGGAGAAAGAACGGGAACAAGAGAGACACTTCAGCCAAACGGTAGCAGAGAGAGGCTCCGTCCGCTGGTACTACAACCGTCCAGCAAGGAAAGAAAGAAAAGAAAAGAAGAAGACAAGAAAAGAGAAGAAAAAGAAGGAAGGAAAGGAAAGGAAAAGAAAAGAGAAAGAAAGAGAAAGAGTAGGAGGAAGAAAGAAAAGAGGGAAAGAGAGAGCTTGTGCGGCGAAGTGTACCACGACGAGTCAAACCGAGTTAACTCGGCTGAGACTCACTGAGTGGCTACCCCAGATGGGTTCAGGTACGAGGCAAAGTTTCCTATCCATGCAACACCGTATGATAAGTTTTCCTAGTTAATAGATCAAATATGCTAACTTAGATAAAGATGATGGACAATACACTAATTTAATCCTTAACTAGATAAACCGTGTAACCTGTAGATGAAGCCGAAGTCCACAACATGTGTACAAGTTCTTAGTTAACAGATGAAGATGATTCAACTTTAAAAAGGTGAGGGTTTTATCCTTTAGGCTCACTTTAATTTAAGTTGATAAATTGAATTTTGCATTTTCCTGCCTCCATGAATTTGAATTTGTCCTTACATGTAACTTATATGGTCTTTACATATCACTTTGAATCTTCCATGCTATTATACGTTTCATATCAATTATTGGCCTCTTTCGTGCCTTTTACGATATGAATTATCATGTATTCCATGTTTACATGTTCTCTGGGAACTTCCCTATCAATCAATTTATTGGCTCTTTTGAGATTATGACATGATGTCAAATATAAGAGAATTTCTCTGAATTTATGTGAGGCCATGGGTACAAGCCTTGCCCCTGCCTCATCCATTATTGAGTTGGCTCTGCCACTCGTCTTTATATGTGAGTTGGTTATGTCACTCGTCTTTTTATTTGAGTTGGTTCTGCCACTCTTCTTTTGTTGAGTTGACCATTGTCACTCTTCTCTTATTATGTTGGCCATTGCCACTTTTGTGGAGTTGACCATTGTCACTATTCTCTTATTATATTGGCCTCGTGCCGTCTATCTTTAAAAGGCACGGGCATGTGTCTTGTTATTCCAGAACCTCCATGATTCAGTTTATATTCTTCATGATTCAGCTTATATCTTCATGATTCAATTATATTCTTTATAAGTGCAAGTGATGTGTTATGAGGTATCACAACTAGTGAATCGATTATCTTATCATGGACGTAATGCATTACGGGTAGCGGCCCTCTTGGTAGGCACGTAATTCCGTGGGTTGGTTGGCGTGGTGCATAATCGATGTATGTAAATCGGCATACGTGTTACATCAACTTTTCGGGATTGGATGTCGCAATTAGTCGCTCCATGAACACATCATGTTATGTAAATCCCTCAACCGCATGTTGTGTTGCCTTGAGATGTTCGCATAAATCCACGTTAGCGTTGGCCATACCGGCGAATATCCGTAGTTATGGGATGCGGGTCGAGCTGGGTTTTTCTATGAATTATATTCCGCATTGTGACGATCACTATGTATGATGAGCCGCACACACTATGCTAGGCATGCATCTCATGTAGATTATTTGCGCATTCTGATATCCTCGTATTAGTGGACTACGGGACATATCAGAACATTTTCCATTACCTGTTATGAATCTCCTGAATGATTGTTAATCTTAAAGGATAACCTTCACTATGAGTAGGGCATTGACCCTCTCCCAACCGTACAGATTATGCAGGTGACGTACAGATTAAAGACTTAGAGAACCCTTCCTTAAAGAAGATCACATTGAAAGAATATGAAGACAGCTTTTTACTTAGTTTTATATATCCGCTGTGAACTCTAATGTTGTAACGAACCTCCCATTATGAGGCCTTGATTATTCCTTTTATTCTGGTGACATATAATCAATACAGTTAATTTCCCTCTTGTGAATGTTACCTTCATGAATGTATTTGGATGTAAACAAACGAGAAAAAAAATAGGGTACGATTTCAGAGCATCCAGTTGTACATTATTAACACCCGGTGTCCTCGGGCACCAGTACAAACTCTGGCTGTGAAAATTTCGGGTTGTTACAGTTCACTCATAGGCGAAATTGAAGATTTCGAACCATTAGTTTCTGACTGAACTTCTCCCATGGATCAGGGAAATTTCCCTGCACATATCTGTAAACTTGTGGCCAAAATCGAGTGACAACGACCGTTGATCTGACATGGGTCCTCCATGGTCGATCCGCTAATCTCATCGCACCGAAATCATAACCTAGCTTAGATCCATGGTCAGGGAACTTGCTCCATGCCGTAGGCGAGTAATGGACCTCCAGATGAGCTTCGTTTGGCCGAAACAGGCACCTGTTGGCTATAACCTAAGTATACCATGGCCCTGGGGCCATTGACATCAGTTTTGGGCCTATTTAAAGGCCTTAAACCACCCACCTCTCTTATACGAATTTCTTCAAACCCTAGGAGAGAGAAGAGAGAAAAGAGGAGAAAAGAGTGAGGAAAAGATAGAGAGTTCGGGAGATCGTTGTTGGGATTCACTCCCACCACTCCACATGCTGATTCGCCTCCCCACCACCGTTACACTGTTTCGACAAGAAAACAAATGCGTTTTATTTGGGAGATTATCTTATTTGAGTATAACAAAGAGAATGAACATGGATCAATCATCATATTATTATTGCTAAATACGTTTACATCCCTTTAATATCCATTGATTCTAAGATAGATCAAAAATAAAAAATTACAATTAGCAAATTTTATATGTTCAATCTTAAATCTGGTAGCATCTCGACACTATTTTAGCCATCTCCTAATACTTAGGAGGCATTGCTGATCTTTAAGAAGATAGAGATTTTGACAGCTATCCGGCGCTATTTTGATCATCTCCTAGTACTTAGGAGGAATTTCTTCTTTCCAAAGAAGAGCTTGGAGAGATGAAGACAGAACTTGAATGCTCCCTGCAATTCTAACACCATATTTGGCTGAATCATGATTTAGTTGTGCGACCCGCGCAACCAATAGACGCATTGCGCGATCCATGCAACCGATAAGCTCCTTATGTGATCCGCGCAACCGACAGGCATGTTGAGCGATCTGTGCAACCGATCCTTTATCTACCTTCAGTCGCTCTTCTCTGTTCTCTGAAATCTTTGATCCCCAAATGGGAGGGGGAATGGGGTATTTATAGGTTCTTCACACGTGCCAATCATCAATTCTTGTGTCCTCGGACCTACTTTGCACTTAGAGAAGACCATTCCACCTCACCCCTTTCTTTTGTTGATTGTACGATCCGCGCAAAGGACTTCCTTGGTTGCATGACCCACGAAATGGACTTCCTTAGTTTTACGACCCGTACAATGATTCCTTCTAATCACACAATCCGCGCAACGGAGCTTCCTTGTTGCGCGATCCACGCAACTGACCAAACTGTTCTTCCATGTATTCCTTTCATTTTATGTCCAGCTTTCATTCTTGAATCTTTCTCCCCTTCATGATTTTTTATGCTTCAACAGATGCCCCCTTGATCCGTTCTTTGTTCCATAGAATCAGGATCAATCCCCCCTTTTTCTTCCAATTTTCGCTGCTCTTAAGACCGATACACGACCCGTGCAACGCCCACTCGAGTACAGTACTCGGCCTAAATTTCTATAAATAGTCTGTCACTTCTCATTTCCTCATTCCTCCATTCAGTGGCGAAGCTCTGTCTCCATACTTTCTATTTGTGCAACCATCAGTTGTTGTGTGACCCGCGCAACGAAACTTCGTTCGCGCAAGGACTTGGACTATTGTGCTGCCCGCACAACACTCAGTCCGTTGCGCGACCCGCGCAACGAATCTACGTTCGCGCAAGCTCTAGGACTATTGCACTGCCCGCGCAACACTCAGTCCATTGCATGACCCGCGCAACTGCTACTTTAGCAAATTTCTCAAACTTTAATTAGCTTCCTTCATTTTTTTACATGGCTCAAACCAAAAGAACTTTCATTATTGTGGATCCTCCTTCTAATCAATCCTCACACCGAGAGCTGCCAAACACTGAAGCTTATTAGATGACAACTCCTCAAGCAACAGAATCACCATCCTCTCCAGCTCAAGCCCCATGTAAGCGATTTAAGACGACTGCCAGACAGCCTGCTTACATAAAAGAACCAGTACTCCCCACATTTGACTTCACCGTACGCATTGAGTCATTATCATCTCCCATCCACAGAGCTATCGCCATGGGCGATCTGAAGATTCCTCCAAGGCACGATCGTGAGTACGATTGGGATGAATGGATGAAGACAACGGCGCATTATCAGACAATCAGTCAAAGGCCGCCTGCTAGAGAAGATAGCCCTCCTCCTTCCAGACCCAAGAAGCATCGTCGAAACAAAGCCCAAGAGTTTCAAGAGAAGATAAAAGAGCACAATAGGAAGAAACTCCACAACTCTTGGGACTCTGTCGGTGCCGTTCAGGGTGTCATTCAATTTGACAACCCCTATAAATAGGGCATCATCACAATTTCGATCAACATTCACCACTATCACTCTATGTTGGTCTGCGAACCCAGGGATCAACTCACTGTAGAAAGATTAGCCTACATAAAGTCTTGGTCGTTCAAGGAGCCAAGACTATTAGAAGGCATTTTGCAGCCACCAAGACCTCGACAGAAAACAGGAGACATTCATCCCATGATATTCCTTGTCCCCTCTTACGACGTTCATAGTCTCTATCTAAATTGCTTTTATGAGACACTCAAGCAATGTTTCAGTCACCACCCTTTCATTTGGAGTCCAGAAGAATTTAGAACAAGGGGTCTTCTGACTCCTCGCAATTACTATCCTAAGTGGGCTACCACGGTTTTGGTGAAGCATACTATGACATTGTCGAAGATTAGCATTCTCCATGCGATAGAAGTGTAACGACTCAGAAAATTCCGTACAATGCCCTGAGTACCACCTCAGGCAGAAATCACTTAGGATCAAATCCTTCAGAAATTAGACAAAGTTAACTAAGTGCTAAACTGGATTAGCCATGAAATCCGCACTAATCACTTTAAATATGATCTGCAAGACCCAAAACTAGTGGAATCGTTGACGCTACATTACCCTGAAATTTAGGATCAATCTCATTACCCAGTTGCTCTCGATAGCACATTGAAACTCCGTATCGAATCTGGACCACACATTGAAGGTCCGAATAATACGAAATTATAGACTTAGGACAGCCTTGCTGGGCTTGATAACCATCTAGGAGATCAAACCCAGATAGTGTTCCATGGCTATTCGCTTGAGCCCGTAGCGAGGAGTGTGAGAACACTTGGTTTTCTTTATAAATAAAATCTCAAATAGTAATCTGAGACTTGTTACTTGCGGGCCTGATATAAGCAATCAAACCTTCAGAATCAGACCCAAATACACCCTCGGATCAGGAGAAATTTCATATACATGGCAGTGTACTTGAAATCCTCGATCGAATTTCAGTGACCATTGAACTGAAACTGGTCCGCCACATGCGATCTGAGAATCCACCTGGAACGAAAACTTAACTTCACCTAGATCCAAGGTTAGTGAGCTTAAGTCCGACGCGACGCAGAAAAGGGGCTGCCAAAAGCGCTCCATTGAGACGGAACAGACCCACTTTGGTTATAACCTAAGTATACCTTGACCTTAGGTCTATTTCGGTGATGTTTTAGGCTATATAAGGACCTTAGACCCTCTCTCATTCAGCTCATACGAATTTGAAGAAACCCTAGAAAAGAGAAGAGAGAAAAGAGAGAAAGTGTGAGAGAAGTGGGAGAATCTCCCTGCTATTTCACCCTGCTACTCTACAGGCTTAACCACACCATTCTAATCACTTTTCCGGCGATTCGGACTTCATTTCTAGGTAAGAAAATCCTAACCCTAATCTAATTTAGGGTTTCAATTGATTCAATTAGCGAAATAGCTAACACTACTTGTGCTTTAGGCCGTTCTACTGTCGTGGGAGAAGCCTTAGCATTCCTACAAAATTTATTACGCTTCTACGGCGTAAGGTGCGGACTTTAGGTGTATAGGTTATGGTTTTCAAAGCTTTCAATGTCGGTGAATGATTTATAACTGACAAGGGTGCTATTACACATGCAAAATACGTCGTCTGTTTCGTCATACGAGTTTATATGAGATATGTAGGATTTAGGTTATTCTATGCATATGTTGAGATGTTTGTTTTTGTTTGAAATTTGGATTTGTGCTTAACATGTTTATTCGTCGTGAATATATGCTTGATGCATGAGTGATAACTCCTTAGAGAAAGGACTTGCCCTAAATCATGTCACGACAAAAGTACGTTATATGTGATAAATGTGTAGCCCAAGTGTTTGTGGAAATGCTTAAGTAAACACGGATCTCGGATTCATGCATGCCATGATTTCCATCGTGGGTATACACATGTGATATACGGGGCAACTCCCTAGTGAAAGAATTTGGCCTAGCACATGTACAATTCGTCATATATCATGTATGATGATGTTTGAAGTTTATGTGTTTGTGAAAATGCCTGAATGTGCTAGCGATCATCTAGTACACTTTGTGTGCGGCTCGAGATACAAATCTCGGTCACCTTAATTGTGTGAATGATTTCCTACATCTACGCTTTATAGTAAATTTTGTTTTACTTATGCAATGATTGTGTGTGAAATCATGTTTGTGTTGTAATATGCTTTAATGGTTAATGTTGTTTCATAATATGCTTATGTGATTGAACTTCTTGAACCATGGAATCCATTATCGTGGATTGTCTCACATGATTATATGATGAATGGATTGAGTTTGGGACTATGATGTAGTCCAGGCAATCGGTAACAGAAATAAATTCGTGGCTGAGATTCATTCGCCTCACGAGATGTGTTTGACAAACACGAGTTGTACTTCAGTTGGCGGCAGTGGTTAGGCCACACGAAGTGCTTGCGCTTCATGTCGTTCAATTGGTCGTACGCTCGAGCTAGTCGAGCTCGTCAAGTAACCCGATCGGTCTTATGTATGTTCACCATGTATTGGACGCCTCTGTTGAACCTAAGGTACCAAGCTTACTAGTGGAATCCCGTTAACCATGGTACCTCGATCCGCTAAGACTCATGAGCTGGGCATGGTGGTATGGGACACCGTGGTCGAGCTGTCGGCCTACGCTGGGGCCACGAGCCTCCCCATAGTGACCATTGAGCAACCAGACTTGTGAGCCGATTATGGTGGTATGAGACACTATATTCGAGCTGTCGGCCTACACTGATAAGGTGATGGGGGAGTGGTGCAACGATTTCGTGTAACAGCCCTGACAGCCCTTTGTAGTGACCTCGAGCGTACTCTGAGTTTACATGGAGGCGATGACCTTTCCGTAGCAAAAAGAGTACAAAACTAAGCCTGTATTGAAAGGTGATGGGGGAGTGTTGTAATGATTCCGTGTAACAACCCTGGCAGCCCTTGCAGCGACCTATAAACAAACCACCGTATGAGATTATCTAGGATTGACGACCCTAGAATGGATCATATTTGGGAATGATATAAGGGAGGTACCCTAGTTTCCCAATACTGCTGTTTGAAATGGACTAATAATAACTTGGTAATCATGCTCATCATCGCATTGCATGATCCTGGAAGATGTGGAGCACTGAGGAATGAACGCATGCCGCGGACGTAAGATGGTGCCGTATGAGGGTGGTTAGGCGAGGGGCATGCATCACGACTGCATTCATACTTGCATTAACAAGAGTACTTAAGATTGTTGATTGCACTACTTTATCATTACTACGTAACTGATTTGATAACATGTTAACCTATGCTTTATTGTTCCACTGAGTTAGCTACTTACTCCCACGTTACGGGACAGTGTTCTGGACACCCACCAGACTCTGTCTTAGGTGTAGGTACCGACGATGCACAGGAGGCTGAGCCTGATTATGATGATGATCAGGATGAGTTTTCCTTTATGCAGTTCTCCGGTGGCTTTGCTTAGGCTATCCGGATTTACCTATCACGATAGTTGGACTATTTTTTTTGACATTTTATTTTTGATTCAGTACATGTATATGATGACTCAGTGAAGTAATCATACTTTGAAGACAGATCGAAATCGTTTTGTTTTTATATACATCTATATACATCTTTCAGTCTTCCGCTTGCATTTTGTACAATGATCTGGAGTATGGATTACTGTTTTGGTATAATCTCACTCATGTTTATTGCACTAACACAGACAACATTCAATCATCATTCTCTATGTTGCATAAGTGATGTTTTGGAACTTGAGAGTTGAGTTGCTACTCGACCCTCGAATTTCAGGGCATTACAAGAAGCTACATCATATCCCTTCTACAAACAACCTTATATTTTGAAGGCATTCCTCAACTATTGGTGTCCTTCCACCAATTCCTTCCATCTTCCTGAGGGTGAAATGAGTATCACACTCTGGGATATTCACAGGATTTGCAGCTTACCAATAACTGGCAAGTTCCTTGATGAATTTGTTCCCACTAATGAGGAATTCGCTTTCATCTCCTCTCCTGATCGTATCCCCTCTATTTCGGAGTCGACTACCGAACTCTTTAGGGAGATGTCAAAATTCCTGAATATCCACAAGATTCCTCCCATGCAGTGGCTATCTCACTTCAGTAGAGCTTTCAAGTAATTCCTTTCTTCTCCAATCTCTCTTTATGACGACTTGATATATCTATACATAATTATAATTTCATTTACCTATCCCTTCAGGTTTACCGACAGTCATTCATGAGAACTCAAACGTCTCAGAAAGAGTATAAGAGGTTGTGCTGAATACTTTGTTTGTGGGGAATTGGCAGCATTTATCGCATACTGGCTAAGCGTGGTAGTCTTCCCCAGTTCTAAATTGACAGATGTTATTCGTCCTTCACTGTTTGTTGTTGTAGGTGTCATGGCCGAAGGGATCAAGTATTCTCTTGCTCCACCCGTTCTTTGTTCAATCTATAGAGGTTTCAGAGAGATTGGGTGCCATATAAAAAGTCCCTCTGTTGATTCTGCTTCAACTTACATGTCATGGCATTACTTCTTGGGTTAGCTTGGCGTCTACTTCCCTTGGACTTTCGAAGTATCAGAAAAAGCCTATGTCCACCCTTCCAAAATTCCTCTCTACTTCTTCCAAAAGAGATCTTATGACTAGGCAAAAGATGTCATTTCCACGGATGACAAGATAAACTATTTCCACTTCGTCCTACCTTGCTACATCGTAGATACCGAGAAGGCAGACACAGAATCACTTCTCCAGCAGAGAGAGGATTCTTTGTATCGATTAGATCATGCAGTCTTCCACTGAGAGAAGGGACCGAATTCTGGCAAGAGCTGTATTACCTTAGTCGCTTTACTCGTCAATTTGGTTTTGATCAGGCTATGCCGGAAGATTACGGACTAGTGACTGCAGAATGTGAAGTTACGGGATTGGCCCTTTTAACTGGGTGATGATTTGGAAGCAATTATTGGGCCGAGCCAATTCTTCATTCATCATTCCAGGGTGTGATCGTACCCCGAGAGCATCATACAACCATATGAGATGGTTGGTGCACCAGTCATACCTGGTTAGAAAAAGTCTGTCAGTATCTAGACCCGTATGGCTTCCACCTCTCGTGCTTATGGGTCGCATCATCAAAGCGGGAGTTGGTTTTATCGCAGAGACCAGTCATGCCCCCATTGCCGGTCATCACAATATTCAGATTTCTATGGACGAACCTATTCGTGAAATAAAACCTGATAATACCCTTGAAGGATGGACAACATATGGTGATATTCATGAATTTTAATAAATCCCTCTCCATCGTCCATAATGAAGGACTGCAGGAGAGGTTTTCCTTCAACCAGATGATATCGCCAATCCTCAGGATCGACCCTCTTCTTCTATTCATCCTGAGCAACAGTCGATTTCTTCTCCCATTTCCAAAACCAATCTTTCTCGATAGCGGTCAACTCCTTCTCCTGTCTCCAGGACTGACATTCCTCATCAGCAGCCAACTTCTTCTCCGATGACGAGGTCTCGTACACGCGCTCAAGCTTCTCCATAGGGAGAGACTACTGCTATTACTCCTCCAGTTTTGGCTGCTGCAGATATTCAACCGAAAAGCTCTCAATCTCTTCCCTCTAAAGGAAAGCAGGTTGTTGTCGAGGAGTTAAGCATAGAAGACACTGTTGGAGAAGATTCAACTTCTTCGTCTGGGCATACTTCTTCTGAAGAAAGCGATACGGGAGGAGAAGATCAGGAGAATGACTATGAGGAGGGAGAAGTGGATATTAGCGGCGACGATGATATAGTTGCGGAAGATATTCCCACCGATAAGGGACATATTCTTTCAACTTCTGAGGCCATTCCTGCAAAGACTTCTTCTGTGGCAAGGGAAGAAGAAGAACCACTGGACTACGGGGAATATGGATATTCGCCATGTAAGGAAGTCTTGATATTGTTTTTTTACTTTTGTCTTTCTTTATTTCTTATCTTACGCATCTTATTTCAGGCGATCATGTTGCAAATACGGAGGCAGATAGTGTTCTCCTCTGGATTTGCCCCCTGTTGCACCAACAGCCTCGCCAAGATCCTCAATGCCTCCTCGAGCAGTGGCACTCGGAATTGTTTTTTCATAGGAGTCGACTGATTTACCCACTCCTACCATTGTTGCTTCAAGTGCTGGATGCGAAACGGTTTTTCCAATGGAATCAACTGTTCTACCCACCACTACCACCGTTACCTTGAGTACTGAAGTTAGGGCTCCATCTTTCGCTGATATTGTAGTACCTAATCCTTCCCTTGCTAGAGAGATGCAACTGCCTCCTGTTCCCATACCGGCGAAAGGTATTTCCTTTTCCTTATCTACACTTTCTTAGCTTACCTGCACATAAAACTTCTACTATAACTTTATATTTCTTAATAGGAAATTTACCTCAAAGCAGTGCAGCAAGTTCCGGCTTTATTGACACTTCACTGAACGCGCCGTCACTCGAGAAGATTTTTGGATACAAATTGGCGTTGATCAGAAACTCCATATTGACGATTGTTGAGATATTCGAGGATCCTGATCAATGGTTTGATTTGACTGTTGCTTTGGATGTCTTGGATAGTACCGCACGAATGGCTAGAGTTGATGTTTCCTCTGTACGCGATTCTCTTCTCAGGTTTCATAATTCAATAACTGCTCTATCATTAGCTGAAGCCGTGATTGCTCCTCCTGAACTCTTAGAATACAAGAAGCAACTTGCATGTTCTAAAGAGAAAGTTTCTCGGCTTGCTTCGATTGTGTCTCGCCTTGATCAAGAACACTTATCTCTGCGCGAGCAATTGAAGACCTTTTGTAACATCCCAAAAAATCGGGGGTCGAGCATAACTCAACTCTCGAGTTTCCAGAACATCACTTATGCAACATAGATAATGATGATTGAATGTTGTCTGTATTAGTGCATTGAACATGAGCGAGATTAAGCCAAAACAGAATATCATACTCCAGAGACAGTTAAATTGCAAGCGGAAGACTGTGATAGATAGGTAACATATATAAACTATGGTGAGTCTCCAGAGTGTGATAATGTTACCAGGTTAAAGAATTACAAGTATAATTTCAAAATATACCAAAGGTGTAGTGTCATCTATTCAACATCCCTATAACCCTGTCGATCAAGGCACGGCTCACATGAAGCAGCCAGAAAATAACATATGCAAGAATGTGTCCTCATCGTCGCAGAGGTCTGGCTCCGCCTCACAAGCATCGCTAACACCTGCAGCTATAACAGGGTCTAGTTGGTGTTTAAAAACACCGTCCCGTAACGTGGGAGTGAGTGATCAACTCAGTAGAACAATAAAGCATAGGTTAACATGTTATCAATTCAGTCAAGTAGTAATGATAAAGCAGTACAATCAAACAATTCTAACTACTCTTATTTAATGCAAGTATGAAATGACATGATGTATGCCCTTGCCAAACCACCCTCATACGACATCATCTTACGTTCGCGAATGCGTCCATCCCTCAGTGCTCCACATCTACCAGGCACATGCAGTGCGATGATGAGCATGATTACCGAGTAATTATTAGTTCATTTCAAATAGCAGTGTTGGGAAACTAAGGTACCTCCCTTATATCATTCCCAAACATGATCCATTCTAAGGTCGTCAGTCCTAGTTAATCTCATACAATATTATGGTTTAAGAGGCATAGCGAAGGTGTCACAAAGGGCTTGTCACCCGTCAGCACGGATACAGATCTCACCGTATGCGGCTCAATTGCTGGCCGTCAGCTCGAATACGGGTCTCACCGTACTCGGCTCAATCGCTAGCTGTCAGCTCAAATACAGATCTCACCGTACTTGGCTCAACTCATGCTCTAGTTGCTGTGAAGGGCTCGTCGCCAATCACAGACCTTAGAGTATACTCGAAGACACTACGGAGGACTCGTCGCCCGTCAGCATGAATACAGGTCTCACCGTATTTGGCTCTCGCCGTAGGTGTCGACAGCTCGAATATAGTGTCCCATACCACCATAATCGGCTCACGAGTCTAGTTGCTCAATGGTCACTACGGGGAGGCACGTGGCCCCAGCGTAGGCCGACAGCTCGACCACGGTGTCCCATACCACCATGCCCGGCTCATGAGTCTTAGCGGATCGAGGTACCATGGTTAAAAGGGATTTCACTGGTAAGTTTGGTACCCTAGGTTCAAGCAGTAGCGTCCAAACATGGTGAACATACATTAGACAGATCGAGTTACTTGACGAGCTCGGCTAGCACGAGCGCACAACAAGTTGAACGATATGAAGCGCATAAGCACTTCGTGTGGCCAACCACTACGCCAACCGAAGTACGACTCGAGTTCATCGAACACATCTCACGTGGCAACTGAAACTCAGCCACGAATTCGATGCTATTACCGACTGCCTGGACTTTACAATAGCCCTAATCACATTCAATTGCAGATAGGTAAAGTAGTAATGGATCAAGATTCAAATCATACAATCAAAGTCTGGTATTATCCGTTTAGGGCTGCCAGGGCTGTTACACGTACTCGTTGCTCCACTCCCCCATCACCCATGACGGATCATACAACGTAAATATGAATTTAAGCATATGCATTACATAGATAAAATCATACAATCAGTTGAGCATGTTATGAAGCATAACACAAACATGAGTTTGTACATATTAAATTCCTAATCACACAGCTATCCAAGGAAATCATACACATAGTTAAAGGAGTTAAGAATCATATCTCAACACCCTTAAACATTGCAATTTACTAACTACTACTCATCCAGACATTTCAACAAACACTTAGACTACATACATCAACATACATGACATATGTTGATCACATAGGTATTAAGCCAAATCCTTTCACTAGGGAGTTGCCCCAAACATAACACGCGTACACCCACGACGGATAGTCATGGCAAGTAGGAATCCAAGTTCCATATTCATTTGAACATTTTCACAAACACTTGGGCTACGCATTTCAATATATATAGCGTATAGTGGCCGTGGCATGATTCAGGGCAAATCCCTTCGTCAAAGGTGTATCGCCAATACAACAATCATATATCCATGACAATTAGTCATGGCGAGCACGAATGAGAATTCTATACTCATTCAGCCATTTTCACAAACACTTAGAATACACTATTACAACATACATGGTGTATGTTAGCAAAACATGTATTAGGGCTATCCTTTCGCCAAGCGAGTATTTTATCCATGTATAGTATATTCATACAGCAAATAATCATGACAAATACATCTCCAAAATTTATACGTATACGGTATTTTCTAGAATACACAATTTCAACATACATAGTGTATATAAGCAAAACATGTATTAGGGCGAGTCCTTTCGCCAAACCGGTAATTTATCCACATATAATATATTTATACGACAAATAATCATGTCATACACTGTAACGCCCTGAAAATCGGGGGTCGAGCATAATCTCAACTCCCGAGTTCTAGAACATCACTTATGCAACAAAATGAATGATGATTGAATGTTGACTGTATTCGTGCATTGAACATGAGTGAGATTAAGCCAAAACAGCATATCATACTCTAGAGACAGTTAAATTTGCAAGCGGAAGACTGTGATAGATAGATAAAATATATAACTTATGATGAGTCTCCAGAGTGTGATAACATTACCAGGTTAAATAAATACAAGTGCAGTTCTAAAATGTACCAAATGTGAGGAAGTGTAATGCCTCCTATCCCATGTACCATAGCCCCGTCAATACAATATCAGGTCTTCATTGACCTGCCAGAGAGATACAGACAGGAGAATTCCTCCTATCATCGTAGAAGTAGTCCGGCTCTGCTTCACAAGCATCGCCACCACCTGAAACTCAACAAATCTGGTTGGTGTGTACAACACTGTCCCGTAACGTGGGAGTGAGTGATCAACTCAGTGGAACAGTAAAGCATAAGTTAACATGTTATCAAATCAATCAAGCAGTAATGATAAAGCAGTACAAATCAAGCATTTCTAACTGCTCTTGTTAAGTGCAAAAATGATATGACATGATGCTGTATGCCCTTGCCAAACCACCCTCAAGCGACATCATCTTACGTTCGCGAATGCTTACTCCCTCAGTGCGCCACATCTACAAAGCACATGCGGTGCGATGATGCTCATGATTACCAAGTTTTTATTAGTCCATTTCAAACAGCAGTATTGGGAAACTAAGGTACCTCCCTTGTATCATTCCCAAACATGATCCATTCTAGGGTCGTCAATCCTAGCTATCCTCATACGATGTTATGGTTTGAGAAGCGTAGTGAAGGCATCGCAAAGGGCTCATCACCCGTCAGCGCGGATACAGATCTCACCGTATGCAGCTCAATTGTTGGCCAGCTCGAGTACAGGTCTCACCGTACTCGGCTCAATCACTAGCTGTCAGCTCAAGTACAGGTCTCACCGTACTCGGCTCAACTCACACTCTAGTTGCTGTGAAAGACTCGTGGCCAATCACAGACCCTTGGAGTGTACTCGATGATACCACGGAGTACTCGTCACCCGTCAGCACGAGCACAGATCTCACCGTACCCGGCTCTCGCCGAAGTATCGACAGCTCGAATACAGTGTCACATACCACCGTATTCGGCTCACGAGTTGGTTGCGCAATGGTCACTACGGGGAGGCACATGGCCCCAGCGTAGGCCGACAGCTCGACCACGGTGTCCCATACCACCATGCCCGGCTCATGCGTCTTAGCGGATCGAGGTACCATGGTTAAAAAGGAGTTTCACTGGTAAGTTTGGTACCCTAGGTCAAGCAGTAGCGTCCAAACAGGGTGAACATACATAAGGCAGATCGGGTTACTTGACGAGCTCGACTAGCACGATCGCCCGTTGAGCTGCACGACATGAAGTGCATAAACAACTTCGTGTGGCCTAGCCACTGCCGACAGGCAACGCACGACTCGAGTTCGTCAAACACATCCCACGTGGCAAATGAATCTCAGCCACGAGTTCAATCTCGTTACCGATTGCCTGGACTATAATCATAGCCCCAAATACAATCAATTACAGAGATATAAAGCAGTAAGGGATCAGGATTCAAATCATACAATCAGTCTGGTATTATCCGTTTAGGGCTGCCAGGGCTGTTGCACGCACTCGTTGCTCCGCTCCCCCATCACCCATGACGGATCATACAACGTAAATATAAATTTAAGCATATGCATTACATAGTTAAAATCATAAAGCAGTTAAGCATGTTATGAATCACAACACAAGCATGAGTTTGTACATGTTCAATTCCTAATCACACAACTATCAAAGGAGATCATACACATAGTTAAAAGAAGTTGAGAATCATATCTCAACACCCTTATACATTACAATTTGCTAACTACTACACATTCAGACATTACAAGAAACACTTAAACAAACATACATCAACATACATGACATATGTCGATCACATAGGCATTAGGCCAAATCCTTTCACTAGGGAGTTGCCCCAATCATAACACGCGTACACCCACGACGGATAGTCATGGCACGCAGGAACCCAAGTTCCATATTCATTCAGCTATTTTCACAAATACTTGGGCCACACATTTTAACACATATAGTGTATACTGGCCATGGCGTGATTTAGGGCAAATCCTTTCGTTAAAGGGATATCGCCATTACAACAATCATATATCCATGACAATTAGTCATGGCGAGCACGAATGAGAATTCTATACTCATTCAACCATTTTCACAAACACTTAGAATACACTATTCCAACATACATAGTGTATGTTAGCAAACATGTATTAGGGCTATTCTTTTGCTAAGCGGTTATTTTATCCGCGTATACCGTATTCATACAACAATTAATCATGACAATTACATTTCCAAAATCCGCACGTATGCGGAATTTCTAGAATGCGCAATTTCAACATACATGACATTTACACATGAACATGTATTTTTGCGATCCCTTTCGCCAAACTAGCATTTTATCCACACATGATATAATCAAACATTAAATAAACATGTCAAACATTTTCCCAAGAAAATACATATACGGTATTTCTACGTATATCTAGAGTATGTGAAAATCCATATTCTTTATCGCTAATCGAAACAGGAAACGGAAAGCACTTTGTACATGTGCATTTGCATGCAGATCATGAATCTATCATTATCTGACATTGAAAGCGTTGAAAAACGTAACTTATACGCTTAAAGTCCTCACCTCAGCCCTTGGAATTCCAACAAATCAGCAAGGGTGTTGGAGCTTCCGTATACGGGAGTTTCCTAGCCTAAAGAGCGCATTCGATTAGTCTTCTCATAACCTATCACTAATCAAGCTTAAATCAGACCTAGGGTTAGGGTTTCTTACCTTCAAATGGGGTGGAAACCGCCGGAAAATCCCCTGGAATAGGGCGGTGTAGGCCGTGGGAGGAGTGGAAGCAGCAGGAGGAAGATCGGCCTCGATCTCCAAAACTTTCTCTCTCTTTTCTCTCTTTCTCTCTAAGGGTTTGGACCCAAATTCGTATGGCTGTGAGAGGGGCTGTTCTAAGCCCCTTTTATAGCCTAGAACATGTCCAAAATAGACTCAGGTTCAAGGGTGGCTGCATATATAGGCACTTCGCCACTTTCTAAGCTCAAAAGTGTGTTCTGGTAGCCCTCTTTGAGCCAAACGTCAGACTTAAGCTCACCCTCTGCGGATCTACGTGGGATTACGTTTTCGGCTCGATCGGATTCCCAGATCGCACGTGGCGGACCACTTTCAGTTCAACGGTCCGTGGGCCACGATCAGAATTTCTGAGTACATGTAAATGTTCCTGAAATTTTTCTTAATCCGAGGGTGTAATTTGGTCTGATTCCGACGGTCAGGTTGCTTAATACTGACACGCAAGTGAAAGGTGCCAGATCACTATTCCAGATATTTATTTTGGAATGGGAATAGTGTTTTTCACACTCCCTCGCTCCGGATCGAAACGAATGGCCGTGGGACATCGGCTGGATCTGATTTTTGAGATGATTGCCAAGCCCAGTGGGGCGGTCCTAGTTCCTTAGCTTCGAGTTAATCGGACTCCCGATGTGCGATCTAAACCTAATACGAAGTTTCGTTTCATTCCCGAGAGCAGACGGGAAATGAGTTTGGCTCTAGACTTTAGGGTAACCTAGAGTCACATGTTTTACAAGTTTTGGGTCTTGCAGATCGTATTTAAAGCGATCCCAACGGATTTCATGGCTAGTCGAGTTTGCACTTAGTTAACTTTGTTAAATTTCTAAAGGATTTAATCCTAATTGTTTTCTGGTTGAGATGGTACTTAGGCCTTTGTAGTTTGTATATAAAGTGATCCAAGTTTTACTACTTAGCTAGTTTAAGTTAGTGTCTAGGGCGAAAGTGCTTTGAAAAATTGAAAGCACAAGGTAGAAAAGGGGTGGGATTTGTGAAGGAAATGGGTTCAGGAGCGATTTTAGACTGTGGGATTTAGTTTTGACAAGTTGATAAGGTCTTAAGATCGACCCATTGCCCTAGAACGTCTAATCCCAGGTTGGCAAAAATCCGGGATTTTACAATCTACCCCCCTTAAAGCAAAATTTCGTCCCCGAAATTGGCTAAGGGTAATAAGGGAAAATTTCTATTATTTCATTTGCCTAATGACTTATTGATTTCAAGTTTCTACGCGTGGTAGGGTATATACCAGCTGGTTCATTTTAGTCTACCCCCCTTAAAACTTAGTTGTTTATCCATTGCTCATACCCTAATGGTTTGCTACAATTTATTTCTTTACCTATTTGGAGTCTCGACGACAATTCCCAACAATTTAGAGTAAGATAACTGTTTTCATTGTTTGACCAACACGGAGAGACGGTAATAATGGGCTCGATCCCGATACATCGATCATCTATCGGGCCAGGGTAGGAAGCTCATCGTATCCCTTCCGAATCCTGGTGGATCCTGGTCGTCCGCTCGTCAGCAGAGAGTCCATCGGTAGTCGCCCAGGATTGAGAATTGGGTCAAGCCGCGAATGTTTCGCAGTTGTATATTTCAGTAACTCCGTAGTCCGATCAATCTCTAAGAGTAGGGAATGCCCATCATTGAAAGACTCAAATTGTTTATTCTAAGGTTGCCCTTTAGGTCTTAGTCTAAGAGAGTCCTCATTATTATCTATGTCCAAGGAAATGGTGAATCAAATCGTACTAGATCATCCTAAAACGGTTCCTTATAGTAGAACTTGCTAGGGCTTCTATAATGCTCGTACTCAACGAGCACCGTTTCGATCCTGGGCCAGTGGGGTAGGGTCCACCGCGTTTCTGCTACGCCACCCAGATCAAAGAGGCATATCAGGTGACCTAACTAGATTGGGCTCATAATGTTCTACCCCCCTTAAAAATTTATTTTCACCCTCGAGGCTCAAGAGCTATGCCCTGATCCGTATGTCGGAACAAGGTGTAATTTATAACCTATCCTTGACATGAAATGGGAAATACATTGGTCTGCCTTTCATCGACGATGTGTACGATGGCATTGATACCTATGGGTATCGAGAGGATTCAACAAAGGAACGGGGTCTCGTTCCAACCTATTCAAGCCAACTAACTACGTCCATCACTCAATTATCTTAGTATTGTTAGTCGTTTATATTTCTTAGTCTAGTCAGCAGCCTAGGCTCAACGTATGCGTAGCGGTAATCCACTAGTTGTGATTTAAAGTCTATGCCTCTATGCTAGATGATTTCACTTCATTCCTAATACAAGGAAGGGTTTTATTACTTAGGGTTAAAGTTGTCTAATTGGAATTGAGCTGCCTGTAGTTGAATTTAACTACGCCCGAGCATTTCACATATGCTCAAACCAACTGAGGGGGTTCTGGTTGGATTGCCTATATCGTCAGGTCTGTCAAAGCACTGCTCTAGGTCCAAACTCTATGGGCCATATTTGTCAAACAACCATTTACTCTAAAAGCTTAAGCTATCAGAGTGTGGTGGGTTAATGTATATCAAGGGACTTTATCACTTCAACACTATTAGGCCAGTGGTCTTAAGTTGTATTGAATGGGACCGCATTACTAGTTCTACCTCGGGATTGGGAGTGACATGGTTGGTAGGTGGGTGGGTGGGATAAAAATTAATTTTATAGGCTTTGGAAAATGAGCCATGTGTTGGAAAGTGTGAGATGGGATTTCCAATCCCAGGAATCGGAACTCCTAAGTGTAAGAGGAACAACCTAGGGTATACTCTTTATTGCATACATTCCAAACATGGTATTAGAAAACATGGGATACAACCAATCTAGGGACAATACTTTACACATACATTTATTATTTCTTTTTACAATTTCATCCACCTAATCTCGCTTAATGTAGTTGGCCGAACGGGCCCAAAAGGGTGAAAAGGGGCTGGAGTTGCTGACTCTTCACGAGTTTGGGTATCAACAAGGTTTGTTGTAACGCCCTGAAAATCGGGGGTCGAGCATAATCTCAACTCCCGAGTTCCAGAACATCACTTATGCAACAAAATGAATGATGATTGAATGTTGACTGTATTCGTGCATTGAACATGAGTGAGATTAAGCCAAAACAGCATATCATACTCCAGAGACAGTTAAATTTGCAAGCGGAAGACTGTGATAGATAGATAAAATATATAACTTATGATGAGTCTCCAGAGTGTGATAACATTACCGGGTTAAATAAATACAGGTGCAGTTCTAAAATGTACCAAATGTGAGGAAGTGTAATGCCTCCTATCCCATGTACCATAGCCCCGTCAATACAATATCAAGTCTTCATCGACCTGCCAGAGAGATACAGATAGGAGAATTCCTCCTATCATCATAGAAGTAGTCCGGCTCTGCTTCACAAGCATCGCCATCACCTGAAATTCAACAAATCTGGTGGGTGTTCGGAACACCGTCCCGTAACGTGGGAGTGAGTGATCAACTCAGTGGAACAATAAGGCATAGGTTAACATGTTATCAATTCAATCAAGCAGTAATGATAAAGCAGTACAAATCAAACAATTCTAACTACTCTTATTAAATGCAAGAATGAAATGACATGATGCTGTATGCCCTTGCCAAACCACCCTCAAGCGACATCATCTTACGTTCGCGAATGCTTACTCCCTCAGTGCGCCACATCTACAAAGCACATGCGGTGCGATGATGCTCATGATTACCAAGTTTTTATTAGTCCATTTCAAACAGCAGTATTGGGAAACTAAGGTACCTCCCTTGTATCATTCCCAAACATGATCCATTCTAGGGTCGTCAATCCTAGCTATCCTCATACGATGTTATGGTTTGAGAAGCGTAGTGAAGGCATCGCAAAGGGCTCATCACCCGTCAGCGCGGATACAGATCTCACCGTATGCGGCTCAATTGTTGGCCGTCAGCTCGAGTACAGGTCTCACCGTACTCGGCTCAATCACTAGCCGTCAGCTCGAGTACAGGTCTCACCGTACTCGGCTCAACTCACACTCTAGTTGCTGTGAAAGACTCGTCGCCAATCACAGACCCTTGGAGTGTACTCGATGATACTACGGAGGACTCGTCGCCCGTCAGCACGAGCACAGATCTCACCGTACTCGGCTCTCGCCGAGGTATCGACAGCTCGAATACAGTGTCCCATACCACCATATTCGGCTCACGAGTTGATTGCGCAATGGTCACTACGGGGAGGCACATGGCCCCAGCGTAGGCCGACAGCTCGACCACGGTGTCCCATACCACCATGCCCGGCTCATGCGACTTAGCGGATCTAGGTACCATGGTTAAAAGGGGGTTTCACTGGTAAGTTTGGTACCCTAGGTTCAAGCAGTAGCGACCAAACAGGGTGAACATGCATAAGGCAGATCGGGTTACTTGACGAGCTCGACTAGCACGATCGCCCGTTGAGCTGCACGACATGAAGTGCATAAACAACTTCGTGTGGCCTAGCCACTGCCGACAGGCAACGCACAACTCGAGTTCGTCGAACACATCCCACGTGGCAAATGAATCTCAGCCACGAGTTCAATCTCGTTACCGATTGCCTGGACTATAATCATAGCCCCAAACACAATCAATTACAGAGATATAAAGCAGTAATGGATCAGGATTCAAATCATATAATCACAGTCTGGTATTATCCGTTTAGGGCTGCCAGGGCTGTTGCACGCACTCGTTGCTCCGCTCCCCCATCACCCATGACGGATCATACAACGTAAATATAAATTTAAGCATATGCATTACATAGTTAAAATCATAAAGTAGTTAAGCATGTTATGAATCACAACACAAGCATGAGTTTGTACATGTTCAATTCCTAATCACACAACTATCAAGGGAGATCATACACATAGTTAAAAGAGGTTGAGAATCATATCTCAACACCCTTATACATTGCAATTTGCTAACTACTACACATTCAGACATTACAAGAAACACTTAAACAAACATACATCAACATACATGACATATGTCGATCACATAGGCATTAGGCCAAATCCTTTCACTAGGGAGTTTCCCCAATCATAACACGCTTACACCCACGACGGATAGTCATGGCAAGCAGGAATCCAAGTTCCATATTCATTCAGCCATTTCCACAAACACTTGGGCCACACATTTTAGCATATATAGTGTATATTGGCCGTGGCGTGACTTAGGGTAAATCCTTTCGTCAAAGGGGGTATCACCAATACATCAATCATGAATCCATGACAATTAGTCATGGCGAGCACGAATGAGAATTCTATACTCATTCAGCCATTTCCACAAACACTTAGAATACACTATTCCAACATACATAGTGTATGTTAGCAACATGTGTTAGGGCGAACTCTTTCGCCAAGCGGTTATTTTATCCGCGTATACCATATTCATACAACAATTAATCATGACAATTATATTTCCAAAATCCGCACGTATGCGGTATTTCTAAAATACGCAATTTCAACATACATGACATTTACACATGAACATGTATTTTTGCGATTTTTTTTCGCCAAACTAACATTTTATCCACACATGATATAATCAAACATTAAATAAACATGTCAAACATTTTCCCAAGAAAAATATGTATACGGTATTTATACGTATATCTAGAGTATGTGAAAATCCATATTCTTTATCGCTAATCGAAACAGGAAACGGAAAGCACTTTGTACATGTGCATTTGCATGCAGATCATGAATCTATCATTATCTGACATTGAAAGCGTTGAAAAACGTAACCTATACACCTAAAGTCCGCACCTTTTGTCGTAGAATCGTAACGGAGTTGATAGGTTCGCTAAGCTTCCGTATACGGCAACTAGGCGACCTAGAGAAGGAAATAGGTTAGCTATTTCATAACCTACAACTATCAAATCCCCCAAACAGGTTAGGGTTAGGGTTTCTTACCTAGAAACGGGGCTGGAATCGCCGGAAAAGCGATGAGAACGAGATGGTGCAGCCCGTGTGGTGGCAGGGAACGACGGCAGGGAGTTTCTCCCACTTCTCCCTCACTTTCTCTCTCTTTTCCCTCTCTCAAATCCAAATTCGTATGGCTGGAATGGGAGAGGGTTTAAGGTCCTTATATAGCCTCAAAACTCACCGAAATAGACTCCTGTTCAAAGGTTAATGCTAATATAGGTATTTCGTCACTTTTCCAGCTCAAAAGGGGTGTTCTGGTAGCCCTCTTTGAGCCAAACGTCAGACTTAAGCTCACCCTCTGCGGATCTACGTGGGATTACGTTTTCGGCTCGATCGGATTCCCAGATCGCACGTGGCGGACCACTTTCAGTTCAACGGTCTGTGGGCCACGATCAGAATTTCTGAGTACATGTAAATGTGTATGAAATTTTTCCTGATCCGAGGGTGTAATTTGGTCTGATTCTGACGGTCAGGTTGCTTAATACTGATGCGCAAGCGAAAGGTGCCAGATCACTATTCCAGATATTTTATTTTCAAAAGGAATAGTGTTTTTCACACACCCTCGCTCCGGATCGAAATAAATGGCCGTGGGACATCGGAATCGCCTGATTTTTGAGATGATTGTCAAGCCCAGTGGGGCGGTCCTGGTTCCTTAGCTTCGTGTTAATCGGACTCCCGATGTGCGATCTAGACCTCATACGAAGTTTCGTTTCAGTCCCGAGAGCAGACGGGTAATGAGTTTGGCTCTAGACTTTAGGGTAACCTAAAGTCACATGTTTTACAAGTTTTGGGTCTTGCAGATCGTATTTAAAGCGATCCCAACGGATTTCATGGCTAATCGAGTTTGCACTTAGTTAACTTTGTTAAATTTCTAAAGGATTTAATCCTAATTGTTTTCTGGTTGAGATGGTACTTAGGCCTTTGTAGTTTGTATATAAAGTGATCCAAGTTTTACTACTTAGCTAGTTTAAGTTAGTGTCTAGGGCGAAAGTGCTTTGAAAAATTGAAGGCACAAGGTAGTGAAGGGTGGGATTTGTGAAGGAAATGGGTTCAGAAGCGGTTTTAGACTGTGGGGTTCAGTTCTGACGAAATAATAAGGTATTAAGAGCAACCCATCGCCTAAGGACATCTAATCCCAAATTGGCAAAAATCCGGGATGTTACATTTGTAGAGGCCCCACTGACAGGGAATGAAGAAGGGACAAGAGAGGAGTGGGATGGGTTAGGCAGTTACACGGTTTTGAGCTCCAAATGAGGGATGTGAGAGCTCAACGTGAAAGAAAAGGGGTAGGGTAGGTGGTTGGGGTTGCTGTGATCGATGGAAGTGCGTGAATCATGGCCGAATATGGTGGATTAAAAGATTGGAGGAAGGATTTGAGGGAGAAAAACTAAAAATGGAAGGGGAGGGCGTTTAGAGAGGAAAATGTGAGAGAGAGGGGGGTTCCAGCCCCCAAAATCCCAATCCATTGGACAAATGGCACGTGCCAGGGGGTAGGGGAGGTCAGGCCGACCAACCCCAGCCCTGGCCCCACTTGAGATGGCCCACTGGACCGTGGTCCGCCGCCCGAGCCGCGGCCGGACTTGGCCGGAACCGCGCCGCCGCGGTGGGGCCCTGTTCAGCATGGTCCCAGGGTGTCAGAAACACCCTGGTTCGACCCTGGGTCTTAGTAGATTTAAGTGGGGAGGCCCCCGACTCCGGTTCGTTCAATTTCGGATAGTTTCGGGTTAAACCGGACGTAACTTGCAATCCGGAATGAGTTATCTGACGTAAAATATATGAATTTGGGGTAGAACGAGCTAATGAAGCCAACCAACCCCGCTATGCCGGGTTGCACAGCCCGAAATTGTGAGAAAACCCACCGATTGACGGTTATTTCCACGCTTCAATTTCGTTTTGCTAAAGTAGTAGTTTTAGTTTGATTTCTCTTCATCCGTTGGGCTTTAGGAGTTGTGCCCAATGAGAAAAGAGTTTAGAATAATTAGGAGAACAATTTGGTGAAGTCGTTTAGGACACTTACTATTTTTTGACCGAAAACTTTACCCACTAGTAGACATCACAACCCATAGTAAGTCGCGAATTCTCGAAGTTTTAGTTGTAGTTTGTTCCTGATTTCTTTCCCATTACCTGGTATCCTTATTTAAAGGGTTGTGAACTCGTTTTTAGTATTAATCAGAATTTATTTCTATTTCCTGCTTTCTCCTCTTGTAGATTCGAGAAGTCTCTGGGAGGAGTCCAGAGAAGCTCCAAGGATTCGGGGTAGTTATCCTCATCACGTTTATCGCACATTTTACTGATTCTCAATGATTGGGATGAGGTGGATTATGATCTAGACCCTCCACTAGACAACCTAGAAGTGTTTTAAGGTCGACCCGTGCGACCAAATAAATACATACTCGGCATTCGTTTTCAGTGAACTAGCCGTTGGATGGAACCGGGATGCCTAAGACTGTTTCTACATTCCGTCGCTCCCTCCTAAGTCAGAGTGCGTCAGAGTGCGTCGTGTGACCATAACCCAGGTCCGGTTTAATCAAAATCATGCTCTGATACCATCTTGTAACGCCCTGAAAATCGGGGGTCGAGCATAATCTCAACTCCCGAGTTCCAGAACATCACTTATGCAACAAAATGAATGATGATTGAATGTTGACTGTATTCGTGCATTGAACATGAGTGAGATTAAGCCAAAACAGCATATCATACTCTAGAGACAGTTAAATTTGCAAGCGGAAGACTGTGATAGATAGATAAAATATATAACTTATGATGAGTCTCCAGAGTGTGATAACATTACCAGGTCAAATAAATACAAGTACAGTTCTAAAATGTACCAAATGTGAGGAAGTGTAATGCCTCCTATCCCATGTACCATAGCCCCGTCAATACAATATCAGGTCTTCATTGACCTGCCAGAGAGATACAGACAGGAGAATTCCTCCTATCATCGTAGAAGTAGTCCGGTCTGCTTCACAAGCATCGCCACCACCTAAAACTCAACAAATCTGGTTGGTGTGTACAACACCATCCCGTAACGTGGGAGTGAGTGATCAACTCAGTGGAATAGTAAAGCATAAGTTAACATGTTATCAAATCAATCAAGCAGTAATGATAAAGCAGTACAAATCAAGCATTTCTAACTGCTCTTGTTAAGTGCAAAAATGATATGACATGATGCTGTATGCCCTTGCCAAACCACCCTCAAGCGACATCATCTTACGTTCGCGAATGCTTACTCCCTCAGTGCGCCACATCTACAAAGCACATACGGTGCGATAATGCTCATGATTACCAAGTTTTTATTAGTCCATTTCAAACAGCAGTATTGGGAAACTAAGGTACCTCCCTTGTATCATTCCCAAACATGATCCATTCTAGGGTCGTCAATCCTAGTTAATCTCATACGATATTATGGTTTGAGAAGCATAGTGAAGGCATCGCAAAGGGCTCGTCACCAGTCAGCGCAGATACAGATCTCACCGTATGCGGCTCAATTGCTGGCCGTCAGCTCGAGTACAGGTCTCACCGTACTCGGCTCAATCACTAGCTGTCAGCTCAAGTACAGGTCTCACCGTACTCGGCTCAACTCACACTCTAGTTGCTGTGAAAGACTCGTGGCCAATCACAGACCCTTGGAGTGTACTCGATGATACCACGGAGGACTCGTCACCCGTCAGCACGAGCACAGATCTCACCGTACCCGGCTCTCGCCGAAGTATCGATAGCTCGAATACAGTGTCCCATACCACCGTATTCGGCTCACGAGTTGGTTGCGCAATGGTCACTACGGGGAGACACATGGCCCCAGCGTAGGCCGACAGCTCGACCACGGTGTCCCATACCACCATGCCCGGCTCATGCGTCTTAGCGGATCGAGGTACCATGGTTAAAAAGGGGTTTCACTGGTAAGTTTGGTACCCTAGGTTCAAGCAGTAGCGTCCAAACAGGGTGAACATACATAAGGCAGATCGGGTTACTTGACGAGCTCGACTAGCACGATCGCCCGTTGAGCTGCACGACATGAAGTGCATAAACAACTTCGTGTGGCCTAGCCACTGCCGACAGGCAACGCACGACTCGAGTTCGTCAAACACATCCCACGTGGCAAATGAATCTCAGCCACGAGTTCAATCTCGTTACCGATTGCCTGGACTATAATCATAGCCCCAAATACAATCAATTACAGAGATATAAAGCAGTAAGGGATCAGGATTCAAATCATACAATCAGTCTGGTATTATCCGTTTAGGGCTGCCAGGGCTGTTGCACGCACTCGTTGCTCCGCTCCCCCATCACCCATGACAGATCATACAACGTAAATATAAATTTAAGCACATGCATTACATAGTTAAAATCATAAAGCAGTTAAGCATGTTATGAATCACAACACAAGCATGAGTTTGTACATGTTCAATTCCTAATCACACAACTATCAAAGGAGATCATACACATAGTTAAAAGAAGTTGAGAATCATATCTCAACACCCTTATACATTACAATTTGCTAACTACTACACATTCAGATATTACAAGAAACACTTAAACAAACATACATCAACATACATGACATATGTCGATCACATAGGCATTAGGCCAAATCCTTTCACTAGGGAGTTTCCCCAATCATAACACGCGTACACCCACGACGGATAGTCATGGCACGCAGGAACCCAAGTTCCATATTCATTCAGCTATTTTCACAAATACTTGGGCCACACATTTTAACACATATAGTGTATACTGGCCATGGCGTGATTTAGGGCAAATCCTTTCGTTAAAGGGATATCGCCATTACAACAATCATATATCCATGACAATTAGTCATGGCGAGCACGAATGAGAATTCTATACTCATTCAACCATTTTCACAAACACTTAGAATACACTATTCCAACATACATAGTGTATGTTAGCAAACATGTATTAGGGCTATTCTTTTGCTAAGAGGTTATTATCCGCGTATACCGTATTCATACAACAATTAATCATGACAATTACATTTCCAAAATCCGCACGTATGCGGAATTTCTAGAATGCGCAATTTCAACATACATGACATTTACACATGAACATGTATTTTTGCGATCCCTTTCGCCAAACTAGCATTTTATCCACACATGATATAATCAAACATTAAATAAACATGTCAAACATTTTCCCAAGAAAAATACATATACGGTATTTCTACGTATATCTAGAGTATGTGAAAATCCATATTCTTTATCGCTAATCGAAACAGGAAACGGAAAGCACTTTGTACATGTGCATTTGCATGCAGATCATGAATCTATCATTATCTGACATTGAAAGCGTTGAAAAACGTAACTTATACGCTTAAAGTCCTCACCTCAGCCCTTGGAATTCCAACAAATCAGCAAGGGTGTTGGAGCTTCCGTATACGGGAGTTTCCTAGCCTAAAGAGCACATTCGATTAGTCTTCTCATAACCTATCACTAATCAAGCTCAAATCAGACCTAGGGTTAGGGTTTCTTACCTTCAAATGGGGTGGAAACCGCCGGAAAATCCCCTGGAATAGGGCGGTGTAGGCCGGGGGGAGTGGAAGCAGCAGGAGGAAGATTGGCCTCGATCTCCAAAACTTTCTCTCTCTTTTCTCTCTTTCTCTCTAAGGGTTTGGACCCAAATTCGTATGGCTGTGAGAGGGGCTGTTCTAAGCCCCTTTTATAGCCTAGAACATGTCCAAAATAGACTCAGGTTCAAGGGTGGCTGCATATATAGGCACTTCGCCACTTTCTAAGCTCAAAAGGTGTGTTCTGGTAGCCCTCTTTGAGCCAAACGTCAGACTTAAGCTCACCCTCTGCGGATCTACGTGGGATTACGTTTTCGGCTCGATCGGATTCCCAGATCGCACGTGGCGGTCCACTTTCAGTTCAACGGTCCGTGGGCCACGTTCAGAATTTCTGAGTACATGTAAATGTTCCTGAAATTTTTCTTAATCCGAGGGTGTAATTTGGTCTGATTCCGACGGTCAGGTTGCTTAATACTGACACGCAAGTGAAAGGTGCCAGATCACTATTCCAGATATTTATTTTGGAATGGGAATAGTGTTTTTCACACTCCCTCGCTCCGGATCGAAACGAATGGCCGTGGGACATCGGCTGGATCT
Organism: Magnolia officinalis; assembly: GCA_021015155.1. NCBI lineage: Eukaryota > Viridiplantae > Streptophyta > Magnoliopsida > Magnoliales > Magnoliaceae > Magnolia > Magnolia officinalis. The sequence goes on from JAJHSJ010000006.1 coordinate 49,094,618, forward strand.
GATTTTTGAGATGATTGCCAAGCCCAGTGGGGCGGTCCTAGTTCCTTAGCTTCGAGTTAATCGGACTCCCGATGTGCGATCTAAACCTAATACGAAGTTTCGTTTCATTCCCGAGAGCAGACGGGAAATGAGTTTGGCTCTAGACTTTAGGGTAACCTAGAGTCACATGTTTTACAAGTTTTGGGTCTTGCAGATCGTATTTAAAGCGATCCCAACGGATTTCATGGCTAGTCGAGTTTGCACTTAGTTAATTTTGTTAAATTTCTAAAGGATTTAATCCTAATTGTTTTCTGGTTGAGATGGTACTTAGGCCTTTGTAGTTTGTATATAAAGTGATCCAAGTTTTACTACTTAGCTAGTTTAAGTTAGTGTCTAGGGCGAAAGTGCTTTGAAAAATTGAAAGCACAAGGTAGAAAAGGGGTGGGATTTGTGAAGGAAATGGGTTCAGGAGCGATTTTAGACTGTGGGATTTAGTTTTGACAAGTTGATAAGGTCTTAGGATCGACCCATTGCCCTAGAACGTCTAATCCCAGGTTGGCAAAAATCCGGGATGTTACATACACATTTCCAAAATTTATACGTATACGGTACTTTCTACGAATACCTAGAGTATGTAGAATTCCATATTTTTCATCTTTAATCGAAACGGAAAACAGACAACACTTTGTACATGTGCAATTGCATGCAGATCATGAATCTATCATTATCTGACATTGAAAGCGTTGAAAACCATAACCTATACACCTAAAGTCCGTACCTTTTGTCGTAGAATTGTAACGAAGTTGATAGGTTTACTAAGCTTCCGTATTTGGCAGTTTGGCAACCTATAGAACGAAATAGGTTAGCTATTTCATAACCTACAACCACCCAAGCCCCAAATCAGATTAGGGTTAGGGTTTCTTACTTAGAAACGGAGCTGGAATCACCGGGAAAGCGATTAGAACGGAGCGGTGTAGCTCATAAAGCGGCAGGGAAGAGTGGCAGGGAGGTTCTCCCACTGCTCCCACACTTTCTCTGTCTTTTCTCTCTTCTCTCTCTAGGTTTTCTCTCAAATTCGTATGGCTGCAATGAGAGAGGGTTTAAGGTCCTTATATAGCCTAAAAACTCACCGAAACAGACTCCAAGTCAAAGTATACTTAGGTTATAACTAAAGCGGGTCAGTTTCAGCTCAACAGAGGACTTCTGGCGGGCCTCCTTGAGCCAAAGGTCGGACTTAAGCTCACCGACAATGGATCTAGGTTCTATTAAGTTTTCGTTCCAGTAGGGTTCTCAGATCACCCGTGGCAGACCAGTTTCAGTTCAACGGTCAGCGGATCTCGATCGGAGATTCCGAGTACATGTAAATGTGTATGAAATTTCTCCTGATCCGAGGGTGTAATTTGGTCTGATTCTGACGGTCTGGTTGCTTAAAACTGATCCGCAAGCGAGAGGTGCCAGATTACTATTCATGATATTTTATTTTGAATTAATTTCACATTCCTCACACTCTTCACTCCGAGCTCAAGCGAATAGCGCTGGGCACTATCTGGATTTGATTTCTGAGATGGTTGTCAAGCCCAGCGAGGCGGTCCTAGTTCCTTAACTTCGTGTTAATCAGACTTCCGACGTGCGGTCCAGATCCAATACGGAGTTTCGAGATGCTCCCGAGAGCAGTCGGGTAATGAGATTGATCCTAGATTTTAGGGTAACCTAGCGTCATTGATTCTACAAGTTTTGGGTCTTGCATATCGTATTTGAAGTGATTGGTGCTAATTTCACAGGCACTCTAGTTTAACACTAGCTAAATCTCGCCTAATTTCTAAAGGATCTAGTCCTGAGTGATTTCGGTCTGAGGTGGTACTTAGACCTTTGTAGCAATGTTTAGTTTAAGTATTGTTCTTCATCACCTAAACTTTAAGATAATGTCTAATGTGAAAGTACTTAGAAAATTTAAAGAACAAGGCGGTGAAGGGTGAGATTTGTGAAGGAAAAGGGTTCAAAATCATTTTAGACTTTGGGATTTGAGTTTTGGCATGTTAATAAGGTGTTAGGATCGACCCATTGCCTAAGGACGTCTAATCCCAGGTTGGCAAAAATCCGGGATGTTACACCTTTACTGATAATAAGACAGCTATCCAAGATCGCATTTCTCTCCTAAAGCAAGAAATAGCTCAACTAGAGAAGCAAAGTTCAGAGGAGGATCTGAACATTGAAAGAATGCAAGAATAGATAGATTGTAGCCTTTATTCTATGGATTCTGAAAGATCTGGACTGATTAAGAATGAAGAATTGATTACATCTTTAGAGGATAAGTTAGCTGGCATCCCATATCCTACAAGAATGATTTCGACTGCTAGACTGGAACATGCAACTGCTCAAGTTAATTTTCAAGAAAGTATGCAATAATATTTAGCAGTACTAGGCATTACAGGGGAATTCTAAAATGTATAACTTCAATACATTGTATTTTTCTACTGTGAATATAATGTTCATTTTGATTTCTGTGTTATTTATGCCTTTTTATGCCATCCTTTTATGCTTTATTAGTAAAGGATTTCCTAAATGATCCTTATCTTAATTGGCGGTAATAAATTTCAATTTAGTTAGTCACACACAGTTTAAGCTCCTGAGTAGTGGATCATACGCAGTTTCTTAGACTCTTGCGTAATGGAGTCAGGTGGTCTTACGTGATGGTCTCTGTAACTCTTAGGAGTTCACTGGACTTCTCAGTACCCAGGGAGTTCACAAACCGCGGTCCATCAGAGGGGCCCGGTGAAGCTACCGGGGTCGTGAACTCGGTTGGAATTATGCACGGGGTTGGCCACGGTAACTCTCTAGAGTTCACATAGCTCACAAGGTGACCTTTGGGGTACCAAATCCTGGGCTGCCAGTCCGTCAATGAGTAGGTTTAAGCCCTTCCTCATGAGTTAGTACTGAAATCAAGCCAAAGATCTTGGGGCCTTACGCATGGTTGGCCTATCTATGGATATGGCCAAAGAGCTCACACTGTGGCCCGCTTTTCCTTCGTCTGCAAGGTCAAGCCCATTCACGGGAAGGCATTTTCCTCCATTCCTCATGACACTGCCAGAAAGCTATACAGACGGCATTGGTCTTACCCGTGACTAGCCATTGAGGACTTTTAGCCTTTGAGGCTTTCAATTGCTGGCTTTGTCAGCTGCCCGCATAGGTATGCGTACGATGGCCTTCACGGGCTTTTTAGGGCCGCTGGCTTCTCGTCGCTGCTCGAATGGTGATCTTGATAGGCCTTATGTGTAGTTGGCCATATAGGCTTGGCTAGGTTGCCTTGAAATGCCTCAAAAGACAATAATAGTTGTGATCATTGTTGTTGTCTCAAAAGATAATGATAGACATCTTTGCCTGAGATTGATGTGTCACCGCTTCTGCTAATATCTTCAAAATGATCTCTTTGTATTGTTTATAATATATTAGCTTAGTGACGATATCAATTTTGGGAGAGTTTTGTAGTTCACGTATCACTTGATCAGAGCTCTCTTAGTCTGACGATATTCAATTTCTTTTCGAGACACTTGTCGATACATAGTCTTGATATGCTCGCGAATTTCTTCTTTATTTATTCATCTGTCAGTACATTGTTATGGTCTTGTCTATTCTTGCCCCCATTGGATACGGAATCATCATGCTAATGATATTCTTAATAAAAAATCAGTAATGTCTTCAGGGATGATATCTCTTTATGAAGCAAGCATTGACCGGTATACTTATACCTTGTCCATCTTGATTCACCACTCGATACGCGCCATTGGAGTATACTTCTTTAATTATATAAGGTCCATCCCATTTAGGCTCGAATTTGCCCCCTGTTCATCGGGTGACCACTATGGGTCTTTTTAGCATTAGCACTATATCCCCTTTTTTGAAAGAGCGATATTTAACACGTTTATCGAAGGCGGCTGATATTCTTGCTTGGTACGATTGTAATCGCTGTTGGGCTACAAGGCATTTTTCATCAAGCAAATCTAACTCTTTCAGCCTTATTTTTACATTTTCATCCTCTGTTATAGACTAATGTACTGCTACCCTGAGTGACGCTACTTGCATCTCGATCGGGATCACTGCTTCTACACCATAAACCAATGAATACGGCGTTGCTTTTGTCGCTGTCCAATGAGTGGTTCTGTATGCCCATAATGCTTCTTCTAACCTTTCATCCCAATCACGTCTGTCCCCTGTCACTGTTTTCTTCAGTATCTTGATTATTGTTTTATTAAATGCCCCTGCTAATCCATTGACCGATGGATAGTAAGGTGTCGAAAACGAATGACAAATACTGAATTTCTGACACAGCTTTTTCATGCCTCTGTTTTTGAAGGGAGTACCATTATCTGTAACAATCTTCTTCGGAATACCATGACGGTATATTATCGCGTGCCGGATGAAGTTCGCTACATCCTTTTCTTTGACATTGCATAAAGAAACTGCTTCTGTCCACTTGGAGAAATAGTCTATCGCTGCCAAGATATATTGCTTTCCTTTGGACGAAGGCGGATTTATAGGACCAATGACGTCAAGTCCCCAGATTGAGAAGGGCCAGGAAGTAACTGACTGATGTAAATCTTCTGGGGGAACTTGTATAACATCCCCATGAATCTGACATTCATGACACTGCTTCGCATAATCTATTGCATCTTTGAACATAGAAGGCCAATAATATCCCATTCGATGTATTCGATGGAATAAATTTCGTCCCGCCTGATGCGCCCCACATTCCCCAGAATGTGCTTCCCGTAACATCTGATTTGCTTCTTGTTTGTCTAAACACTGTAGCAATATTCCATTATAAGATCTTCTGTACAATATTTCGTCGCATATGATGAATCTGCTTGACCGTTGTTTAACTTGTTGTTTCTGTACTGGCTCTTCTGGCAGGATGTTGTATTTGAGATAATCGATGAAAGGCTGACGCCAATAGTTTGTCGTTATCTCTAAACACAATACAGGAAGGGTTTCAATGACTTCTTTAATGATCTCTGAAGATGGTAAAAATCTTCTCTTCTACAGTTATTTGGAGAGGGCTTCTATTTGAGCAGGACAGAGATGCTACCAGGCTGGCCAAAGCATCTGCTTTTGCATTCTCAGATCGTGGTATATGCTTAACTTCTACATGACAGAATTGTTCCAATAATTGCTATACTTTCTAATAGTATGGTAAAAGTTCTTACTTCCTTTCCTCAAATTCAATTATCAATTGATTTATAATCAATTTAGAATTCCCAAAAATATGCAGCGTTCTTTTCTTAATTTGTTGAGCTATTTTCATTCCAATAATGAGGGCCCTGTACTCTGCCTCATTATTCATGCATGTGGCACTCAATGTGAAGGAGTACGACAACAAGTCGCCTTGAGGAGTGATGAATATTATCCGTACCCCCGCTCCTAATGCTCAAGCGGCGCCATCAAAATACATCTGTCATGGGCTTTGTGCTTCAGACAACATGACTTGTTCGTCCAGAAAGTCGTCATTAATAATTTTGCATTCTGCTACGGGATGTGCTGCAAGAAAATCTGCCACCACTTGTCCTTTTATTGCTTTTTCCGGCTCGTATGTAATGTCATATTCTGAAAGCAACAACATCCATTTAGCTAATCTTCTAGACAACATTGGCCTTGTCATCAAAAACTTTATAGGGTCCGCTCTTGAGATCAAAGTTATGTTGTGAGAGAGACAATAATGTCTTAACTTTTGTACCGCAAATATCAATGCCAGACATTCTTTTTCAATTGGAGAATAGTTGCATTCTGCACCCATCAGAGTTCGGCTTAAATAATAAAGAGCGGTTTCTTTTCCCGTCTCGTTCACCTGAGCTAATAAGGCTACTAAAGAACCCTCTGCCGCAGAGATATATAAAATTAATGGCTTCCTTTTTATTGGAGCTGACAATACCGGCGGCTGTTTCAGCAAATCTTTGATTGAGTCGAACAAGTTCTGGCAAGCTTGGTCCCATACAAATTCTGTGTCTTTCTTCATCAGATGGGAAAACGACTGACATCTTCCTGCTAAATTTGAAATGAAGCGGCGAATGTATGCCAAATTTCTTTGCTAACTTTTCAATTCTTTGAGTGTTTTTGGTGGCTGCATATTTTGAATGGCTCAAACTTTCCCTGGATCAATTTCAATGCCTTTATGCCGAACAACAAAACCAAGAAATTTACCCGAGGATACTCCAAATGCGCATTTGGCTGGATTCATCTTCAGCTGTTTCTTTCTGAGTTTGCGAAAAACCGAGGCCAAATGTTCGCGGTGTTGCTAATGATTTCCTGATCTGACTACCAAGTCATCGACATAACATTCAATATGTTTGTGCATCATGTCTTGAAAGATATTCTTCATTGCCCTCTGATATGTCGCCCCAGCATTTTTGAGACCAAACGACATAACTTTATAGTAATAAATTCCCAATGATGTCCTGAACGCCGTTACTTCTTGATCTTCAGGGGCCATCCTAATCTGATTATACCCTGCATAGCCATCCAAAAAGGACATGATGGCAAACTGAGTTGTACTATCAATTAGTAACTAGTTATTGGGAGAGAAAAATCATCTTTTGGACAAGCTTCATTTAGATCTCTAAAGTTAACACACACCCTGACTTGTCCATTTTTCTTTTTCACAGGGATAATGTTTGATATCCATTTGGGATATTTGACCTCCCTGACAAATCCCACCTTTATTAACTTATTCACTTTTTCTTCTATCAGAGGAACCAAGTCCGGATGAAATCGTCTTTGCGCCTGCTTGACCGGTCTTTTCTCGTTAGATATATTCAATCGGTGCATCGCTACGGAAGGTTCTAAGCCCGGCATCTCTGCATATGTCCAAACGAAAACGTCTCTATTCTCTTTGAGAAGCTCCACATATTCCATGGACTCTTGTTCAAAAAGACCGACGCTGATAAATGTATTCCTTAGCTCTTCTTCCGTGCCCAGATTTACTTCTCGCAAATTATCTATTGTCGGTTGCCCCTCGTCTTCTATTAGTTTTGGGGCCATTTCACGGTGTTCAATTGTCTTGAGATTCTCTTCTGATGACTGCATGGCCATGACTGTGTTCACCGATGATTCTGCCCCCAGTCCTCACGACTTCCTTCATTTTTCCTGACTCACCCCAATAGGAATTTGAATTCCTTTCCCGTGATTTAGACCGGTGGGTTCTTCATAATCAAAACCCATGCCTTTCATGTTCTTCTAGCTCACCTGACTGTATTTTTTGAGATCTTGCGGCGTAAGCTTATCGTGATATATGTTACTCTTGGTTTCTTCTCCGACCCTTGCCTCTTTTGTGGCGTAAAATTCTATTGGTTCCTGATGCTTTGTACTGGCCTTAACCTGAAATTTTCCTGGAGCGATAAAAAATGGTTTATTCCTTTCAACATGTGGCAACGACATTGTATAATTGGATTGCAAAATTCTCAATTGCTCGTGAGATAACAGGGTTAACGGCGGCTGCCCTGCCTGTCTCAGACATTTCAGAACAAAATAAAATTTCTTCTTCGTTTCTACGGGCTTGGACGATTCTGCCCTTTCTTCTTCAACCTCATTTACTGTGATGTCCCTCAGGACACTGCTTTCATCATTCCCTTTCTCCTTTTCAGTAAATCCTTTATAGTAGCTGGTGTCCACGAAGAAAGACTCGGCTTTCGCGTATGGCTTTGTGTCGGCCATTACTTTATACTGCCACCCATTTTTACAGTACTTAAAACATTGATGCAGGGTAGAAGGTATAATGTTGTACTGATGTATCCAGGGTCTTCCTAACAGAAGATTGTATGTTGTCACAGCATTTATAACGTGGCACACAACATCAGTTGTAAATTCTCCTACTTTCAATGTCACGGTAATCTTACCAATTGCACGTTGTCCATCTTGATTGAAGCCCTGTATCATCATTCCACTAGGGCGTAGATCCAAGCGACGATACCCTAATTTGCCCAACATCGAGAGTGGAAAAATGTTTACAGCGGACCCATTATCTATCATAATCCGCTTGACCTTCTTCCTGTGTATGTGGCCTTCTATCATCAGTGGTCTATTGTGCTCTTCTTCACAGATCAAATCATCATCAGAAAAGGAGATGACTGGGAGGCAATTTTCTTACTTCCCATGCTCTTCCCATTCTAACTCTGCCAATAAGGTTTCCCTGAAATCGTGATTGGACAATGCTTGATTTAAACTCTGTTGGAACTCTTCTGACAATTTAGGAGTGTCATAGATGTTTAATCGAGCCGGTATGCCTTTCAAATGACTCACCACATCATAGGTCACCTTTTCTGCCTCGCTCTTCTCCTCTTCCTTATCAACATTGCTTTGCTTTTCAATGGATTCTTTTCTTGTAATGCCTAATTTTTGCTTTGCTGGGCTTGTCATCTTCTTTCCTGATCTTAGTGTGATCACTGCTACTTTTTTCGTCGTATCACTGTCTCGCTGGATCTTCTCTCAGATCGTGGACATGTTCACCGTTGCCATTGCACCCCTTTCATTCTCTTTTCCAATTACTATTTCACCTCTATCCATCATTCGCTGTATTATGCACTTCAATGTATAACAATTTTCTGTTGGATGTCCCACCAGACGATGATAGCAACAAAAATCTCTCTCTAATTTTTGTCACATCTTTAGGGCGTTTAGGTTCTGGTAATTCAAGCATGCCGGTCTTTAACAGCCGGGTCATCATTGGAACGACGTATTCCTTATTGAATGCGAATCCCTCATGAGAATTGAGCATCCTGGACCTCTTCCCGTTGTATCTATTTCTTGATTGGTTCCATTCTTCTTTTCGTTCTGACCTCTTTTCCTTTACGTCCTGGGCATCTTTGCTTCTTTATCACGATCAACGGTGTTTACGACCATTCTGCTGGGTATTCTCCTAGCCGTTTCACTGTGGAATGCTGGCATCTTACGGGTCATCAATTCCAGAGCATGGGCCTTGGTTGCCAAGTCACGGAAAGTCCTAATATCAGCACTGGCGAGTCCGAACGTGATTCTTGTTTCCATGGAATTCAAACACATTTTGACTTGTTCCTTTTCTTCCAGCAATTGTCTACACGAGGCTCCCAACGTCTTCCACCTATCTACGAACTTTTCTACTGGTTCTCCTTCTTTTTGCCGCACAGAGACCAATTCTATAATACTAACATCTCGTTCTGAGGAGAAGAAATTTGACATGAATGCATCCTGCATTTGCTCCCAAGTGCGTATGGATCCCGAGGCCAGACTGGAGTACCATCGAAATGCTTTGTGCGTCAGTGAGGACCCGAAAAATCATAAACAATACTACGGTATCGTAGAGAAATTTCCCATACTGGTAATGAAATGCATTGAATGTTCTTCTGGCGATCCCTCTCCATTGAACTTTTGAAAGTCCGGCTGCTTGAAGTTAGCTGGAAAGGGTATATCTTCTACCTCCCTTGGGTATGGCATTCGGTATCTAAAACGTCCTGTATTTTCGTATTTTCTCTCTATTCTGACAGCTTCTTCAACGACTTGCCCCACCTCATCTTGTGTCACGGTTCTCGTGGCTGGGATAGACCCTTTTGATCCCGCTCCTTGTGGTTGAGAGCATGCGGGCTGTTTTTCTTGTTCATTCATTGGTGGAGCTACTATCTGCGCTACATTATGTGACAGGGTCGCCAAGGCTTCCCTAAGGTGCCTGCACTCTTTTATTAATGTTCTTTGTGTCTCTGTCATTGCATTCACACGCTCTTCTGTAGTCCACATATCATCTTGATTTGTCCCGGCCATATATACTATGGCCTCTCCACTCTTTGACGCAACTGTAATTGGAGTGGAACGGGAATATGTCGGCGTAATAGGGCTTAAGCAGAGAGGAGAGGAAGAAGTTTCGTTCGACTTCTGTACACTCCTGATGTTATTGATCGATTGGGGTGACGTACACATTGGTGAACTTTCTTGGGGTGACATGGGTATCGACGAGCTTGCCATCAATGCCTTACCTTTCTGCTCTTTCGTCCATCTGACCCGTGGAGTAATCAACGCTGGGAAGTCGTGTGACGCGAACTGCAGAATCACTCGTTCAGGGTATATCGCAGGAGGGGCGAGCTCAGGATTCTTCCTAGCTACATTGCGCGTTACCGGTCCTCTAATTCTTAATGAAGACAGACTCGTTCTATGGCTTCTTGAGTTTCGTATTTTTATCCTACGAGACGTTACAACAGTCCATCCTTTATCGCCTTCCAGTGGTTGAGGTGAAGCAGATACAACCCCAACTGTCATTCGAGCCACGTGCTCTGAAGTTTTATTCGGTATGTATTCTATCACGAATCCAGTCGAGATGAAGCGAAAGCTCACTTTATTCATGAAATTTTCCATTGATTGTATTTCGTAGTTGGATTTAGAAAGCCCTGAGATGAGACAACCATAATTAGTATTTGGTTAACCAGATAACCTATCTTAGAGATGAAGGGGGAGGATGTTCCCACTAAGAGTCACCATTTTAGCATCGATAAGACCCCAAACCATAATGAAGGCTCCATAATTATCTCAATGTTAGTATTAAATAAGAATATAATTCCCCAACAGAGTCACCATTTTGTTTCGACAAGAAAACAAATGCGTTTTATTTGGGAGATTATCTTATTTGAGTATAACAAAGAGAATGAACACGGATCAATGATCATATTATTATTGCTGAATTTGTTTACATCCCTTTAATATCCGTTGATTCTAAGATAGATCAAAAATAACAAATTACAATTAGTAAATTTTATATGTTCAATCTTAAATCCGGCAGCATCTCGACACTAATTTAGCCATCTCCTAATACTTAGGAGGAATTGCTGATCTTCAAGAAGATAGAGATTTCGACAGCATTTCGACGCTATTTTGATCATCTCCTAGTACTTAGGAGGAATTTCTTCTTTCCAAAGAAGAGCTTGGAGAGATGAAGATAGAACTTGAATGCTCCCTATAATTCTAACACCATATTTGGCTGAATCATGATTGCGCAATCCGTGCAACCGATAAGCTCCTTAAGCAATCCACGCAACTGACAAGCACGTTGCATGATCCGCACAACCGATCCTTTATGTACCTTCAGTCGCTCTGCTCTGCTCTCTGAAATCTTTGATCCCCAAATGAGAGGGGGAATGGGGTATTCATAGGTTCTTCACACATGTCAATCCTCAATTCTCGTGCCCTCGGACCTACTTTGCACTTAGAGAAGACCATTCCACCTCACCCCTTTCTTTTGTTGATTGCGCGATCCGCGCAACGGACTTCCTTGGTTGCGTTACCCTCGCAGCGGACTTCCTTAGTTGCGCAACCCATGAAATGATTCCTTCTGATCGCGTCATCCGCGCAATGGAGCTTCCTTGTTGCGCGATCCGTGCAACTGACCAAACTATTCTTCCATGTATTCCTTTCATTCTATGCCCAGCTTTCATTCTTGAATCTTTCTCCCCTTCATGATTTTTTATACTTCAACATACACGAATCATTCCAACTACGGTTTGGGTAAGAAATCTTAACCCTAATGTTGTAGTTAAGACCTAGATTGGTTGTTTGTCGACCTAGCTAACGAATTTCATGATTTAGGTACCCGTTGTTCTGTATTCGAGAACATAGGATTCGAACCGAGTTCGAAACGAGTTTTCCGACAGAGGTTGCAGACTATAAATATTTAGGTTATCGTTTTCAAGGCTTTTAATGTCAGCAATGATTTATGTCTGACTTGCTTGCTACCATATGATCTTAATTACGACATTTTCGATAAATTATACATGTGTGAACTATGTTGAATATAAGATGCATTCCACGTGTTTGTTGAAATGTTTAAATGAGTGTGAAATCCTGATTTGTGCTTGTTATGATTTCTAATCAAAGATCCATGTATGTATGTGCTTTATAACCTATGTTGTGTAGGAAATTCTATGGTTCATGTCGTAACTAATCTAGTCCATGTATTTAGTAATGTGTAGGCTAAGTTTTTGATAAAATGTCTGAATGAGAAATTGTTGATGATTTGTATTTAATTAGGGTATTGAGATATGATTCTCAATTTTCTTATCTATAAGTATAGCTTCCTTCATGTAATCATGATTTCGATTACGCAATTTATGGATGAAATGCAAATACTTGGTAACATGTTCAATGTGTTTGACAAAATGCTCAAATGAGAATTGTATTTGAATTGTTCGTTAAATGCTTATATGATTATCACATGTATTCACATGCTACATCTGAGTAAGATTGAGACTACAACGTGGTCCAGGCAATTGGTAATGATTCCTGTTTGAGTGGTCGAACTAGTTTCGCTACAGTAGATACTTTTGATGAATCCGGGTCGTACGACGATTATCGACAGTGGTTAGGCCACGTGGAGTGCTTGTGTGCTCCATGTCGATTAAGTCGGCGTGCGCCCGTACCAGTTGAACTTGTCAAATAACCCGATTGGCCTATTGTGTGTTTACCATGTATGGACATTCCTGTTTGAATCTAAGGTACCACTTTCCAATGTAAACACTCGCTCTAACCATGGTACCATGATCCGCAAAGACTCATAAGCCAGGCATGGTGGTATGGGACACCGTGGTTGAGCTGTCGGCCTACGCTGGGGTGACGAGCCTCCCCGTAATGACGAGTGAGCAACCCAAACTCGTGAGCCGAATATGGTGGTATGGGACATTGTATTCGAGTTGTCGGCCTACGCTGAGGTGACGAGCCTCCCCGCTGTGACCTCGAGTATAAACTCTGGAATTTGCCTATCCACTGCTTTTCATAAGGGGTGATGTCCTACAACTTGCCCATCGTATGTGTTTAACTATGAGTGACGACCCTAGATGGATCTTCATTTGGGTTAGTGATATAAAGGGAGGTTCCTTAGCTTCCCGAATCTGCTGTATGAATAAGCCTAATTAAGTACTTGTCTAACACGACAATGCACTACATTGCATGTGCTTTGGCATGGAAGGTCACATTTAGGGAGTTTGTCATGCACAAACGGTTGATGAAGTTGCTTGAGGGAGCTTCGTGTGAGGGCATGCATCATTCTAACATACTATTCCTGCATTAACAAGAGTACTTAGGATATGATTGTTGTACTGCTTTATCATTACTGCTTGACTGAATTGATAACATGTTAACCTTTGCCTTATAGTACCACTGAGTTGATCACTCACTCCCACTTTGGGACGGTGTTTTAAAACACCAACCAGACCCTGTTGTAGATGTAGGTAGCGACAATGCCTATGCAGCTGATTTGGATTTCATAGACAAGGAGTTCTCCTATATATAGTTATCAGGCGGGTCTGTGTAGACCACATACTGATCGACGGGATCATAGGAATTACATGGATTAGTTGAACATTTATATTTTGATATTTTGTATATTTTGAAACAAAACATGTATATATTTAGCCTGGTAATACACTCATACTCTGGAGGTTGTGAATTGCGTATATACTTTATATATCTATCTCAGTCTTCTGCTTTCTTAATTACTCCAACTCTAGAGTATGATACGCTGATTTGGTATAATCCCTCTCATGTTTAATGCACTAATATGGACAACATTGAATATCATTATCTATGTTGCATAAGTGATGCGTTGGGTCATGGGAGTTGGGCTTGGCTCGACCCTCGAAATCCAGGGTGTTACAAGTTGGTATCAGAGCATGATTTGGATTAAACTGGACCTGTGTTATAGGTAACACGATGCACTCTGATATACTTTGACTTAGGAGGGGGAGATAAAATCTAGAAATGATCGTAGGATTCCAAAGTTCCGCCGACGGGCGAAATTGACCGTTGTAAAGTAGCCCGTACGCGTCCGAGATCATGTGAAATGATCTCAATCCCTTTAAGGTTGTCAATAGGCGGGTTCGAACTAAAATTCGACGAACCCCAAACTTGGAACAAATTAAAAAGCGTGAATACGCGCTTCTTGGAACGAGAAAATACATTTTTCGGGCATTGGGGCCCAAATGACGAAATCCCAAGGGACCCACGGGGTCCCCCGCACTTTTTTGGCGTGTCGGGATGGGGTGGCCACTGCCCCTGGATGGAGGCACCGCCAGCAGCCCAAGGGGGCGCGGCGTCACTGCTTGAGCTGCAGCACGCCGCTCGCCTTCACAACGGGCCGCGACGGGCCAGTGGTTCCAGCGGCTCGCCGCCCTCCACCTAGTTGTGTGGGGCCCGTTTTCATGTGGGACCACCCTATTTTACCCCCTTTTACTCATATCCCTCCCATTTCAAGCTTTCTAACCCTCTAAACCCCCAAAAACTTCATTTTCTCTTGCAAATCCACTCTCCTACACACTCCATCTTTCATCTTCTTCCATATCTTGCACCCATCTCCACCATTTTCTCAAAACCCTCTCTTACAACTCTTTACCTTCCTTATTTCAACCTATTTGAGCACAAAAACCCACCTTCGTGTCTCATAATCTTCAAAACCGACAAATCCATCTCACCCTTCAAGTTTCTTCACTTCCATGACTCTCTTTGAGCTTGTCACCGCCATCTTTTCCATTTCTACGCTCTTTTCCCTTATGGGAAAGAGAAGAGCAGTCCCGGATGAGGTCGTGTAGAGCCGTCCAACCCGCTCAAGGAAGCAGGCAAGCGTCGTGGCTACTCCAAGTACCGAGCGAGAGCGAAAGACGAAGTGGGATCTCGATCCTCAAATTCCGTTGAAGAGATTGCTACCGGCGGGTGCCGAACTAAGTAGGTTTCGTAACCGCAGAGGTGTATTTGAAGCACATGCGGATGAGAAATTATTTGGACTGTATCCAGTGATGGACCTCCTTTTGGAGGCTGGGTGGGGTCCTGTAAGACCCGCATCTTAGACCGTACCGTTCCGTAGGTTTCGGCGGTCTTTTCGATCGAATTCCGGCAACTTTCGACCCTTAACCGGCGTTGCGCTCGACCCTGATTCACACGCTGTCAACCCGAGTCGACTCAACCCGAGACATGTACCATTGCGACCGCACTGTCGCCGCGGCTCGCGCGCCGAGGCGATACCCTGGCCAGGAGATGTGGGCTAGTGTTCGGTGCGAGGAAAACGCCGCGCGTTGCGAAACCCAAGAGAATCTCTATGATGTGTCACATCAATCCATCAATCCATCAACCCATCAATCAATCAAGGGTCAAGTACACATCACTTTCACCTTTTCCCAAATAAGCCTCAAAAGTCAAAAAGGCTCTTACACACCCATGCCTTTCTTACACAAATGGCCAACAAAGTCAAAAAAGTACCTTACACACATCACCACCACATCAAACATCACCCATCTCTCTCTCCCTTTACAACAACCCTCTCTCTCTATTGCAAACCATTCCCAAGCCAAGAGAAAAAAAAACCCATACGTGAGCCCTTCCCCATTCCTTCCAAGCCACAAATGTGTCCCACCTCTCCACCCTCTCATCTCCCATCCTAGCCTTCCATTTCTCATCTTCACCATCAAAGAGGAGCACAAGGAGACCGGCAAGCCGAGGGAGCAAGAAGATCAAGCGGTGGGTGTTTGTAGCTCCCTATTTCCTTCATTTTGTTGATTTAGGGTCCATATTGTGGGACCCACCTTGATGTACTTTTGAATGAGGGGCCCATAGTGGCGGGGTCCCTCCATACTCACCGATCATCTCTCTATGTCTCACTCTCTATCTCTCTCTATTTCTTTTTTTTTCTTTTTTTTTTTCTTTAGATCAAGTGGTGTTTGTGTGGCCCACCAAGGTGGACCCCCACCATGAAATACGTACTTTATCCAAGCCATTCATCGGTGGGGCCACTTTAAATGTGTTGTACCCACACCATCTATTCATTTGGTGGCCCACCTAAGTGGGGGCCCACCTCAATGCATGTACAACAGAACCGTCCAGCGTCCAGGGACGCTGGACGTGGTTGAGAAAAAACACAAATATCAGCTTTTGTTCTAAGATTTTGGGTGGGTCCCGTGCATGGGCCCCACCTTGTTGTATGTGTTCAATCCACACCGTCCATCCTCTCCACAAGAAGGTTTTAGGCGTTGAGCCGAAAGATGAGGTCGATCCAACACTTAGGCGGGCCGTACCATAGAAAACGGTATCCCCTACTGTTCAAAACTTCTAAGACCCACCATGCCTCAACCATACATCAAAAAAATTCGACCTTTGTACTCCTTTGATGTATTCCGGGCCCAAGAATGCAGTGGGCGGAGCAGATCCTCCGGTAGTGGGCCCCACATGTCTTTTTCTGCATGAAAACAAAAAAATAATAATAATAATAAAGTAAAATAAAGTTGAAGACAGCAGCGCCTGCTGCTGCCCTGACAGCGCCAGAGAGGGCGCAGGCGTTTGGGCGGACGGACAGGGCCACACACGGCCCCTGCCGTGGGCCCCATCATGATGTATATGTGTCATCCATTCCGTCCATTAGGTGGACCCCTCCATGGAGTAGGCCCCTTCCAAAGCTCAGGCCTATCTGAGTTTCAGATGGCCCACACCAAAGGAAACAGTGAGAATTGAGGGTCTACCATTGAAACCTTTTTGGGGCCCACAGAAGTTTTGGATCAAGTTGAAATTTGTGTTTTCCCTTCTCCTGGGTCTGCGTGACCTTATGAATGGGTTGGATGGCATGTAAACATTACAGTGGGCCCCACGTGGGACCCACAGTGATTTATGGGTTTTTCCACCATCCGCTGGACGGTGGAGCCGCTGTGTGCATGGACTGGTGCGTGCGTGGGGCTTGTGGCGTGTGTGCGTGTGGTGTGTGTGCGTGTGATATTATATATATATATATATTATACATATTATATTATATTATATTATATTATATTATATTGTATACATATTATATATATATCTGTATGTATATATTTATCATATTATGTAACATAATACACTTTATGGTGGGCCCTCAATTGGACCCCCCACCGTGATGCTTATGTTGCATCCAATCCATCTATCCGTTTTGAAGGATCATTTTATGGCATGAGCTAAAGATGAGCCAGATCCATAGTCCAAGTGGACCCCACCTTGGCATGTTTTAAGGTCCATCTTAATGTATTTGTGGTAGATCATTGGGGCCCACTTTGATGTGGATGTAAGCCCATGTCCTTAGGCCATTTGATGTATTTTAAGACGCGTGAGACTAGGCCCATTTGACGTATCTAAGGCCCATGGGTTATGACCCATTGCAATGTACATAAGGCCCATTGGTGAGGCCCATTATTACGGGATATTTGATGAATGTAAGGCCCATGTGATACGGCCCATTTGATGTATTTAAGGCCCAATGGGATGTACCGAAAGTCCATTGCAATGTGTGATCCCAACATAGTTTATGTAATGATGTTTACGACAGATAATGCCTTGGGAGCGATGTCGGTTTGACGTCCACATTGCACGTATAGTGTTGGTTAAATGTCCGCATTATGACTCTCCCTAGGGCCATCGATAGGCCCGTACTGGTTGTGTGTAGGCCGTCCATGTCTAGGCCATCTGCGTTGCAAGAGTAGTTCATTACTTTATAGCATGTGTAGTATAGTTCCATGATTCATGATCATACGCATCATATGTATGCCTGACATGAGAAGTGACTGATCATAGCATATGCCTTCAGGCAGGTTGTTTAGGGGCTCCCGGTTAGGCGGTGTTGCCCTACATGAGCGCACGATACGTGCAGGATTGCTGCATGATTGGATAGTGTGTTTCATGCATTCGCATTGTGTGATGTGGTTACTGTACGCCCTAGCGACATCAGGGCCATAGCCTCCACAGGCGTATCGTGGTTGGCAGGATTGGATACCGGAAATCTTGTTCTACATGGGGTGCTATAGATATCCCTTGGTGAAAGTCCCTAAACCCTTATGGTACCAAGAGGTTGCTCCAACGTCTAGACCGAGTGGGTGCATGAGCGCCGAGTACCGATTACCAGACGGTCGCGTTCTCCACTGTGTCGTGGTCGGTTGGAAGGGGGTGCGGCCTTACCCGCCCGAGAGGAGGGGGCAATGCTAGGCTGAGTTTGACCAGCTCGAGGAATGGGTCCGCTATCGATGAGCCGCGCCCGATATTGGCAGGCGGATAGTGAGGTCTCTTTCACTTACCTTATTGCGCGCGATGGGGCGGCAATCTGGTTTAGAGTGTACTAGACCCCGGTGATATCCCAGATTTTGAGCTATACTGATATGTGGACTCAGATGATGATTTGTATGCTTGAGTTGCATTTCGCATTGCATGGCCTTGGTATGGCCGACATCATTCATGCCTTGCATCGCATAGCCTTGGTACGGCTAGTAGTATTCATGGATTCACTAGCATGTTCCGCATTACTCTGATACTGCATACTGCATTACTACCTTGCGCACACACTTTCACCACCCTCTAAGCTTTCTATAAGCTTATGCACGACCGTTGCGTGCAGGTGACACGAGGACGCAGCAGCGCTGAGGCAGGAGCGTAGAGTAGATCTTTTGGAGCTTTTGTCCATTCTCATTGTATTTCCCTTTATGCTCATTGTACTTGTAAAGTTTTTGATCATAGTGGAAATGTGATGAAGTTTTTGGTTGTTGTTTGTGGGTTATGCCTTTGGTTATGCTTATTATAAATTAAACGAATGCTGAAAAATCCTCCTTGTAGCATCCCAGGATCGGAACCTGGCGTATGGGCGCTGGGAGCCGAGAATGGGGTTCTACGGAGGCTGTCGGCGCCGGATTCGGCGATCGGGAATTTTGTGAGCCCGGTTTCCGAGTTTGGGGCGTGACAGGTCCCATATTCGAAGGCAAATCTCATGCTAGTGAAGGCATAGTCCGAGCCTTCTATGGCAACATACAGAACCCACTATTGGAGCCTCTTCAGTTTACCATTCCCTTGGAGAGGCAGGAAGCCATAGTCGATGTTGATGTTATGGCCCTCATCATGGGAATTGAGCGGGGTAAGGTACATGGTAGTGCATCTCGTCTCACTAGTATATGAGAGAGAGATCACCGCACGCGATTTCTTTGTGGCCAACTGGCTCATTGGAGGTAAGGCAATAGCCTCCCATCGACAAAAATGATGGCAGACTTCCGCCTACTTCACCACATATGCACGTACAATGTGTATCCTTGGTGAAGCAACCATGCCGAATGCACTCGTTTGATGGTGGACTTCCTGTATAGAGTTGGACAGGGAGACAAGTTGTGCCTGCCTACTTTTGTCATAACACAGATAATCAGGACCACACGCTTTACTAGGGGAGATGCTTCACTACCATTTGACCGACTTATCTGCAAGATTGCTCGTAACCTCGGTTTCAGGCTTAACATGGATAATCTTGCACCCATCCACTTTATCAGTGAAACTACGCTCAACAACATGGGGATTGGCCCTAGACAATGTCAAGCTCGTCTCGATGAATATGGAGATGAGATAGAAGAAGAAATATGAAATAGAGGAAGGCAGTGAGGAAGAAGGCAGTAAGGAAGAGGGAAGTGAGGAAGAAGAGCAGGAAGAGGGAGAGGAGGCCCAAGATTCTTATAGGGGCCATCCTACTACTGCACATGAGGATCACCATGATCGGGCTACCCTAGAAGCCTGTATGGCCAAGATAGAAGAAAACCAGGCCGCCCTGAGATAGGAAGTCAAGGAGAACCAGGCGTACCTAAAGTAAAAATTCAAGAGAATGTCTCACACTCTGAAAACCCTCTTGTACTACATGTAGGATAAGGGTGCGCCTCCACCTTCACCAGAGTCAGAAGACTAGACATATGTTGTAGTCGTCTTTGGGTTTTCTTTGTTTCTTGTTTTTCTATGTAATAGCCCTTGTTGGCTTAGTTGGTTGTTAGAATAATTTGTGTTAAAACTTTTACTAAATTAGCTCACATGCATCTTCTGTCATGATTTCTGTAATGCTACATCATATGTATCATGATAATTTTGGTTAAATGAAATGCATGAAACTTCTTTTGTTATGGAATGTGTAGGATGCTTGGAATAACGTGTGTTATTATTCTAAATTTGACACATGTTGCACCCTATGTTGTATATATGGGATGCCTCCTAAAAACACTCAGAATATTTCACATCTCGCACTTGGTGTATCGATTGATGGGGCACCTCCCTTGAGTGATAGTTGTGAGACCTGTATCATAGCCCATGTCGTTCCATAGACTTCAGTTGTCCTCCCGGTCGAATTCTGACAACCTGTGACCTGTAATCAGCATTTACACGCGACCCTGAGTCCTATCCCTCATTTTAGAGTCAGCTCGACTCGATTCAAGAGTTGTACCGGTGCGACCCCGTCGTCACCGCGGTTCCGACGCCACATCTTGCGTGCCGAGGCGATACCCAGGCCAGGAGATGTGGGCCCGCGTTCAGTTCGAGGAAAACGTCGCATGTTACAAATACCGAGGGAATCTCTACGACACATCCCATCACTCACTATAACAACCCAGATTTTTGCTAACCTGGAATTAGACGTCCTTAGGCAATGAGTCGATCTTAACACCTAATTAACTTGTCAGAATTCAATCCCAAAGTCTAAAACCGCTTTTGAACCCATTTTCTTCCTAAATCCCACCCTTTTCCACCTTGTTCTTTCAATTTTTCTAATTACTTTCACCCTAGACACTATCTTAAACTAGCTAAGTATTATAACTTGGATCACTTTATATACAAACTGCAAAGGCTCAAGTACCACCTCGGGCAGAAATCACTAAGGACTAAATCCTTTACAAATTAGGCGAGAATTAGATAGTGCTAAACTAGAGTACCTGTGAAATTAGCACTAATCGTTTTCAATACGATCTGTAAGACCCAAAACAAGTAAAACAGTGAGCGCTACGTTACCCTATAACCTAAGATCAATCTCATTACCCGGTTGCTCTCAAGAGCACATCGAAACTCCGTATCGGATCTGGACCGCACGTCGGAAGTCCGATTAACACGAAGTTAAGGAATTAGGACCGCCTTGCTGGGCTTGACAAGCACCTTAGAAATCAAATCCAGATAGTGTCCCAGTGCAATTCGCTTGAGCCCGGAGTGAAGAGTGTGAGAAATGTGAAATTAATTCAAAATAAAATATGAATTTATGAAATCTGGCACGTCTTGCTTGCTGGTCAGTATTAAGCAACCTGACTGTCAGAATCAGACCAAATTACACCCTCGGATCAGGGATATTTCCCCAAACATATCCATGTACTCGGAATCTCCGATCGAGATCCGCTGACCGTTGAACTAAAACTGGTCTGCCACGCGTGATCTGGGAATCCGACTGAAACGAAAACTTAGCCAAACCTAGATCCAATGTCAGTGAGCTTAAGTCCGACCTTTGGCTCAAGGAGGCCCGCCAGAAGTGCTCCGTTGAGCTGAAAAAGGGTCGCTTTGGTTATAACCTAAGTATACCTTGACTTGGAGTCTATTTTTTTGACTTTTTAGGCTATATAAGGACCTTAGAACCCTCTATCTTACAGCCATTCGAATTTGAGAAAAACCCTAGGAAAAGAGAGAGAAAAGAGAGAGAAAGTGAGAGAGAAGTGGGAGCATCTCCCTGTCATGCTTCCCTGCTGCTATACGTGTTCAACCACTTCATTCTAAGCGTTTTTCCGGCGATTCCGGCGTCATTTCTAGGTAAGAAACCCTAACCCTAACCCTAACCTGTTTTGGGGTTTTGATAGTTGTAGGTTATGAAATAGCTAACCTATTTCATTTTATAGGTTACCAAACTGCCGAATACGAAAGCTTAGCAAACCTATCGAATTCGTTACGATTCTACGACAAAAGGTGCGGACTTTAGGTGTATAGGTTATGGTTTTCAACGCTTTCAATGTCAGATAATGATAGATTCATGATCTGCATGCAATTGCACATGTACAAAGTGCTGTCTGTTTTCCATTTCGATTAAAGATAAAGAATATGGAATGTTACATACTCTAGGTATTTGTAGAAAGTACTGTATACGTATAAATTTTGGAAATGTATTTTCCATGATTATTTGCTGTATGAATATATTATATATGGATAAAATACTTGTTTGGCGAAAGGGCTCGCCCTAATACATGTTATGCTAATATACACTATATATGTTGAAATAGTGTATTCTAAGTGTTTGTGAAAATGACCGAATGAGGATAGAATTCTCATTCGTGCTCGCCATTACTAATTGTCATGGATTTATGATTGTTGTATTGACAATACCCCTTTGACGATAGGATTTGCCCTAAATCACGCCACGACCAATATACACTACTTATATTAAAATGTGTAGCCCAAGTGTTTGTGAAAATGTTCAAATGAATATGAAACTTGGATTCCTACTTTCCATGACTATCCATTGTGGGAGTACGCGTGTTATGATTGGGGCAACTCCCTAGTGAAAGGATTTGGCCTAATGCCTATGTGATCAACATATGTCATGTATGTTGATGTATGTATTAATGAGTAGTAGTTAGTAAATTATAATGTTTAAGGGTGTTGAGATATGATTCTCAACTTCTTTAACTATATGTATGATTTCTTTAGATATCTGTGTGATTAGGAATTGAATATGTACAAACTCATGCTTATGTTGTACTTCATAACATGCTCAATTGATTGTATGATTTTATCTATGTAATGCATATGTTTAAATTCATGTTTGCATTGTATGATCCGTCATGGGTGATGGGGGAGTGGAGCAACGAGTGCGTGTAACAGCCCTGGCAGCCCTAAACGGATAATATCAGTCTTTGATTGTATGATTTGAATTTTGATCCATTACTGCTTTAAATATCTGAAATTGAACGTGATTGGGGCTACTGTATAGTCTAGGCAGTCGGTAACGGAATTGAATTTGTGACTGAGTTTCATTTGCCACGTGAGATGTGTTCGACGAACCCGAGTCGTACTTCGGTTGGCGATAGTGGTTGGCCACACGAAGTGCTTATGCGCTTCATATCGTTCAACTTGTTGTGCGCTCGAGCTAGCCGAGCTTGTCAAGCAATCCGATCTGTCTTATGTATGTTCACCATGTTTGGACGCTACTGCTTGAACCTAGGGTACCAAACTTACCAGTGAAATCCCTTTTAACTATGGTACCTCGATTCGCTAAGACTCATGAGTTGGGCATGGTGGTATGGGACACCGTGGTCGAGCTGTCAGCCTACGCTGGGGACGCGTGTCTCCCCGTAGTGACCTGTGAGCAACCAGACTCGTGAGCCGATTATGGTGGTATGGGACACTATATTCATGCTGTCGGCCTACATTGATAAGGTGATGGGGGAGTGGTGCAACGAATGCGAGCAACAACCTTGACAGCCCTTTGTAGTGACCTCGAGTATACTCTGAATTGCGGTGAGGCGACGAGTTTTGCCGCAGTGTATAGAGTATGAAACTAGGCCTGTATCTGTATAGTGATGAATTGTTAAAAAGGTGATGGGGGAGTGGTGTAACCTTTGTGCGTAACGGCCCTGGCAGCCCTTGCAGCGACCTAGAAACATACCATCATATGAGATTGTCTAGGACTGAACCCTAGAATGGATCATGTTTGGGAATGATACAAGGGAGGTACCTTAGTTTTCCAATCTTGCTGTTTGAAATGGACTAATAATAACTCGGTAATCATGCTCATCATTGCATTGCATGTGCCTGGAAGATGTGGAGCACTAAGGGATGA
Organism: Magnolia officinalis; assembly: GCA_021015155.1. Lineage (NCBI taxonomy): Eukaryota > Viridiplantae > Streptophyta > Magnoliopsida > Magnoliales > Magnoliaceae > Magnolia > Magnolia officinalis. The sequence goes on from JAJHSJ010000006.1 coordinate 49,118,193, forward strand.
AAGCATGCTGCGAACGTAAGATGGTGTCGCACGAGGGTGGTTTGGCAAGGGCATACATCATGACTGCATTCCATACTTACATTAACAAGAGTATTTAGAATTTTTTGATTTTACTGCTTTATCATTACTGCTTGACTGAATTGATAACATGTTAACCTATGCTTTATTGTTCCACTGAGTTGATCACTCACTCCTACGTTACGGGACGATGTTCCGAACACCCACTAGACTTTGTCTGATTGCAGATGGCGATGCTTGTGAGGCGGAACCAGACCTCTGCGACGATGAGGACACTTTCTTGTATATGTTATTTTCTGGCGGCTTCATATAAGTCGTGCCTTGATCGACGAGGTTACAGGGATATTGACTAGAAGACCTTACACATTTGGTATATTTTTGGAACAATACTTGTAATTATTTAACCTAGAAATGTTATCACACTCTGGAGACTCTCCACAGTTTATATATTTTATATATCTATCACAGTCTTCCGCTTGCAATTTAACTGTCTCTGGGGTATGATATACTGTTTTGGCTTAATCTTACTCATGTTCACTACGCTAATACCGACAACATTCAATCATCATTCATTTTGTTGCATAAGTGATGTGTTGGAACTTGGGAGTTGAGTTTATGCTCGACTCTCGATTTTCAGGGCGTTACAAGATGGTATCAGAGCATGATTTGGATTAAACTAGGCCGGGGTTATGGTAACATGACGCACGCTGACACACTCTGAATTAGGAAGGGGGCGATAAAACCTAGAAACCATGTTCGAATCCCAAGTTTCGCCGATAGGTGAGATTATACGGTAATTGAGTTCATAACGTATCTTTGGTCACGTGAAACGACCTAAGTCGCTTCTAGGCCGTCAATCAACGGGTTTGAGTCATTCCCTAGAAATGAATATCCTTAGGTTGTGGGTCGACCACAACACCTTACACTTAATCTCAAAGCCTAAAACCCTTTTTTATCCAATTCCTTCAAAATCTCACCTTTTGCCACCTTATTGTTCAAAATTTTCTTAGAAATTTTATATTAAACACTAAACCTAAAGTATAAATGATTAAGAACAATACTTAAACAAAAATTAACTATAAATAGTAAATATATGAGTAAAATGGGTTTTAGACCACTAATATTATGTAATATCATAAATTAAATAGGTTATTTGGACATATCAGCTCCTTCTACCCCAAATCCATATATTGTATGTCAAATAACTCATCCCGGTTTGCAAGATACGTTCGTTTCAAGTTCATGGGGTAGAATCACCACCAAAACAGTCTAGGGGACCGCGGTGGAACCACAGTCGACCGTGGTCCCGTTGGGCCGGGATGGTCAGGTCGGGGCGGTCAGGGTCGGCCAGACCCCAGGACATGTGTGCAGTCCGCGGAATTGTGTAGGGGCCCCTATTTCATGTCCGTTTTGCCCTCTCTCTCTCAAACACCCCTCCAAGCTCTCCCTTTCCTTTAAAATTTATGTTTTCTCTCTCCAACCGTCCCTCCAATTGCCCATTCAATCGTTTTCTATCACAACCTATACCCTTCCATCGTTCACAGCAGTACCTACCCCCTACCCTTTTCACTTTCTCTCATTTGGGCTCTTACATGCCCCATTTGGAGCTCAAAAACGTGTAAGCTCCCTAACCCATCCTACCTTGCCATTTTTCATCTTCAATCACTGTCTTTTGGGCCTTCACAATCCCTGTTGAGGTTCAAACTCGTGGAGAACCAAAAACTCCAGCCCTCGTTTCCCCTTATCCTCATTTTCCATGGCTCTATCCGAGCTTGTACGGCCATTTTCTTGGGGGCCTAATCATCTATATTGTTGTCTTATAGTTTGCATGGGTTACCGTCTTAGGATGTTTTTGTTTTCATGTTGATGGGTGTAGTAGTTAGTAGAATGTTTTAGATGTTTGAGGACGTTTAGGGCCCGTTTGGCCAAATTGCATTAGGTGAGTTTAAGGTGGATGAAATTGTAAAAATAATAATAAATATATGTGTAAGGTAGGGTCCCTAGATTGAGTGTATCCCATGGTTTCCAACACCATGTTTGGAATGTATGCAATTAAAGGTAAATTTCGAGATTTCCTTTCAAATTTTACTTAGAAATTCATCATCATGGGATTTGGAAATCCCATCTCACACTTTCCCGCACAAGACTCATTTTTCAAAGCCTATAAAATTAATCCCTACCCACCCTCCTACCAACCATGTCACTTCCAATCCTGAGGTAGGATTAGCAATGCAATCCCATTTAATGACACTTAGAGTTTTGGACCTAGGGCGGTGCTCCTAGTTTTCGATAGACCTGACCGTATAGGAAATCCAACAAATTAATAATGTAAACCCCAGGATCTTCTTAGATAGTATGAACATGTGTGAAATGCTCGCGCGTAGTTAAATTCGACTTCAGGCAACCCAATTCCAATCAAACAACTTTGACCCTAAGCGATAAAATAATTTCTTCTATTAGAAAGGGTATAAAATCATCTAGTGTATAAGCATAGACTTTAGATTACAACTAGTGGATTACCGCTACTCATAAGTTGAGCCTAGTTTGCTGATTAGACTAAGAAATGTAAACGACTAAAAATGCTAAGATAATTGAGTGATAGACTTAGTAAGTCGGCTTGATTAGGTAGGAGCGAGACCCCGTTCCTTCGTTGAAATCTTCTTGATACTCATAGGCTTCTTTAATAACTCCTAGTAAGGTTGTTTGACGTAGAAACTATTCACGCTCAGAGAAAACTTATATATCCCTTGGATTTAATTTTAGGTCACCTAATACACCTCTTTGATCTGGGTGGCGCAGCGAAAGCGTGGTGGACCCTTGCCCCACTGGCCCAGGATCAAATGGAGTTGATCCAGACTATACGTAAAGACAGGTTTCTAAATAGGATGAACTACCCTATCTCAGACATAGAATGAGACGAGGATATTCTTAGACCAAGACCTAAAGGGCAACCCGAGAAATAGGACATTTGAACCTATCTGTGATGGGCATTCCCTAAGTTTTTAGAGTGATTGGTCTACGGAGTTACTGAAATATCAACTGCGAAGCATTCGCGGCTTGACCCAATTCTCAATCCTGGACGACTACCAATGGACTCACTGCTGACGAGCAGAAGAGCAGGATCCACCAGGATTCGAAAGGGATACGATGAGCTTTCTACCCTAGCCCAGTAGATGAACTATGTATTGGGATCAAGCCCACTATAGTCGTCTCTCCGTGTTGGTCAAACATTGAAAACAACTATCTTACTCTAAATTGTTGGGAATTGTCGTCAAGACTCCAAATAAGTAAAGAAATAAATTGTAGCAAACCATCAGGGTATGAGAAATGGATAAAGAAATAAGTTTTAAGGGGGGTAGACGAAAATGAAACAGCCTAGTATATACCCTACCACGCGTAGGAACTCGAAATCAATAAAACTTAGGCAAAGGAAATCATTAAATCTTTCCTTATTACCCTTAGGTAATTTCGGGGATGAAATTTTGTTTTAAGGGGGGTAGATTGTAATAGCCTGAATTTTTGCCAACCTGGAATTAGACGTCCTTAGGCAATGAGTCGATCCTAACACCTTATTAACTTGTTAGAATTCAATCCCAAAGTCTAAAACCGCTTTTGAACCCATTTCCTTCACAAATCCCACCCTTTTCGACCTTGTTCTTTCAATTTTTCTAAGTACTTTCACCCTAGACACTATCTTAAACTAGCTAAGTATTATAACTTGGATCACTTTATATACAAACTGCAAAGGCTTAAGTACCACCTCGGACAGAAATCACTAAGGACTAAATCCTTTACAAATTAGGCGAGAATTAGCTAGTGCTAAACTAGAGTACCTGTGAAATTAGCACTAATCACTTTCAATACGATCTGTAAGACCCAAAACAAGTAGAATAGTGAGCGCTATGTTACCCTATAACCTAGGATCAATCTCATTACCCGGTTGCTCTCGGGAGCACATTAAAACTCCGTATCGAATCTGGACCGCACGTCGGAAGTCCGATTAACACGAAGTTAAGGAATTAGGACCGCCTTGCTGGGCTTGACAACCACCTCGGAAATCAAATCCAAATAGTGTCCCGGTGCAATTCGCTTGAGCCCGGAGTGAAGAGTGTGAGAAATGTGAAATTAATTCAAAATAAAATATGAATTTATGAAATCTGGCACGTCTCGCTTGCAGGTCAGTATTAATCAATCTGACCGTCAGAATCAGACCAAATTAGACCCTCGGATCAGGGATATTTCCCCAAACATATCCATGTACTCGGAATCTCCGATCGAGATCCGCTGACCGTTGAACTGAAACTGGTCCGCCACGCGTGATCTGGGAATCCGACTGAAACGAAAACTTAGCCAAACCTAGATCCAATGTCAGTGAGCTTAAGTCCGACCTTTGGCTCAAGGAGGCCTGCCCGAAGTGCTCCGTTGAGCTGGAAAAGGATCGCTTTGGTTATAACCTAAGTATACCTTGACTTGGAGTCTATTTTTGTGACTTTTTAGGCTATATAAGGACCTTAGAACCCTCTCTCTTACAGCCATACGAATTTGAGAAAAACCCTAGGAAAAGAGAGAGAAAAGAGAGAGAAAGTGAGAGAGAAGTGGGAGCATCTCCCTGCCATGCTTCCCTGGTGCTATACGTGTTCAACCACTTCATTCTAAGCGTTTTCCCGGCGATTCCGGCGACATTTCTAGATAAGAAACCCTAACCCTAACCTGTTTTGGGATTTTGATAGTTGTAGGTTATGAAATAGCTAACCTATTTCATTCTATAGGTTACCAAACTGCCGAATACGAAAGCTTAGCAAACCTATCGAATTTGTTATGATTCTATGAAAAAAGGTGCGGACTTTATGTGTATAGGTTATGGGTTTCAACGCTTTCAATGTCAGATAATGATAGATTCATGATCGGCATGCAATTGCACATGTACAAAGTGTTGTTTGTTTTCCGTTTCAATTAAAGATGAAGAATATGGAATTTTACATACTCTAGGTATTTGTAGAAAGTACCGTATACGTATAAATTTTGAAAATGTGTTTGCCATGATTATTTGCTGTATGAATATATTATATATGGATAAAATACTTGTTTGGCGAAAGGGCTTGCCCTAATACATGTTTTGCTAATATACACTATGTATGTTGAAATAGTGTATTCTAAGTGCTTGTGAAAATGACCGAATGAGTATAAAATTCTCATTCGTGCTCGCCATGACTAATTGTCATGGATTTATGATTGTTGTATTGGCGATACCCCTTTGACGAAAGGATTTGCCCTAAATCACGCCACGGCCAATGTACACTACATATATTAAAATGTGTAGCCCAAGTGTTTGTGAAAATGTTCAAATGAATAGAAACTTGGATTCCAACTTTCCATCACTATCTGTTGTGGGTGTACGCATGTTATGATGGGGGCAACTCCCTAGTGAAAGGATTTGGCCTAATGCCTATGTGATCAACATATGTCATGTATGTTGATGTATGTATTAATGAGTAGTAGTTAGTAAATTATAATGTTTAAGGGTGTTGAGATATGATTCTCAACTTCTTTAACTATGTGTATGATCTCTTTAGATATCTGTGTGATTAGGAATTGAATATGTACAAATTCATGCTTATGTTGTACTTCATAACATGCTCAATTGATTGTATGATTTTATCTATGTAATGCATATGTTTAAATTCATGTTTACATTGTATGATCCGTCATGGGTGATGGGGGAGTGGAGCAACGAGTGCGTGCAACTGCCCTGGCAGCCCTAAATGGATAATATCAGTCTTTGATTGTATGATTTGAATTTTGATCCATTACTGCTTTAAATATCTGAAATTGAACGTGATTGGGGCTATTGTATAGTCCATGCAGTCTGTAACAGGATCGAATTCGTGGCTGAGTTTCATTTGCCACGTGAGATGTGTTCGACGAACCCGAGTCGTACTTCGGTTGGCGATAGTGGTTGGCCACACGAAGTGCTTATGCGCTTCATATCGTTCAACTTGTTGTGCGCTCGAGCTAGCCGAGATCGTCAAGCAATCCGATCTGTCTTATGTATGTTCACCATGTTTGGACGCTACTGCTTGAACCTAGGGTACCAAACTTACCAGTGAAATCCCTTTTAACCATGGTACCTCGATCCGCTAAGACTCAAGAGCCGGGCATGGTGGTATGGGACACCGTGGTCGAGCTGTCGGCCTACGCTGGGGCCACGTGTCTCCCCGTAGTGATCTTTGAGCAACCAGACTTGTGAGCCGATTATGGTGGTATGGGACACTATATTCGTGTTGTCGGCCTACATTGATAAGGTGATGGGGGAGTGGTGCAACGAATGCGAACAACAACCCTGACAGCCCTTTGTAGTGACCTCGAGCATACTCTGAATTGCGGTGAGGCGATGAGTTTTGCCGCAGTGTATAGAGTATGAAACTAGGCCTGTATCTATATAGTGATGAATCGTTAAAAAGGTGATGGGGGAGTGGTGTAACCTTTGTGCGTAACAGCCTTGGTAGCCTTTGCAGCGACCTAGAAAACACACCATCGTCTGAGATTAACTAGGACTGACTACCCTAGAATGGATCATGTTTGGGAATGAAACAAGGGAGGTACATTAGTTTCCCAGTCCTGCTGTTTGAAATGGACTAATAATAACTCGGTAATAATGCTCATCATCGCATTGCATGTGCCTGGAAGATGTGGAGCACTGAGGAATGAAAGCATGCCGCGAACGTAAGATGATGTCGCACGAGGGTGGTTTAGCAAGGGCATACATCATGACTCATTCCATACTTGCATCAACAAGAGTATTTAGAATTGTTTGATTTTACTGCTTTATCATTACTGCTTGACTGAATTGATAACATGTTAACCTATGCTTTATTGTTCCACTGAGTTGATCACTCACTCCCACGTTACGGGACGGTGTTCCGAACACCCACCAGACTTTGTCTAATTGCAGATGGCGATGCTTATGAGGTGGAGCCAGACCTCTGCGACGATGAGGACACTTTCTTGTATATGTTATTTTCTGGCAGCTTCATATAAGTTGTGCCTTGATCGACGGGGTTACAGGGATGTTGACTAGAGGACCTTACACATTTGGTATATTTTTGGAACAATACTTGTACTTATTTAACCTGGAAATGTTATCACACTCTGGAGACTCTCCACAGTTTATATATTTTATATATCTATCACAGCCTTCCGCTTACAATTTAACTGTCTCTGGAATATGATATGCTGTTTTGGCTTAATCTCACTCATGTTCATTACGCTAATACCGATAACATTCAATCATCATTCATTTTGTTGCATAAGTGATGTGTTGGAACTCGGGAGTTGAGTTTATGCTCGACCCTCGATTTTCAGGGCGTTACGCTCACATCAATCAAGTACACATCACTCCCATCACTCACACCCATCCCCAAGTACAACTACCCATCCCCAAAGTCAACTCTCCCCATCACCAATCACTCACTGACCATCTCTCTCCCATTACTTCTCTCTCATCACCTCTCTCTCTCTCTCATTTTCTCTTTCATTCTCCCAACCAACCCTAAGGGAGAGGGGACGTCCATGGCTTCCAAGGAGAGGAGAGCTTTGTGTGGCCCACCATCTTACCTCCCATCTCCACCATCTAAAGTCCATCTCGACCGTTGAATCGCACCCCTTGGAACTCTAGATCGCATTGGCAGAAGGAGGAAAAAGAGATCAAAGGTGGGTGTTCATTTCATTTGATTTTGATGCAGGGTCCACATGATTTGGGACCCACTTGATGTATGCATCGTATAGGGAGGGCCCATAGTGGCAAGGTCCCTCCCTCTATCTCATCGGTCGTCTCTCTCTCTCTCTCTCTCTCTCTCTCCCATATTCCATGGCCCACCATGATGTATCATATCCATGCCATCTACCCATGGGACCAACCTTGCTGGACTGTCCAGGGGGTGGGACTGCTACCCGTCCGTCTAGACAGGTTTGGATGAAGGGGTAACACACACATAGTAGCTTATACCCAAGCTGGTGGGCCATACGTGGACCCACCTTGATGAATAGTATATGCATGCCATCCGTCCAAAGTCCAGGGACGCTGGACGTGTTCACTGGAGTGTGAACAAACCGTGAGGTCTACTCATAGCAAAAAGGTAGTTTACCTTTAAGCTTTTTGGGTAGGCCACTCCTACAGGCCCCACCTTGATGTATGGCTTTAATCCACGCCATCCATTCCATTCCCCAGCTCATTTTAGGCGTTGAGCCAAAAAAATGAAGTTAATCCGATGTTCTGGCGGGCCATTGCATAGAAAATGGCTATTTTTACCGTTAAAATTTATTAAGGGCCACTTTAATTTTTCTACACGCCAAAACATACCGCATATTGGGCTCATTTTGGGCTGTCTTAAGCCATAAAATCCAGTGGATGGGTTGGATTCACCTGATGCGGGCCCCACATACGAAAGACTGCAAAAAAATATTTTCTTAAAAAAAAAACCAAGCAGGAAGCGCTGTTGTTGCTGGCGTTGTCCTACTGCATTTAACTGAAAGGCTAGGGACCACGAGTCCCAACCGTGGGCCCCACTATGATGCGTGTGAACATCAACGCCATGCATTTTGATGGGGCCCCTAGGGCAGTGGGCCACCCATAAAATTAGTCGTGTAGGGAACTAAGGTGGCCCACATGGCAGGAAACAGTAGGATTGGATGTCTACCTTGAAACCCTTTTTAGGTCACGAAAGTGTTGGATCATTATGAAATTTACTTTTCCTCTCTATCCAGGTCTGTGTGACCTTATTTACAGATTGGATGGAAAATAAACTTGATGGTGGGGCCCACTGGGACCCACCTGTGATGGGATTAGATTGGCACGTGTACCACACACTGGCCTATAGCTGCTGTTGAAGCAACAGGTTCCGTGGAGCAGACCTTGGTGACGTGTGCACCCCACGTGTGTGGACCCTACCATGATGCATGTGTTGTATCCACACCTTCTAACCATTTTGAGAGATTATTTTATGGCATGAGAAAAGAATGAGTTAGATCTTCTGTCACGCCCCAAACCCGGAAATCGAATTCACAGGAATTCCGATCGCCGAATCCGGTGCCGACAGCCTTCCGTAGTACCTCATTCTCGGCTCCTAGCGTCCATACGCCAGATTTCGATCCTGGGATCCTATAAGGAGGATTTTTTTTTTATTATATACATTTAACTCAAAAAAAAACATAACCACAAGAATACCCAAATCACAAAGGCAACATCATCATCGCATATCCACTAATATAATCATTTGAGTACAATGCTGAAAGGGAAATACATAAATCGAAAATCATGCTCCAGAAGACCGCTGCATGCTCCAAGCTCAACACTGCTGCAACCTAACATCACCTGCACGCATCTATCGTGCATAAGCTTATAGAAAGCTTAGAGGATGGTGTAAGTGTGTGCACAAGGTAAGTGCCAAGTAAGCAATATCAGAGTAATCAGAGTAATCAAAGTAATCAAAGTAATCAGAGTAATCAGAGTAAGCGGAAATACTAGCAGTCTGTGAGTCGTACAATGTCAGGGTATGCAATGCAAGACAGCTATACACATGAGGAGTTAAAGAAAGCCAAATATCAGATGTTGAGGATACAATGTCATAAATCATACAATATCGAAATAAGCGGAAATATACTGATAAGTCTATGAGTATCATCAGCCGTACCAAGGCTATGCGATGCAAGACATGAGTACTAATGGCTATATCAATGCAGAAACATGGCAACCCAACATACTAAGTACTGCGGACGCAATGTAATATGCGGTGCGAATGAAATGACCATGCTGGAGTGAAGTCAGGATGATAGTACGTAGTATCGCAGGCTACGGGGTCCAGCACAATGGACTTCTATCCAAACCAGTCCCATACCTAAATTTGGATAGTCAGACTCAATGTGGTAAACTCCTAATCTCAGGTTAGTCGCGCGCCCAACCCAAATCCTGGCCATGCGAAAGCACACGTAACAATGGTTACGCACCATCAGCCTGAGTGGATAGTGAGTGAATGATGAATGAATATACAATTCCTTTTCAATAAGTCCACATATCAGTACGGTTACTCTCTGGGAAATCACCGGGGTCTATTACACTCCAAACCAAGTCGTCGCCCCATCACGGGCAACAAGGTGAGTGGAAGAGACCTCACTATCCGCTTACCAATATCGGGCCCGGCTCGTCGATAGCAGACCCATTCCTCGAGTTGGTCAGACTCAGCCTAGCATTGCCCCCTCCTCTCGGGCAGGTAAGGCCGTACCCCCTTCCAACCGACCACGACACAGTGGGAGACGCGGCCTAACGGTATACGGCCCTCATGCGCTCATGCATCCACTCGGTCTAGACGTTGGAGCAACCTCTGGAACCAAGAGGGTTTAGGGACTTTCACTCAGGGATATCTATAGCACCCCATGTAGAACAGATTTCCGGTGTCCCGTATGGCCATCCACGATATGCCTGTGGAGGCTACGGCCCTGATGTCGCTAGGGCACACAATGCAAGATGCATGAGCCATACAATCCGGTCATGCATCAATCATGCGCATACCGTGCGCTCGTGTGAGATCACCTCTGCCTATTAAGAAATCTCATAACAATCTGCCTAATGACATATGCAATGGTCAACCACATCTCATAACAAACATGCAGATGATGCGTATGGGCAGGTATCATGATGCTATGCAGTCACATACTCATAATCGGTATCAATAACCGGCATCAACAATCAGCCTCAACAATGTGGACATTTAACCAACATTGCCCCCCAAGGAATGGCTCACACAAAGCCAAACATATAATGGGACCACGACCTCACACAAAGGCCTAATATACAACACGATGGGCCTTACTCAAGGGCCACATATATACAACAGGTCGACCCTGCTCATGGGCCTAATACATATCACAACAGGCCTTGCCCATGGGCCATGAATACATCACAATGGGCCTTGCCCATAGGCCATGAATACATCACAATGGGCCTTGCCCATGGGCCTCAAATACATGACATGTGGGCCCTGCACATGGGCCTTGAATACATCAAAAGGGGTCATGCATCAAGGGCCGAATACATATCACAATGGGCCTTGCCCATAGGACACGAATAAATCACAATGGGCCTCATCACATAGACCTCATTTTCCTCACATTAGGCCTTAAACACGGGCGGCATATACATCACACAGGCCGAATACTCATCACTACGGGTCGCATATACATCATATAGGTCTCGATAATCGGTCTTGGCAATCGCAGTCGGTATCGGCCACGACAATCGGAATCGATCAATAATCGGCCTCGATACTCAAAATCGGCAATCAGTCACGATAATCGGCCTCGATCGCTAATCGGTCAATCGGCCACAACAATTGGGATCGGCAATCGGCCACGCTAATAGAAATCGATCGATAATCGGCGTCGACTTCAATAATCGGCACCGATAATCAGTAGATAAATAAAGTGGGGTCCATAGATGATCAGCCGATCAACCATAGTATAAAGATCGACACTCGGCCGTGGTTATATCAAATCTGATAGCACGGAGCCATCCGTCTACGGCGAATGGGGCCCAATTATTTGGGTTAATCCACTAAGGGAATGATGAGAATGGGCCTAACAAGGCCTAAGGGAGGGTCACACTGTGGACATCCAATCATCATTGCCCATCAATGTGGATATCTATCCAACATTGCTCCTAAGGAGTGGCCTACATAGGGTCAAACATATAGTGGGCCCACGGCCTCATACAAGGGTCTAATATACATCACAATGAGCTGAATACACAGGCCTAATATACATCACCATGGGCCACGACCCATGGTCTTCAGATACATCATAATGGGCTACGACCCATGGACCTCAATATACATCTCAATGGGTTGGGCCCTGCTCATTCCAAATGGGCCCATCAATGGACAACTTAGATAAAACACGTACATCACATGGGGGCCACGTGAATGGACGGTGCGAACAACACATTACAAGGTGGCCCTATCACATGGGCCTCAGAATACAAGGCAAGTGGGCCATGTCACATTGACCAAAATACAAACAGATGGGCCCTGCATATGGGCCAAAATATACATCATGATGGGCCTCATAGTTAGGCCGCATCAATGGGCCTCACTAAACGGGCCACAAATACATAACGATGGGCCTCGACACTTAGGTCATTAATACAACAAGTGGCCGCATCAAATAAACACGTACATCATGGTAGGCCCACTGTCCTATGCTGGACGGTGTGGCAGATACATCGCCAAGGGGCCCCACGTCTAAGGATGGACGATGTGGATACAATAAATACATCAAGGCGTGGCCCACGTTAAAATAGATGGACGGAGTAGATACAACACGTACATTATGCGGGGGCCACATGAATGGACGGCATGAATGTACAACATATATACACGATGGGTCCCGCTATGATGTGAGTGAGAGTTAGACTACTTCTAAAATCATTTCAATAGTCGCAGGTGCAACATGCGTATGATGATCAGCACTATCCAAGCATTGTCCACGTAAAACAGTACCGTCCAAACATTTTCCATGTAAATCTGCACCATCCAAATATTGGACAACACCATCCAACATTGTCCAGCACCGTCCAACACCATCTGGACGGTGTGGATGGGACAAATACATCACGGTGTAGCCACAGCGCCACCCAAACATTGTCCAGCACCGTCCAGCCCTTCTTGAACGGTGTGGATCTGAAATACATCCACCAAGGTGGGTTCCCATGTGGGGCCCACTACAAACATATATATTATTATGTTATATAATAATTATTATATTTATATTATTATTATATATGCAGCAGGTGAGATATACCACTATATATATATATACACGTACAGTAGGTGAGATGTACCACCGTCCCACGCAAATGGACATGGTGGATATAAGGCACGTGTATCAAGTGGGTTTCACCGTCCCAACATGGACGGTGTGGATCTCACACGCTCATCATGGTGGGGTCCACAGATGGACAGGGTGGTATAAATCACATGCATCTTGGTGGGGTCCACACATGTGGCCCACCAACTAATGGACGGTGTGTGTTTACACCGTGGATAGCACATGCATCACATGCTGCTGCTGCACTTGCAGCAGCAGATGGCAGCGGTTGCTGCTTGACAACGACCGAGGTGGGTCCCACGTAGGGCCCACCGTGAGGTTTATTCACCATCCAATCTGTTAATAAGGTCACAGGGACCTGAGTAAAGAGGAAAAACAAATTTCATAATGATCCAACACTTCTGTTAACCACAAAAAGGTTTCAATGGCAGTCATTCAATCCAACTGTTCCCCTTGACGTGGGCCACCTGAGTTTCAAATATACCTGATTTTTGAGAGGGGACCCACTTCCCAGAAGGGCCATCAAATGCACGGTATCGATGTTCTCACACATCACGGTGGGGCCCATGGCTGGGACCCAACGGTCCCAGCGTCATGCGCGGTAGGACGCCGCTGGCGTCCTCTGGCCATCAGCAGCAGGCGCTGCCTTGATGATTTTTTTTTTTTGATAATCTGTTTTCCTACAGATTTTGATAGGTGGGGTCCGCATCATTTAAATCCACTCCGTTCACTCGCTCCTATGGCTCAAGACCAGTTAAACAAGCCTAATATCTGAGGTATTTGGTGTATACAAACATCAGGTGAATTTTAATGGTAAAGAACCCCCATTTTTCAAGATACGGTCCACCAGATACTCAGATTAACTTCATTTTCTGGTTCAACGCCTACAATGGGCTGATAAACAGGGTGAATGGTGTGGATTATGTTCTTACATCAAGGTGGGGCCTTCATGAGCAGCCCACCCAAAACTTTGAATCAAACTGACATTTTTTTTCTTCACGTGCAACGTCCAGAGGCCGTGAACCTTCCCACGGTCTGTTCACACTTCACAGATGACGAGAATCAAGGTGGGTCCCACATGGATGTTGCCCACTTGATTAAGATCAATATGATATTTGTGTTTTCCCATCACCTAGAAGGTAGGGCCCACATGGCTTGGACGGCCATGGGGCCCATTTGATGGACGGTTGGACATCACCTAACTCATCGAGTGGGCCACAAAATAAAGGAAGGAGAGAGAAAGAGAGAAAAAGAGCACCCACCTTCAAAACTACTCCTACTTCTTCCGCACTAGGGCAATCTAGCTCCAAGGAGAAAGAATCAATGGTTGGATGATGGGGTATGAAGCTTCATGGTGGGTGAAAAATGGAGGAAAGCTTGGACGTGAGTTGCTCTCGTGGAGCTTGGGAGAAATGAGAGAGAAATGAGGAAGAGAGAGAGAGGTGATAGGTGAGAGATGTGAGTGATGGATAGGTGTACTTGATGGGTGGAGAGAGAGTGTGTTGACTTTAGGGGTTGCTTGGGGATGGGTGTTTGTACTTGACATGATGGGATGGAGTACTTGACACTTAACGCGATTGATGAGACATTCTCTTGGGATTGCAACGCGCTGCGTTTCCCTCGAACTGAACGCGGACCCACATCTCCTGCCTCGGGTATCGTCTCTGCACGTAATACGTGGCGTCGGAACCGCGGCGACAGCGCGGTCGCTAGGGTATAAGTCTCGGGTCGGGTCGAATCAGATTAATGACGTGTGAATCAAGGTGACGCGCAACCCCGGTTAAGGGTCGAAGGTTGCCGGAATTCGACTGGAAAGACCGCGGGAACCTATAGAACGGTACGGTCTAGGATACGGGTCTTACATCTTTAGTCCTAGTAGACCCCACCATTGGAAATAATGGGGACAATGACATCCACAGTTCAAACTTCTACGAGCCACGGTAGTTTCCAATTAAGCTTATGTTTTTACTTTCACTTCATCTACCTCTATGTTAACTTATGAAAAGGTCGGATCTCAATAAAATACATAAGGGTAGGCCCGATTGATATACATGAAGCCCATTTGATTCGGTCCATTTGAATCAGCCCATTTGATTTGGCCTGTTGATACGACCCATTGTGATGTATTAGGGCCCATGGGTTGAGGCCCATTGTGATGTATTAGGGCCCATGGGGTTGAGGCCCATTGTGATGTATTAGGACCCATGAGTTGAGGCCCATTATTATGTATTCAAGGCCCATGGAGTGAGGCCTATTGTGATGTATTAGGGCCCGTGGGTTGAGGTCCATTGTGATGTATTTGGAGCTCATGGGTAGAGTCTCATTGTGATATATTTGAGGCTCATGGAATGTGGCCCATTGTGATATATTCCTGACCCATACGATGAGGCCCATTGTGATGTATTCAAGGCCCATGGTTGAGGCCCAGTGCGATGTATGTATGACCCGTTAAGTTGTGTATGAATCCCTTATATGAGTCACTCCTTAGGAGCAATGTTGGTTAAATGGCCACATTATTGGGCAATGATGGTTTAATGTCCACATTGCGACCTTCCCTTAGGCCTTGTTCGACTGATTCTGATTATCGAGGCCGATTTTGATTATCGAGGTCGATTGTATAGGTCGATTCCGATTGTCGAGGCTGATTCCGATTGTCAAAGCCGATTTCGAGTATCGATTTCGATTGTTGAGGCCAAATTCAATTGTCGAGGCTAATTTCGATTATCAAAGCTGATTGTCGAGACCTATATGATGTATATGCGACCCGTAGTTGAGGCCCATTGTGATGTGTATTCAGCCTGTGCGATGTATATGCGGCCCATATTTAAGGCTCATTGTGATGCATTTGAGGGCTAGGCGATGGAGTCCATTGTGATGTCTATTAGGCCCACATGAGAGGCCCATTGTGATGTGTATTAAGCTTTTGAGTGAGGCCCATGGTGTTATATATTAGGCCCTTGTGTGAGGTCATGGGTCCACTATATGTTAGGCTCAATGTAGGCCACTCCTTGGGGGCAATGTTGGTTAAATGTCCACATTGTTGAGGCTAATTGTCGATGCTGATTGTTGGTGCTAATTATTGATACCGATTATGAGTATGTAACAACATAGCATCATGATACATGCCCATACGCATCATCTTCATGTTTGTTATGAGATATGGTTGACCATTGCAGATGTCATTGGACAGGTTGTTATGAGACTCCCTGATAGGCGGAAGTTATCTCAAATGAGCGCATGGTATGCGCAAGATTGATGCATGACTGGATTATATGATTCATGCATCTTGCATTGTGTATTGTGATTATTGTACACCCTAGCGACATCAGGGTCGTAGCCTCCACAGGCATATCGTGGATGGCCAGATGGGACACCGAAAATATGTTCGAACATCGGGCTGCTATAGATGGCCCTGGGTGAAAATCTCTAAACTCTCTTGGTACCAGGGGATGCCCCAACATTGAGACCGAGTGGATATATGAGCGCCCGAGTGCCGAATACCAAGAGGCCGTGTCTCCCACTGTGTCGTGGTCGGTTGGGAGGGGGTGTGGCCTTACTCGCCAAAGGGTAGGAGGCATAGCTAGGCTGAGTTTGACCAGCTCATAAATGGATCCGCTATTGATGTGTAGGGTAGATATTGGCAGATTACTAGTCAGGCGAATGGTGAGGTCTCTTCCACTTTCATGATCGCGCGTTAGTGGGCGGTGGTTGCATGTAGAGTGTACTAGACCCCGGTGATGATCCCAGAGAGGAACCATACTAATATGTGGACTTATTGAGTAGGAGTTGCAAACTTAGTCATTCATTCATTCACTATCCACTCGGGCTAGTGGTGCGCAACTATTTATTACGTGTACCTTCCAATGGCCAGGATTTCAGTTGGGGCGCACGACTAACCTGAGATCAGGAGTTTACCACATTGTATCTGACTATCTAAATTTAGGTATGGGACTGGTTTGGATAGAAGTCCATTGTGGTGGACCCCGTAGCCTGCGATACTATGTACTATCATCCCGACTTCACACTCTACCTTAGTCATTTAATTCGCATTGCATATTGCATTACATCCGTAGACATATGGTATTTTGGGTTGTTGTGTTTCTGCACTTATATGGCCTAGACGGACTTAGCGGGATTTATATATTGCATTGTATCCCTGACATCTAATATTTGGCTCTCTATGACTCCTCATTTGCATAGCTGATTTGTATTACGTACTCTAATATTGTATGATTTATAGACTTGCAGTATTTCCGCTTACTCTGATATCGTATGATTCATGATCTTGCCAGAATTCTGATATTGTATAATTATGGCATTGTATTGAATACTTGGCACTTACCTTACACACACTTTCACCACCCTCTAAGCTTTCTATAAGCTTATACACGATAGATGCGTGCAGGTGGCATTAGGTTGCAGCAGCGTTGAGCTTAGAGCGTGCAGCGGTCTTCTAGAGCTTTGATTTTGACATATGTATTTTCCTTTCAGCCTTGTATTCAAATGTTTATATTAGTGGATATGTGATGATGATGAAGCCTTTATGATTTAGGTATACTTGTGGTTATGCTTCTTATGAGATAAACGTACGATGGAAAATCCTCCTTGTAGGATCCTAGGATCGGAACCTGGCGTATGTACGCTGGGAGTCGAGAATGGGGTACTACGGAGGCTGTCGGCACTGAATTCGGCAATCAGGAATTTTGTGAGCCCGACTTTCGAGTTTAGGGCTTGACAATAGCCATATGGACACCGGTTTTGTCCCGGATAGTGACACGATGTCAGATTCGCAGCCAGCCACAGACCCTGCAAATGGGCCAACACAGAATACACCACCAGTTCTGGGATAGAACCGTTGTAACATCCCGGATTTTTGCCAACCTGGGATTAGATGTCCTTAGGCAATGGGTTGCTCCTAACACCTTATTATTTCGTCGGAACTGAACCCCACAGTCTAAAATCGCTTCGAAACCCATTTCCTTCACAAATCCCACCCTTCACTACCTTGTGCTTTCAATTTTTCAAAGCACTTTCGCTCTAGACACTAACTTAAACTAGCTAAGTAGTAAAACTTGGATCACTTTATATACAAACTACAAAGGCCTAAGTACCATCTCAACCAGAAAATAATTAGGATTAAATCCTTTAGAAATTTAACAAAGTTAACTAAGTGCAAAACTCGATTTGCCATGAAATCCATTGGGATCGCTTTAAATACGATCTGCAAGACCCAAAACTTGCAGCATCATTGACGCTAGGTTACCCTAAAGTTTAGAACCAAACTCTTTTCCCGACTACTCTCGGGAATGACTTGAAACTTCGTATTAGGTCTAGACCGCACATCGGAAGTCCGATTAACACGAAGTTAAGGAACTAGGACCGCCTCGCTGGGCTTGACAACCATCTCAAAAATCAGGTCCAGCCGATGTCCCACGACCATTCGTTTGGATCCGGAGCGAGGGAGTGTGAAAAACACTATTCCCATTCCAAAATAAATATCAGGAATAGTGATCTGGCACCATCGCTTGCGCATCAGTATTAAGCAACCAGACCGTCAGAATCAGACCAAATTACACCCTCGGATTAGGAAAAATTTCAGGAACATTTACATGTACTTGGAATTTCGGATCGTGGCCCACTGACCGTTGAACTGAAAGTGGTCCGCCACGTGCGATCTGGGAATCCGATCGAGTCGAAAATGTAATCCCTCGTAGATCCATATGTGGAGAGCTTAAGTCTGACGTTTGGCTCAAGGAGGGCCACCAGAACCTCTCTTTTGAGCTGGAAAAGTGACGAAATACCTATATTAGCAGTAACCCTTGAACAGGAGTCTATTTCGGTGAGTTTTGAGACTATATAAGGACCTTAAACCCTCTCTCATGGCAGTTATACGAATTTGGGTTTTGAGAGAGGGAAAAGAGAGAGGAAGTGAGGGAGAAGTGGGAGAATCTCCCTGCCGTCGTTCCCTGCCACCACACGGGCTGCACCATCCCTTTCTTGACGCTTTTCCGGCGTTCCCGGCGTCGTTTCTAGGTAAGAAACCCTAACCCTAATCTGTTTTGGGGTTTAGACTGTTGTAGGTTGTGAAATAGCTAACCTATTTCGTTCTCTAGGTTGCCAAACTGCCAAATACGGAAGCTTAGCAAACCTATCAACTCCGTTACGATTCTACGACAAAAGGTGCGGACTTTAGGTGTATAGGTTAGGGTTTTCAACGCTTTCAATGTCAGATAATGATAGATTCATGATCTGCATGCAATTGCACATGTACAAAGTGCTTTCCGTTTCCTGTTTCGATTAACGTTGTAGAATATGGAATTTCACATACTCCAGGTATACGTAGAAATACCGTATACGTATTTTTTTTGGAGAAATGTTTGACATGTTTATTTAATGTATGATTATACTATATATGGATAAAATACTAGTTTGGCGAAAGGAATTGCCGTAATACATGTTCACTTGTAAATATTACGTATGTTGAAATTGTGTATTCTAGAAATACCGTATATGTGTAAGTTTTGGAAATGTAATTGTCATGATTATTTGTTGTATGATTATGGTATACATGGATAAAATACTCGTTTGGCTAAAGGATAACCCTAATACATGTTTTACTAACATACACCATGTATGTTGTAATAGTGTATTCTAAGTGTTTGTGGAAATGGCTGAATGAGTATAGAATTCTCATTCGTGCTCGCCATGACTAATTGTCATGGATTCATAATTGATGTATTGACGATACCCCCTTTGACGAAAGGATTTTCCCTAAGTCACGCCACGGCCAATATACACTATATATGCTAAAATGTGTGGCCCAAGTGTTTGTGGAAATGACTGAATGAATATGGAACTTAGATTCCTGCTTGCCACAACTATCGTCGTGGGTGTACGCGTGTTATGATTGGGGCAACTCCCTAGTGAAAGGATTTGGCCTAATGCCTATGTGATCGACATATGTCGTGTATGTTGATGTATGTTTGTTTAAGTGTTTCTTGAAATGTCTGAATGAGTAGTAGTTAGCAAATTGTAAGGTATAAGGGTGTTGAGATATGATTCTCAACCTCTTTTAACTATGTGTATGATCTCCTATGATAGTTGTGTGATTAGGAATTGAACATGTACAAACTCATGCTTGTGTTTCATAACATGCTCAACTGCTTTATGATTTTAACTATGTAATGCATATGTTTAAATTTATATTTACGTTGTATGATCCGTCATGGGTGATGGGGGAGCGGAGCAATGAGTGCGTGCAACAGCCCTGGCAGCCCTAAACGGGTAATACCAGACTTTGATTGTATGATTTGAATCCTGATCCATTACTGCTTTATCTCTCTGCAATTGATTGTGTTTGGGGCTATGATTATGGCCCAGGCAATCGGTAACGGGATTGAACTCGTGGCTGAGATTCATTTGCCACGTGGGATGTGTTCGACGAACTCAAGTCGTGCGTTGCCTGTCGGCAGTGGCTAGGCCACACGAAGTTGTTTATGCACTTCATGTCGTGCAGCTCAACGGGCGATCGTGCTAGTCGAGCTCGTCAAGTAACCCGATCTGCCTTATGCATGTTCACCCTGTTTGGACGCTACTGCTTGAACCTAGGGTACCAAACTTACCAGTGAAACCCCTTTTAACCATGGTACCTCGATCCGCTAAGACGCATGAGCCGGGCATGGTGGTATGGGACACCGTGGTCGAGCTGTCGGCCTACGCTGGGGTCATGTGCCTCCCCGTAGTGACCATTGCGCAACCAAACTCGTGAGCCGAATACGGTGGTATGGGACACTGTATTCGAGCTGTCGTATGAGATTAACTAGGATTGACGACCCTAGAATGGATCATGTTTGGGAATGATACAAGGGAGGTACCTTAGTTTCCTAATACTGCTAGTTGAAATGGACTAATAATAACTTGGTAATCATGAGCATCATCGCACCGCATGTGCTTTGTAGATGTGGCGCACTGAGGGAGTTAAGCATTCGCGAACGTAAGATGATGTCGCTTGAGGGTGGTTTGACAAGGGCATACAGCATCATGTCATTTCATTTTCGCACTTAACAAGAGTAGTTAGAAATGTTTGATTTGTACTGCTTTATCATTACTGCTTGATTGAATTGATAACATGTTAACCTATGCTTTACTGTTCCACTGAGTTGATCACTCACTCCCACGTTACGGGACGGTGTTGTACACACCAACCAGATTTGTTGAGTTTCAGGTGGTGGCGATGCTTATGAAGCAGAGCCGGACTACTTCTATGATGATAGGAGGAATTCTCCTATTTGTATCTCTCTGGCAGGTCAATGAAGACCTGATATTGTATTGACGGGGCTATGGTACATGGGATAGGAGGCATTACACTTCCTCACATTTGGTATATTTTAGAACTGCAATTGTATTTATTTAAGCTGGTAATGTTATCACACTCTGGAGACTCATCATAAGTTATATATATTATCTATCTATCACAGTCTTCCGCTTGCAAATTTAACTGTCTCTGGAGTATGATATGCTGTTTTGGCTTAATCTCACTCATGTTCAATGCACGAATACAGTCAACATTCAATCATCATTCATTTTGTTGCATAAGTGATGTTCTGGAACTCGGGAGTTGAGTTTATGTTTGACCCCCGATTTTTAGGGCGTTACAACCGTTCGTCTACGTCGACGCCACACATACCTCAGTCGGCTCCTCGTCCTAATAGGTTGGAGCAGATGATGTTTCTAATGCAGGAACAACAACAATTTCTGGCTACTATAGCGGCGGCCAATGCAGAAAACATGAACATGGCTCCGCCCGCACCACCTGTGCAGCCTGTTGGAAATATGAATACAAGCGGTCTATTTGAACGCTTCCAGCGCTTCCATCCTCCTACCTTTGGGGGCACTCACTGACCCGAGGAGGCAGAGTATTGGTTGGATCGTATATCCAAGATGCTGAAGCCATTGCACCGTACTGAGGCAGAGCAGGTTGAATTGGTTACGTATATGTTTGAGAAAGAGGCCAACCTCTGGTGGGACAACATCCTACGAACCGTTCTCGCAGGACACGTGTGGAAGTGGGACGCGTTCGAAGGTCGTTTTCATGAAAAATACTTCCCCCTCACTTACCGTAATAAAAAGGAGGGTGAATTTCTCCACCTTCGATAGGGAGGAATGACTGTGACTGAGTATGAGAACTGTTTCACGGAGCTGGTGTAACACCCCGTTCTTTCCCGTACTCGAGTGTTGTCATGTAATTTAATTTAATATAAATACAAACTATAGAATTTGAAGTACATAAAAAATAAAATATACTGGGAAAATTTATAATGAATAACATATTTCAAACAATTTAATGACTAATGTAAAATTTGAAACCTAACACATATAAGACCAGACAGATAATATATGAATAATATATGTATTAATCTCTGCTTACTGATATTCATATAATTTATATATAGAAACAATTTGTGATAATATAAATTATATATGACAAGATATATAAAGGAAATAAATAATAATAACAATAATAGTAATCATGATAATAATGAATAGTAATTTTACGATGTATAATTGAATTATAAATATGAACATAGTATTAAGTATTTTATACAAAAATTAAGAGATATTTTAATAAGATGGCATATTATTCAACAATACGATTTTAAAAGAGAAATTGTACAATTTCAATCCATACATATGTGTAATATGATATTGTATATTGGAAATTATATATTAATAAATATGTGATTACTAACATGTTAATATTAGAAATTATATTTATATATATATGAGTTTTTAATTACTTTAATTACGAGTAAATCCATATTAATATTAGTGTTAGTTAATAATGCATGATGAAAGCCTTAAATGGACCTTTGAACCCTTTTAACCGTCAACGTTAAATCTCGGGATGATCTGACCACTAGATCAATGGAAAACGACCGTTAGGGCTAGGAATCAACCCGTATGGCCCACCTAAACCTCAGAGTTGTCTGACCCTTGGCCAAAAGCCCTAATTAGACTTGTGAAACCAAATGGACGGGGTGGATTTCTCACAAACATTACGGTGGACCCCACACATCAATGGTGCGCACACTAGAGGTGTGCATTCGTCGTGCACTGAATGGGAGATGCTTGGTCAGAGCCTCTGACCCGTGTTTCTCCAAAAGGAGAAACTTCCTCTCCATTCCTTCGACGTTATCAGCGGACGATCGAACGTCTGTTTCCCTTGATCGGTGGCCCACTAACAAGGTCCACCTTTATGATCTGAACCGTCCATCTGATCAAGATGGTAGCGCTGACCAAAACCCCCAAGTCCCAAGTGATTCCACACATGTACGTACACATAGTCCTAGCCGAAATCAGACCCTACAAAACCTTATTTCCAAAAATAGAAATCTGCTGCACAGCCAGGTAGGCGATCCACGTCGTGGGAGATTCTCAAATCTCGACCGTCCAAACGAACAAATACCAGCCATTTATTCTCCCTCACACAGTTAGGGTTCCCGTAGAAAACCAGCTCCAAAACCATTATTTTCCATAAGTTGTTTCTCGAGACCAGGCAACGGGATCCAATCCTGGCCGCTCGTTGCTCATCTAAGGGTTGAGAGAAAGTTAGGGCGAGCATAAAAGGGCATAAATATCAAGGAACAAGGGCGCCCCCTCCATCTTTGTAGCCGTCCAAGAAAAATCATCATTTCCTTTCCACCAGCAAACCCACCACCTAAATCATCCTAAAGCTTCGAGAAAGCTTATTTACAAGCTTCCTAGAGTCCCTTAGGACCGTCTCGAAGGAGCAGATTGGAGGAAGGAGCTGCCAGTTGGAAAACTCCATTGATGGCTGTCGTCTCCCTCGACGGTATTCTTCATTCAACGCTGCTGCAAGTGCCACTGGACCGAGTCTAGGATCATCTTAGTCGTCTACAGAGAGGGAGAGTGAAGAGAGGAGGAAGATAGGAAGAAGTAGAAGGAAGAAGAGATGGGGTGCTGCGGTTGTTGCACCGCACCACCATGGTCGGCTCGTCCAGACCGAGTCGGCAGGGCCCACTGCTGCTGACGAGTCTATAACGGATAAAGGAGGAGATTGGGAACAGGAAGAATAGAAAAGAAGGGGAGGAAGAGAAATTGAGAGAGAGTTAGGGTGGTGCAGGTGCACCACGTTCTGGTTCAGCCGACCCAGTCGCTAACTCGGTTCGAGTTTGGGACGGCCCTGGTTGGGTCCAGTTCTCCCCTGGGTAGAGAGAGAGCAATCAGGAAGAAGGAATAAAAGAGAAAGGAAAGAGAGAGAGAGAGAGAGAGGTGAGAAGAAGGAAGAAAGAGAGAAGGAATTTTAGTGTCATTGCCGCACTACCTGTTGTTGTCGAGCTAAGTTTGGGCCGAGCAGAGATTGGACAAAGGCTAGACTGGGATCGGCCTGGAATTGGGCCGCACTACATGTCATTGTGGGCCTTGCAGGAGAAAATGCAGGTGGGCCGTACCCTATTCAATTCAGGTGGTGGCACCCTGCTCAATGCAGTGGGCCCCACCGAGTCTAACAAACTTAGTGGGCCCCATTAGGTGCAAAGCGGACCTCAGTTAAGGCCTGGTATCGGCCCAACCTCCTTGGAACCATGTAGTGGGCCCAGCCTTTACAACCAGCCTAGTTTGGGCCAAATATCGAGCTGAGAACAACCTTCAGGTGGGCCAAAATCGAGTCTGACCCAATCCCAGTTTTGGGCCATAGTTGGGCAGCTACACTAGGCCTAAACTGGGCCAAGTTCAGGCCCAGTTTTGGGCTTTGTTGTGGGGTAAATTCAGGCCATCTAGATGGGCCACAATTGATGGGCTTGATCCCTCTAATGCTAGCCCAAATAACCACATTATTGGGACCCTTCAAACCCAACCTACGGTCATGTCAACCAATGTGAGTTAATTTCTTCTCCTTAAGTTAGTTTCATGATTTATCATCATCATTAATGTTACTATAATTATTGCAATGTGGTTAACCATTAGTAGGTTACTTATGCTCGAGTTAATTGGAATAAAACAAAATTGTAATTATCAAATAGTAGTAATTTAAATTATCTCTCTCAGATACTACCCGTAATGTTAAGTCCTAGTGATTATCGTCACCATAACTATTATTATTACTATGGTAGCTACTATTAATGTTAACAATTACTTTCTAATTATTAAATTAACATCGTTACCATCATTATTAGGATTGTTAGATATTAGGATGCATGACCATTAGTAAATCATCTATCCTAATGAAAGTTATTACATACAAGGAATTTAAATGATATCATTATTAAATGCTAGTGTATTGTTTTATATCATAATATAAATTGTCATCATAGTGACATTAACTAATATTTATAACACTAATGTTAGTAAATATTTTATAATTATTAAATCAGAATTCTTAAGCTATTACACATCAACTACAATCTAAACCCTAGAGTTAAGACTACAACTAAGCTTTATGATAAAACCCTAATTCTACACTAAAAACCCTAAGCCATGATCTTAAACCTAGGTAGTACATAGAAATTGGATCTAATGGTACAGGTTCATGAATTGTGTTAGGATTCAATTCTAAAGGCACAAACACTTAGCGACACTAGAAGGTGATTCAAACTATAAGGCGATGATTCTTCCCCTTGAGCTTTCCATCTTCTCATTAGCTTAAGTTATAGTTTTTATTTAAATTCATAATTGATATCTCCCTTTATAACCACATGTGTTAGCTGATGAAAATTGAATTGCTGTATTACATGCTTTATGATTATCCTATATAATTTTTCATGCTTGTGGATTATTTGTGGATTGTTTAGGGAACTTAAACTGGTACATTAGTGAAAAATTCCCACATGTGAATGTACACCCATACTTGAGATGTAACTTGACTAATTGTGATCGCAATGGACCTTGGACTTGGTGGTTATTGAGTGGTGGTCTAAATGGATCATTGATGTGGGTCTACCATCCAGGGTTGTTGTGCCCAATGGTTTTTAAGGATGGCCTTTATCGTATGGTTTTGATATTCCCCCATGTGGCCTATTTGGTATCGCCCTATGAGGCTTTGTTTTGGTATTTTTCCTACATGTTTTTAATGTTTTATACTATGCAACCATGCGATGGTAAGCCCCATATACTGTAATATGATTGGCCACTAGTCAACAGGCTTTCATTAAACATCCTAAGATGGTAGTCTCATGAGCCGGGGATGGTGGTATGGACCTATGCCCGAGCTGTCGGCCTACGCTGGGCCATGTGCTCCTCGTAGTGACCTTTGAGCTTGTCTAAATTGGCTGGTTGTGAATAGACTAATAATGACTTGGCTAATCATGCATACATGACACGTATTGTTCCGACTGGATGATGTTTCTCAGGTTCAATGATTGCATGGGTGACGGCCCAATGTCCGCACGGATGAGCATCCCCAGGGCGATGATTGTATTCACGTATCCATGCATCTAATAAGACTGCATTTACTCTATTTTGGTTGTCTGGATGTTTTATACTATTTCTTACGTAATGCGGCGGTGTGTAATCTTGAGGGGAATTCATACTGAGTTAGCCACTCATCCATCAAATATGTAACCGTACAGGTAGCATAGGTGGCTTAAGTGAATTTCAGGTTCAGGCTGATGAGGAGCTGGGTGCAAGTGCCAGGGTTGCATGACTGTATTTGCCTGGAGGATTTGCGTGATCTTACGGCTTATATTTATGTGTTTTATGCTATTCTTCATATATTAAATTCTTGTAAATCTTGTATTTGTAAAATTCAGAGACATTGTTTTGTATAAGTCATTATGGGCAACCTCTTGTATATTCTAAATGAAATTTGGAATTTTCCTTTTATGCTTACTTGTCCATTCTATGCTCATCTGCTTACTCTGATGAAAGATAAAAGATGAAAAAATATTATATCTGACCATCCTTTAAGGTTAACACTCGGGTTTTTGGGAAACAGGTCGTGTACTCAGGTCCTGAAGATTCGGGTTGTTACGGCTGGTCAGGTATGCTCCGTTGATCTTAGCGAATGAGCCAATGAGAATGCGGTGATTTTCTAAGGGTCTGCGGCCCGATATCCGCACAAAGATGTGTTGTGCTAGCATTCCCAACTATGCTGATCTAGTGAACATGTCCCTGCGAGTCGAGCAGGATGGCGAAAGACTGTCTCGAACACGTGTGCTCATAGGCCCAAGGCCTCGACCTGATTTGCTGAACCGACCATTCCTCGGCAAGAGGCCACATGCAGATTCGCCTCCCAGGCTGATGGCTCCACCGAGCCAGCAGAGGCGATCGGATCTTTGGTGCATCTACTGTGAGAAAATGGGCCATAACGAGACCTTTTACTTCACCAAGATGAGGGACAATGGTTTTATGCCGCCTCAGAAGATCAACCGTCAGTTGCCACAAGTTATTTCGACCCCACCCCTAAGATCTGCACCACCAGTACAGCCATTCTACCGACCTCCCGTATTCCGAAATAGGCCGCCTCAATGACCTATGGCCATGTGGCCTAATCGCTCTCAACAAGCGCGTGTACATGCCCTCACAGCCGAAGCGTCAAAATCTATGGCTACAGTACCGCTAGCCTTTGAAGTCACTGCCTACATCCAAGGTACACTAGTTCTTCTATTGGTGGACACAAGGTCTACTATTATGATGATATCATACTTTACGGTCAAGCGATTAGGGTTAAATACTACCCCTATGGTTGGGGTGAGAGTCATTGCAGCGGCAAGAGCTTTTACTGATGCCACGAAGCTTTGTAAAGGTTGCCTGATAGATTTAGGGAGTAGGGTGGTGTGCATTGACTTGATTGTTACCACGATATATCATTACGACGTCATCCTCGGCATTGATTGGCTTACTGAAATGAAGGCAAAGATCGACTGCAAAAATAGGCTGGTGACGGCACATGGACCCGAAAACACGACCTTCACCTTCCCTGTTCAGGTTAGTTGCCCCTTCCAGGTCCTTCGTTATGCTTCCTTGTTGAAAGATCATGATGGTCCATCATTTGGGAACATGCCCGTGGTCTAGGATTTCTGGGAAGTGTTCAAAACGATCCCTGGACTACCTCCTCAGTGCGAGATCGACTTTACTATCGACCTTGTGCCTGGTGCGACACCCATTTCCCAACCAACATACTCCATGCCTCCGTGTGAGATGGAGGAATTGAGGAGACAGATAGATGGTCTGCTGGATTCAGGTTTTATACGGCCTAACGTATCTCCTTGGGGAGCACCTGCATTGTTTGTAAAGAAGAAAGATGGATCATTGTGGTTGTGTATTGATTATCGTAGATTGAATCACGTCACGATCAAGAACAAGTATCCTCTGCCCAGGATAGATGACCTGTTTGACCAGTTGAAAGGGGCATAGTATTTCTCAAAAATTGACTTGCAGTCCAGGTATCATTAATTGTGTGTCAGGGATGAAGTCGTGCAGAAAACAGCATTCAGAACCAGTTTTGGACATTACGAGTTCCTCGTGATGTCATTTGGACTTACAAATAAACCAATAGTGTTCATGGACCTCATGAACCAGGTGTTTCGGCTGTATCTGTACCGATTCGTCATCGTGTTTATAGATGACATTCTGATATACTCCAAGAGTTGGAAGGATCGTGAAGAACACCTGAGAGCAGTCTTTGATACTCTCAGGAAGAATCAGTTATTTGCACAATACCGGAAATGCGACTTCTGGAAAGAAGAAGTCAAGTTTCTAGGACATGTGGTGTCCAAGGAAGGAATTTTCGTGGACCTTGCTAAGGTGACCGCGGTACAGGACTGAGAGCAGCCGGGTTCAGTTACAGAAGTAAGGAGCTTCCTCGGACTTGCTGGTTACTATCACCGATTCATCAAGGACTTTTTCAAGATAGTCAGACCGTTGTCTCAACTCACTTGGAAAGATCTTAAGTTTGCTTGGAATGAGAAGGCAAAAGTAGCCTTTCTAGAGTTAAAGGACGAGCTGACATCTGCAGCCGTGCTAGTATTGCAAGAGCAAGGGGTCATATATACTATATACACCGACGCGTCTCGTGTTGGTTTGAGTTGTGTCCTTATGCAAAAGGACAGAGTGATTGCCTATGCATCACGACAGTTGAGAAAGCATGAAGAAAAGTACCCCACGCACGACCTGGAATTGGCAGTAGTTATCTTCGCATTAAAGCTCTGAAGACATTACCTCTACAGAGAGGAGTTCGAGCTCTTTTGTGACCACAAGAGCCTCAAGTACATATTCACACAGAGAGACCTGAATATGAGGCAACGACGTTGGATGGAGACCTTGAAGGACTTTAAGTTTGAGGTCTCCTACTATCCTGGCAAGGCTAACCTTGTGGCCGATGCGTTGAGCTGTAAGAAGACAATAAAGTTTGCAGCTTCGCTGATGATAGAAGAATGGAATATGGTAGAGTTCGTGCGAGACTTCGAACAGAAGCTTATAGTAGACGAGTCGTTCGAGAGCGTTGCACACCTCCACGTGCAGCCAATTATTGATGACTGAATCATTGTGGCACAGAAACAAGATGAACTGTTGGTGAAAACGAGAGAGTGAGCAAGTGACAGTGAAAAATCTGAGTGGAGAGTTGGCTTGGATGGAGGTTTGAGGTATTGTGGCCGCCTATGCGTCCCGAACCTCCATGACTTGAGGAGAGAGGTTCTGGAAGCCGCACATAATTCAAAATTGGCAATGCAT
The DNA here is from genome assembly GCA_021015155.1 of Magnolia officinalis. Lineage (NCBI taxonomy): Eukaryota > Viridiplantae > Streptophyta > Magnoliopsida > Magnoliales > Magnoliaceae > Magnolia > Magnolia officinalis. Next base: position 49,147,776 of record JAJHSJ010000006.1, read on the forward strand.
CCCGGTAGTACAAAGATGTATTGGATTTGAAGCGTTCATACTAGTGGGACAACATGAAGGCCCAGATAGCAGATTATGTATCCCGTTGTCTCACATGCCAGCAAGTCAAGGCCAAGCATCGTCGACTTCCTGGTTTACTTCTTCAGCCCATGCTCATAGCTGAATGGAAATGAGATTTCATATCTTTGGGTTTCATTTCCGAGTTACCGAAGACGAGGAAGGGACATGACTTCATTTGGGTGATTGTGGACCGATTGACGAAATCGGCTCATTTTCTCTAGATTAGAGTTTCAAAATCAACAAACGATTTAGTCAAGCTGTACATCAAGGAGATTGTACGGTTGCATGGAGTTCCTATGGAGATTTTGTCGAACCGAGACACATGATTCACATCCATTTTCTGGACTCGAATCTAGGAAGCAATGAGAGTGAAATTGAAGTTCAGTACTGCATTCCACCCGTAGACTGATAGGCAGACGGAACGGTAAATCAAATATTAGAAGATATGTTGCGAGTATGTGTGCTTGATTTCAAGGACAGTTGGGATGATTGTCTTTCCTATGCTGAGTTCACTTATAAAAACAACTTTCAAGCGAGCATTGGCGTGGCTCCTTACGAAGCCTTGTATGGGCGCCCTTGTCGAGCACCACATTATTGGGCAGAAGTTAGAGAGAAGAGCCTGGTTGGCTCAAATTTGGTTCAAGCAACCTCAGGGAAGATCGACATTATCAGGCATCGATTCCTTACAGCCCAGAGTAGACAGAAGAGTTATGTCAATACAAGACGAAGACTGCTGGAATTTAAGGTTGGGGACCATGTATTCCTTAAAGTTTCCCCAATGAATGGGGTCCTTTGTTTTGGCAAGAAGGGGAAACTCACACCAAGGTTCATTGGCCCATTCCAGATCCTCGACCGAGTGGGTGTAATAGCATATCGTCTCGCCTTACCTACACCACTCGCTAGTGTGCACAATGTATTTCACTCATCGATGCTGAAGAAATACGTCCCTGATCCTACTCATATTATCAAATGGGAGCAAGTACAGTTAAGTAAAGATGCTATCTATGTATTGCGACCAACACGTATTCTCGATAGGAAGGAACAAATGCTACGTAGCAAAGTGATCCGGCTCGTGAAAGTATTATGGACACACCACATAGAAGAAGAGGCTACTTGGGAAACCGAAGCCAAAGTCCGTAAGAATTACTCTCAAATCCTCGAGTACGAAAAGGTACTAATTTCAGGGACAATTTTTCTTTAAGGGGGGTAGATTGTAACGTCTCGAAAAAATCTGTACAAAGACCCGAGTACCACCTTAGGCAGGAATGCTTAAGGATCGTCTCTGTAGAAATTAGACAAAAAGTTAGTTAAGTAATAAACTAAATAATCGATGGATTTGGCTTAAACCACTATCTATAAAAATGGCAAGACCTAAAACCTAAGAGAAATCTCAAAAGACGGTTGCTGTTGGGAGCACATTGAAACTTCGTATCAGACTTGGACCGCACGTCAAAAGTCCGATGACCGCGGAACTATAGTAATATGTCCGTCTTATTGGGCTTGACAACCAATGCGGGATCGAGCCCAAATAGTATCCAGAAATGCACAACTTGAGCCCTGAGCGAAGTGTGCGAGAAACGCGAATATCTTTTGAAAATGTAATGAAACTTAAGTGAATTGGGCCGTTCACTCACAAGCAAAATTGAAGATTTCGGACCTTTCTGACCGAACTTCACCCATGGATCGAGGAAATTTCCTTGCACATATCTGTAAACTTGTGGCCTTGATGGAGTGACAACGACTATTGATCTAGCACGGGTCCTCGACGGTCGATCCGTTAATCCCATCATATTGAAATCATAACTTGGCTTAGATCCATGGTCAGGGAACTTGCTCCATGTCGTAGACGAGTAATGGACCTCCAGATGATCTTCGTTTACCCAAAACAGGCACTCGTTGGCTATAACCTAAGTATACTATGGCCCTGGGGCCATTTACATCAGTTCTGGGCCTATTTAAAGGCCTTAAACCACCCCACCTCTCTCTCATACGAATTTCTCCAAAACCTTGGAGAGAGAAGAGGGGAAAAGAGTGAGGATAAGAGAGAGTTCAGAAGATTGTTGCGGGGATTCTGTAACAGCCCGGATTTTTCCCAACCTGGAATTAGACGTCCTTAGGCGATGGGTCAATCCTAACACAGGTTTAACTTCTCAAACACTCAATTAAAGCCTCAAATCCATTTTCAAACCATTTTCTTCACAAATTCCACCCTTCACCACCTTGATCTTTCAATTTTTCAAAGTACTTTTACCCTAGACACTATCTTAAACTAGCTAAGTAGTATAACTTGGATCACTTTATATACAAACTACAAAGGACTAAGTACCACCTCAGATAGAAATCTTACAGGACTAAATTCTTTAGAAATTAGGCGAGATTTAGCTAGTGTTAAACTAGAGTGCTTGTTAAATTAGCACCAATCACTTGAAATACAATCTACAAGACCCAAAACTTGTAGAATCATTGACGCTAGGTTACCCTAAAATCTAGGATCAATCTCATTACCCGGCTGCTCTCGGGAGCATCTTGAAAATCCGTATCAGATCTGGACTGCACGTCAGAAGTCTGATGAACACGAAGTTAAGGAATTAGGACCGCCTTGCTGGGCTTGACAACCATCTCAGAAATCAAATCCAGATAGTGTCCCAGCGCTATTCGCTTGAGCTCGGAGTGAAGAGTGTGAGAAATGTGAAATTAATTCAAAATAAAATATCTTGAATAGTAATCTAGCATGTGTTGCTTGCGGATTAGTTTTAAGCAACCAGACCGTCAGAATCAGACCAAATTACACCCTCGGATCAGGAGAAATTTCATACACATTTACATGTACTCGGAATCTCCGATCGAGATCCGCTAACCGTTGAACTGAAACTGGTCCGCCACGCGTGATCTGGAATCTCGACCGAAACGAAAACTTAATAGAACGTAGATCCAGCGTTAGTGAGCTTAAGTCCGACCTTTGGCTCAAGGAGGCCCACCAGAAGTCCTCCGTTGAGCTAAAAGTGACCCGTTTTGGTTATAACCTAAGTATACTTTGACCTGGAGTCTATTTCGGTGAGTTTTTAGACTATATAAGGACCTTAAACCCTCTCTCATTGCAGCCATACGAATTTGAGAGAAACCCTAGAGAGAGAAGAGAGAAAGGAGAGAGAAAGTGTGGGAGTTGTGAGAGATCCTTCCTGCCACTCTTCCCTGCCGCTCCACGAGCTCCACCGCTCCGTTCTCATCACTTTCCCGGTGATTCCAGCCCCATTTTTAGGTAAGAAACCTTAACCCTAATTTGATTTGGGGCTTGGGTGGTTGTAGGTTATGAAATAACTAACCTATTTCGTTCTATAGGTTGCCAAACTGCCGAATACGGAAGCTTAGCAAACCTATCTACTCCGTTACGATTCTACGACAAAAGGTGTGGACTTTAGGTGTATAGGTTATGGTTTTCAACGCTTTCAATGTCAGATAATGATAGATTCATGATCTGTATGCAATTGTACATGTACAAAGTGCTTTCTGTTTTCTGTTTCGATTAAAGATGTAGATTATGGAATTTTACATATTCTAGGTATTCGTAGAAAATACCGTATATGTGTAAATTTTGGAAATGTGTTTGACATGATTATTTATTTTATGAATATACGATATATAGATAAAATACTTATTTGGCGAAAGGATTCGCCCAAATACATGTTTTACTAATATACACTATGTATGTAGAAATACTGTATTGTAGAAAGTACCGTATACATATATATTTTAGAGATGTGGTTGCCATGATTATTTGTTGTATGAATATATTATATATGCGTAAAATACTTGCTTAGCGAAAGGATAGCCCTAATACATGTTTTGCTAACATACACCATGTATGTTGTAATAGTGTATTCTAAGTGTTTGTGAAAATGAGCGAATGAGTATAGAATTCTCATTCGTGCTCGCCATGACTAATTGTCATGGATATATGATTGTTGTATTGGCGATCCCCCTTTGACGAAAGGATTTGCCCTAAATCACGCCACGGCCAAAATATGCTATATATGTTGAAATGTGTAGTCCAAGTGTTTGTGAAAATGTTCAAATGAATATGAAACTTGGATTCCTGCTTGCCATGACTATCCATCGTGGGTGTACGCGTGTTATGATTGGGGCAACTCCCTAGTGAAAGGATTTGGCCTAATGCCTATGTGATCAACATATGTAATGTATGTTGATGTATGTATTTTTAAAGTGTTTGTTGAAATGTTTGAATGAGTAGTAGTTAGCAATTGTAATGTGTAAGGGTGTTGAGATATGATTCTCAACCTCTTTTAACTATGTGTATGATTTCCTTGGATAGTTGTGTGATTAGGAATTGAACATGTACAAACTCATGCTTGTGTTGTGCTTCCTAACATGCTCAACTGCTTTTATGATTTTATCTATGTAATGCATATGTTTAAATTCATATTTACGTTGTATGATCCGTCATGGGTGATGGGGGAGTGGAGCAATGAATACGTGCAACAGCCCTGGCAGCCCTAAACGGATAATACCAGACCTTGATTGTATGAGTTGAATCTTGATCCACTACTGCTTTATCTATCTGTAATTGATTGTGTATGGGGCTATGATTATAGTCCAGACAATCGGTACCAGAGTTGAATTCGTGGCTGTGATTCATTTGTCACATGAGATGTGTTCGACGAACTCGAGTCGTACTTCGGTTGGCGATAGTGGTTGGCCACACGAAGTGCTCATGCGCTTCATATCATTCAACTTGATGTGCGCTCGAGCTAGCCGAGCTTGTCAAGTAACCCGATCTGTCTTATGTATGTTCACCAATGTTGGATGCCTCTGCTTGAACCTAGGGTACTAAACTTACCAGTGGAATCCCTTTTAACCATGGTACCTCAATCCGCTAGACTCATGAGCCGGACATGGTAGTATGGGACACCATGGTCAATCTGTCGGCCTACGCTCGGGTCACGTGCCTCCCCGTAGTGACCAGTGAGCAACCAAACTTGTGAGCCGATTATGGTGGTATGGGACACTATATTCGTGTTGTCGGCCTACATTGGTAAGGTGATGGGGGAGTGGTGCAACGAATACGAGCAACAGCCCTGGCAGCCCTTTGTAGTGACCTCGAACATACTCTGGAATCGCGGTGAGCCTTAGAGTTTTGCCGCGGTGTATGGAGTATGAACTAGGCCTGTTTCTGTATAGTGATGAATCGTTAAAGAGGTAATGGGGGAGTGGTGTAACCTTTGTGCGTAATAGCCCTGTCAGCCTTTGCAGTGACCTAGAAAACACACCATCGTCTGAGATTAACTAGGACTGACGACCCTAGAATGGATCATGTTTGGGAATGATACAAGGGAGGTACCTTAGTTTCCCAATCCTGCTGTTTGAAATGGACTAATAATAACTCGGTAATCATGCTCATCATGCATTGCATGTGCCTGGAAGATGTGGAGCACTGAGGGATGAAAGCATGCCGCGAACGTGAGATGGTGTCGCACGAGGGAGGGTGTGGTGAGGGCATACATCATGACTGCATTCATACTTACGTTAATAAGAGTAGTTAGGAGTGTTTGATTTTACTGCTTTATCATTACTGCTTGACTAAATTGATAACATGTTAACCTATGCTTTATTGTTCCACTGAGTTGATCACTCACTCCCACGTTACGGGATGGTGTTCCGAACACCCACCAGACTTTGTCTGATTTCAGATGGCGACGCTACTCCTGAGGCGGAGCCTGACTTTTGTGATGACGAGGATGCTTTCTCGTATATGCAGTTTTCGGGCGGCTTCATGTGAGTCGTGCCTTGATCGACGGGGTTACAGGGATGTTTTCTAGATGACACTACACATTTGGTATAATTTAAACTGTACTTGTAATTCATTAACCTGGTAACATTATCACACTCTGGAGACTCACCACTATTTTTATATATTTTATATATCTATCGCAGTCTTCCGCTTGCAATTTAACTGTCTCTGGAGTATAATATGCTGTTTTGGCTTAATCTCACTCATGTTCACTACATTAATGCAGACAACATTTAATCATCATTATCTATGTTGCATAAGTGATGTTCTGGAACTCAGGTGTTGAGTTATGCTCGACCCTCGATTTTTTGGGATGTTACAGATTCACTCCCACCACTCCACGTGTTGATTCGCCTCCCCACCACCGCTACATGAATCGGTCTAACTGCGGTTTGGGTAAGAAATCCTAACCCTAATGTTGTAGTTAAGACATAGAAGGGTCATTTGTCGACCTAGCTAACAGATTTCATGATGTAGGTACCCGTTGTTCTGTATTCGGGAACGTAGGATTCAAACCGAGTTCGAAACGAGTTTTCTGACGGAAGGTGCGGACTATAAACATTTAGGTTATGATTTTCAAGGCTTTCAATGTCATTAATGATTTATGTATGACTTGATTGCTGCCATATGATCTTAGTTACGACGTTTTCGATAAATTATACATGTGTGAACTTTGTTGAATATAAGATGCATTCCATGTGTTTGTTGAAATGTTTGAATGAGTGTGAAATCATGATTTGTGCTTGTCATGATTTCCAATCTAAGATCCATGTATGTTATGTGCTTTATAACCTATGTTGTGTAGGAAATTTCTATGGTTCATGTCATAACTAATCTAGTCCATGTATTTAGTAATGTGTAGGTTAAGTGTTTGATAAAATGTCTGAATGAGAAATTGTTGATGATTTGTATTTAATAAGGGTATTGAGATAGGATTCTCAATTTTCTTATCTATATGTATAGCTTCCTTCATGTAATCATGATTTCGATTACGCAATTTATGGATGAAATGCAAAAAGTTGGTAACATGTTCAATGTGTTTGACAAAATGCTCAAATGAGATTTGTATTTGAATTGTTCATTAAATGCTTATATGATTATCACTTGTATTCACGTGCTACATCTAAGTAAGATTGGGACTACAACGTGGTCCAGGCAATCGGTAATGATACCTGTTTGAGTGGCTGAACTAGTTTCACCACAATAGATACTTTCGATGAATCTGGGTCGTACGATGATTATTGATAGTGGTTAGGCCACGTGGAGTGCTTGAGCCCTCTATGTCGATTAAGTCGGCGTGCGCCTGTACCAGTTGAACTTGTCAAATAACTCGATTGGCCTATTGTGTGTTTACCATGTATGGACATTCCTGTTTGAATCTAAGGTACCGCTTTCAAATGGAAAGACCTGCTTCAATCATGGTACCACGATCCGCTAAGACTCATGAGCCGGGCATGGTAGTATGGGACACCATGGTCGAGTTGTCGACCTATGCTGGGGTGAAGAGCCTCCCCGTAGAAACCAAGGAGCAACCCAAACTCATGAGCTGAATACAGTGGTATGGAAAACTGTATTCGAGCTGTCGGCCTATGCTGAGGTGAAGAGCCTCCCCGTAGTGACCTCGAGTATAAACTCTGAAAATTGCCTATCCATTACTTTTTCATAAGGGGTGATGCCCTACAACTTGCCTATCGTATGTGTTTAACTAGGAGTGACGACCCTATATGGATATTTGTTTGGGTTAGTGATATAAAGGGAGGTGCCTTAGCTTCCCGAATCTGCTGTAAGAATAAGCCTAATTAAGTACTTGTCTAACACGACCATGCACCGCATTGCATGTGCTTTGGCGTGGAAGGGCACGTTTAGGAAGTTTGTCATGCGCGAACGGTTGATGAAGTCGCTTGAGGGAGCTCCGAGCAAGGGCATGCATCATTACAGCATATCATTCTTGCATTAACAAGAGTACTTAGGATATGATTGTTGTACTGCTTTATCATTACTGCTTGACTGAATTGATAACATGTTAACCTTTGCCTTATAGTACCACTGAGTTGATCACTCACTCTCACTCTGGGATGGTGTTTTAAAACACCAACTAGACCCTGTTGTATATGTAGGTAGTGACGATGCCTATGCAGCTGATTTGGATTTCATAGACGAGGAGGAGGAGTTCTCCAGCGTACAATTATTAGGGGGTCTATATAGACCACGTACTGATCGACGGGATCATAGGGATTACATGGATTAGTTGAACATTTATATTTTGATATTTTGTATATTTTGAAACAAAACATGTATATATTAAACCCGGTAATACACTCATACTCTAGAGGTTGTGAATTGCGTATATACTTTATATATCAATCTCAGTCTTCCGCTTGCTTAATTGCACCGACTCTGGAGTATGATATGCTGATTTGGTATAATCCCTCTCATGTTTAATGCACTAATATGGATAACATTTAAATATCATTATCTATGTTGCATAAGTGATGTGTTGGGTCTCGGGAGTTGAGGTTTGCTCGACCCTCGAAATCCAGGGTGTTACAACACGTGTGACACGTGTGAGGGTGGGAACCCACCTTGCAGTATGTATTCTCTATCTCACCGTCCATTTGATTGGAATGGTGGGATGACACTGTGATGTATGGACTGGATCCACACCATCCAATGTTAGGATGGTGGGTCCCATTACTGGATGATGTCAGTAAGTTTTGTGGGCCATCATGATGTATATTTTTGTATCCACACCATGCAATGTGGGACCCACCTTGATGTATTTATTCTGTCCACCGTCCTGGGCAGATCGTGCACCCCACTTTAATGTATGTATTGTCTATCCGTGCCATCCATTTATGCGGCCCATTTGATATACATGACACCCATATGATGCGGCCCATTTGATGTATATGAGGCCCATTGGTGTGGCCTGTTGATAGGCCCCAACATGTTGTATATGTGGCCCATTTGGGTAAGGCCCAATGTGATGCACGTGATGTATTCGAGGTCCATGTGATGTGGCCCAATGCTATGTATATGAGGCCCTTGTATGAGGCCCAATGTGATACATGTGGGGCCCAAGAGTGAGGCCCAATGTAACGCCCTGAAAATCGGGGGTCGAGCATAAACTCAACACCCGAGTTCCAGAACATCACTTATGCAACAAAATGAATGATGATTGAATGTTGACTATATTCGTGCATTGAACATGAGTGAGATTAAGCCAAAACAGCATATCATACTCCAGAGACAGTTAAGTTTGCAAGCGGAAGACTGTGATAGATAGATAAATTATATAACTTATGATGAGTCTCCAGAGTGTGATAACATTACCAGGTTAAATAAATACAAGTGCAGTTCTAAAATTTACCAAATGTGAGGAAGTGTAATGCCTTCTATCCCAAGAACCATAACCCCGTCAATACAATACCAGGTCTTCATTGGCCTGTCAGAAAGTTACATGTAGGAGAACTCCTCCTCCACATCATAGAAGTCCGGCTCTGCTTCATAAGCATCGCCATCACCTGAAACTCAACAAATCTGGTGGGTGTTCGGAACACCGTCCCGTAACGTGGGAGTGAGTGATCAACTCAGTGGAACAGTAAAGCATAGGTTAACATGTTATCAATTCAATCAAGCAGTAATGATAAAGCAATACAAATCAAACATTTCTAACTACTCTTGTTAAGTGCGAAAATGAAATGACATGATGTTGTATGCCCTTGCCAAACCACCCTTAAGCGACATCATCTTACGTTCGCGAATGCTTACTCCCTCAGTGCGCCACATCTACAAAGCACATGCGGTGCGATGATGCTCATGATTACCAAGTTTTTATTAGTCCATTTCAAACAGCAGTATTGGGAAACTAAGGTACCTCCCTTGTATCATTCCCAAACATGATCCATTCTAGGGTCGTCAATCCTAGTTAATCTCATACGATGTTATGGTTTGAGAAACGTAGTGAAGGCATCGCAAAGGGCTCATCACCCGTCAGCGCGGATACAGATCTCACCGTATGCGGCTCAATTGCTGGCCGTCAGCTCGAGTACAGGTCTCACCGTACTCGGCTCAATCACTAGCCGTCAGCTCAAGTACAGGTCTCACCGTACTCGGCTCAACTCACACTCTAGTTGCTGTGAAAGACTCGTGGCCAATCACAGACCCTTGGAGTGTACTCGATGATACCACGGAGGACTCGTCGCCCGTCAGCACGAGCACAGATCTCACCGTACTCGGCTCTCGCCGAAGTATCGACAGCTCGAATACAGTGTCCCATACCACCATATTCGGCTCACGAGTTGATTGCGCAATGGTCACTACGGGGAGGCACATGGCCCCAGCGTAGGCCGACAGCTCGACCACGGTGTCCCATACCACCATGCCCTGCTCATGCGACTTAGCGGATCTAGGTACCATGGTTAAACGGGGATCGCCACTGGTAAGTTTGGTACCCTAGGTTCAAGCAGTAGTGACCAAACAGGGTGAACATGCATAAGGCAGATCGGGTTACTTGATGAGCTCGACTAGCACGATCGCCCGTTGAGCTGCACGACATGAAGTGCATAAACAACTTCGTGTGGCCTATCCACTGCCGACAGGCAACGCACGACTCGAGTTCGTCGAACACATCCCACGTGGCAAATGAATCTCAGCCACGAGTTCAATCCCGTTACCGATTGCCTGGACTATAATCATAGCCCCAAACACAATCAATTACAGAGATATAAAGCAGTAATAGATCAGGATTCAAATCATACAATCAGTCTGGTATTATCCGTTTAGGGCTGCCAGGGCTGTTGCACGCACTCGTTGCTCCGCTCCCCCATCACCCATGACGGATCATACATCATAAATATAAATTTAAACATATGCATTACATAGTTAAAATCATAAAACAGTTGAGCATGTTATGAATCACAACACAAGCATGAGTTTGTACATGTTCAAATCCTAATCACACAACTATCAAAGGAGATCATACACATAGTGAAAAGAGGTTGAGAATCATATCTCAACACCCTTATATGTTACAATTTGCTAACTACTACACATTCAGACATTTCAAGAAACACTTAAACAACCATACATCAACATACATGACATATGTCGATCACATAGGCATTAGGCCAAATCCTTTCACTAGGGAGTTGCCCCAATCATAACACGCGTACACCCATGACGGATAGTCATGGCAAGCAGGAATCCAAGTTCCATATCCATTCAGTCATTTCCACAAACACTTGGGCCACACATTTTAGCATATATAGTGTATAATGGCCGTGACGTGATTTAGGGCAAATCCTTTCGTCAAAGGGATATCGCCAATATAACAATCATGAATCCATGACAATTAGTCATGGCGAGCATGAATGAGAATTCCATACTCATTCAGCCATTTCCACAAACACTTAGAATACACTATTACAACATACATGGTGTATGTTAGTAAAACATGTATTAGGGTTATCCTTTAGCCAAGCTAGTATTTTATCCATGTATAATATATTACTACAACAAATAATCATGATACATACATCTCCAAAATTTATACGTATACAGTATTTCTAGAATACACAATTTCAACATACGTAGCATTTACAAGTGAACATGTATTACGGCGATTCCTTTCGCCAAACTAGTATTTTATCCATATATAGTATAATCATACATTAAATAAACATGTCAAACACTTCTCCAAAAAAAATACGTATACGGTATTTCTACGTATATCTAGAGTATGTGAAATTCCATATTCTACAATGTTAATCGAAACAGGAAACGGAAAGCACTTTGTACATGTGCAATTGCATGCAGATCATGAATCTATCATTATCTGACATTGAAAGCGTTGAAAAACGTAACCTATACACCTAAAGTCCGCACCTTTTGTCGTAGAATCTTAATGGAGTTGATAGGTTTGCTAAGCTTCCGTATACGGCAACTAGGCGACCTATAGAACGAAATAGGTTAGCTACTTCACAACCTACAACAGTCTAAACCCCAAAACAGATTAGGGTTAGGGTTTCTTACCTAGAAACGACGTCGGAAACGCCGGAAAAGCGTCAAGAAGGATGCGGTGGAGCATGGATAGCAGCAGGGAAGGACGGCAGGGAGATTCTCCCACATCTCCCACACTTTCTCTCTCTTTTCCCTCTCTCAAATCTAAATTCGTATGGCTGCCATGAGAGAGGGTTTAAGGTCCTTATATAGTCTCAAAACTCACCGAAATAGACTCCTGTTCAAAGGTTACTGCTAATATAGGTATTTCGTCACTTTTCCAGCTCAAAAGAGAGGTTCTGGTGGCCCTCCTTGAGCCAAATGTCAGACTTAAGCTCACCACACATGGATCTATGAGGGATTACATTTTTGACTCGATCGGATTCCCAGATCGCACATGGCGGGCCACTTTCAGTTCAACGGTCAGTGGGCCACGATCCGAAATTCCAAGTACATGTAAATGTTCCTGAAATTTTTCTTAATCCGAGGGTGTAATTTGGTCTGATTCTGACGGTCTGGTTGCTTAATACTGATGCGCAAGTGAAAGGTGCCAGATCACTATTCCAGATATTTATTTTGGAATGGGAATAGTGTTTTTCACACTCCCTCGCTCCGGATCGAAATAAATGACCGTGGGACATCGGTCGGAGCTGATTTTTGAGATGATTGTCAAGCCCAGTGGGGCGGTCCTGGTTCCTTAGCTTCGTGTTAATCGGACTCCCGATGTGCGATCTAGACCTCATACGAAGTTTCGTTTCAGTCCCGAGAGCAGACGGGTAATGAGTTCGGTTCTAAACTTTAGGGTAACCTAGAGTCACATGTTTTACAAGTTTTGGGTCTTGCAGATCGTATTTAAAGCGATCCCAACGGATTTCATGGCTAGTCGAGTTTGCACTTAGTTAACTTTGTTAAATTTCTAAAGGATTTAATCCTAATTGTTTTCTGGTTGAGATGGTACTTAGGCCTTTGTAGTTTGTATATAAAGTGATCCAAGTTTTACTACTTAGCTAGTTTAAGTTAGTGTCTAGGGCGAAAGTGCTTTGAAAAATTGAAAGCACAAGGTAGAAAAGGGGTGGGATTTGTGAAGGAAATGGGTTCAGGAGCGATTTTAGACTGTGGGATTTAGTTTTGACAAGTTGATAAGGTCTTAGGATCGACCCATTGCCCTAGAACGTCTAATCCCAGGTTGGCAAAAATCCGGGATGTTACACCCAATGCGATGTATGTGAGGCCCTTGGGTGGGTTCCAAAGTGATGTACGTGAGAACCGATGCCATGTGTGATTCCTCCATGATGTATGTAATGATGTTTATGGCAGGCCATGCCTTGGGAGCAATGAGGGTTTGACGTCCACATTGTACGAGCAATGATGGTTAAATGTCTGCATTGTAACTCTCCTTAGGGCCCATTGTTAGGCCCATACTTGTTGTTTGTAGGCCATTTAGGTCCATCTTCATTATGAATAGAGTTTATCACCATATAACATGCTTAGTATAGCTCCACGATTCATAGTCATATGCATCATATGTATGCTTGATATAAGGAGTGACAAATCATAGCATATGCCTTCGGGCAGATTGTTTATGGGGCTCCCTGATAGGCAGAGTTGCACTACATGAGCGCGCGGTACACACAGGATTGCTGCATGACTGATAGTGTTATTCATACACCTCGCATTTGTATGACATGATTACTGTACGCCCTAGCGACATTAAGGCCGTGGCCTCCACAGGCATTTCGTGGATGACAGGATCAGACACCGGAAATACTGTTACTAGCATCGGGGCGCCATTGATGTCCCTGGGTAAAAATTCCTAAACCCGATGGTACCAAAGGATGACTCCAACTTTGAGACTGAGTGGATACATGAGCGCACGAGGGCCATATACTAGTAGGTCGCGTCTCCCACTATGCCGTGGTTAGTTGGAAAGGGGTGTGACCTTACCCGCCTAAGTGAGGGGGTAATATCTAGGTTAAGTTTGACCAGCTTGAGGAATGAGTCCGTTATTGACGAGTCGGGCCCAATATTGGCAGGAGGATAGTGAGGTCTCTTCAACTTACCTAGTTGTGCGCTCAGATAGGGGCGGAAAGCTGGTATAGAGTGTATTGGACCACAGTGATTGTCGAGGCTAAGAACAGTATTGATATTTGATGCTCTAGTGATGAGCCGCATTGATATGTGGATTCGGATGGGGACTAGTATGCTTGAGTTGCATCTCGCATCGCATGGCCTTGGTATGGCCGACATCATTCACGTCTTGCATCGCATGGCCTTGGTTTGGTTGACATCATTCACGTCGTGCATCGCATGGTCTTGATATGGCCAATAGCATTCATGCCTTGCATCACATAGCCTTGAAATGACTTATAGTATTCATGGATTCGCCACCATATTCTGCATTACTCTGATATTGTATTCTGAGCACGCTTATATTGCGCACACACTCTCACTACCCTTTAAGCTTTTTGTAAGCTTATGCACGACTGTTGCATGCAGGTGATGCTAGGACGCCGCCGTAGCATTGAGATTGGAGCGTGTAGCGGACTTCTGGAGCTTCTGATTCTGTTATTGTATTTCCCTTTATGCGCATTGTACCTTTAAGTTTTTTATCATAGTAGATTTTGTGAAGGTGTTCTTGTGGTTATTGTTTGTGGGTTATGTTATGGTCATGCTTATTACGAAATAAATTCATGTTAAAAATCCTCCTTGTATGATCCCAGGATCGGAACCTGGTGTATGGGTGTCGAGATCCAAAAATGGGGTACTACGGAGGCTGTCGGCGCTGGATTCGGCGATCGGGAATTTTGTGAGCCTGATTTCCGAGTTTGGGGCGTGACAGAAGTTGGTATCAGAGCATAACTTAGGAATAACTCAGGACAACATCACACATCTACTATGAGCTTAGGACAATTAGGTCTCAAGTGCGTAACATCCCGATTTAGTTCCCTAACATGCTTGCATTCGAGAGATTCTGAAGGTTAATTGGCGTCCTTTTACTTTCCTATAGGACATGAGCCCAGGAGAGCAACCCGAGTGACTCCCCCTCCACCACCTGAGGCTCTCACTCTACCACCTACGACTCCCACTCCACCACCAGAGATCCATGCCTCCTAGCCTGAGGATGCAGTTCCTCCACCTGATACTGGTGCAGATCCGACCATACCAGTGAGTGCCTCCCAGTTACAGCAGATGTTGCAGGCTATGACGGCTGCCCTTCAGAGTCAGGGCAGGCACCCAGTTGTTTTGCTATCCTAGGCAGAGCAAGAGCGCGCGAGCGCCCTTCTTCGAGAGTTCCGACAGCTCGATCCCCCGCATTTTCACGACGAGCCAGATCCAACAGTAACCGAGAGATGGCGCTCCGAGGTAGAGAAGATTTTTGATATGATGACATGTACTACCCAACAGCGGGTCCGGTTAGTAGTATTTCTTCTCCAGGTGAGGCCGAACACTGGTGGACTTCCGTTACCCGTGTTGCAGGGTGTTAGAGTTCGAGACCTTAGTTTAGGGAGACATGTCTGTGGTATAGTACACGGCTCGTTTCGTGGCGATATTGAGGTTCACGCCGTATTTGGTCAATGATAAGGACCGGAAGGCCCCCCATTTCGAGAACGACTTACGTTACGATTTTTGAGGATGTGTTATTGGACATGAGCTCCCGACCTTTCAGATGGTAGTATAGAGGGCTCAAATTTATGAGGTTGAGTGGGCTAGCACGCAGAGTGGCCGTGATCAGAGGAGAGATCAGAAGAGGTAGCCCCCGCAGGTAGCTCCCACCAGTAGTAACATCATTAGTAGGAGAGAGGCATAGGCCAGCCGGCCACCATAGTACCAGCAGCACCAGCGGCATGCCCGACACCACCTAGAGGTAGCTTCCTGGTGCCTGTTATGGAGGCGGTGGGATAGGACACCGTAAGTGGGAGTGTCCCCGACCGCAGGAGCAGCCTCCACAACAATAGCTGAGAGCACCGCAACAGTCTCCGTGACAGCAGAGATAATAGCTCACACCATCGAGGCCCCCTTAGCAGCAACATCAACACCAGTCCGAGACCTCAGCAGCAGAGGCAGCAATTTCGATCGCCTTAGTGACAACAGTAACAACAACACCCTTTGAAGGGACAAGCACCCCCCCAGCCAGCTCAGGTTAGATTATATGTAGCTCAGTAGGACCCGCAGTCCTCTGGAGGAGTCGTTGAGGGTATACTCTCAGTCTCTGCATGCAACGCCGAGTATTATTTGATTCCGGTGCTTCGCATTCGTTCATGTTCGAGAATTTTTGTTATTCGACTAGATTGCCACTAGAGTCCGCTAGTGAGGGGTTGACTGTATCGACACCTTTGGGGCAGACTACAGTGTTAGGCAGTTTCTGTTCGTCTTGTCCTGTTCTGGTCGGTGATATGTTTTTGCCCGTCGACTTGTTTTAGCTGCTGATGTCAGATTTTGATGTTATCCTGGGCATGAACAATGAGGACAGTTATGTTCTATATACAAGGCTTGCCTCAGTTCCAGTTCATTGCCGAGCTCAGAGGAGAGCCATTATCTTATCTCATGTCATGCGCAGCTGACGAGCCCGTAGCCTTGTGTATCGACTAGTTGCCAGTGGTCTGTAATTTTCCCGATGTGTTCCAGGAGATTGCGGGATTGCTGCCGCGTCGGCATATTGAGTTCCAGATTGATCTTATGCCTGGTACCGCGCCTATCTCAAAGGCCCCGTATCGTATGACACCAATGGAGTTGAGGGAACTACAGCGATAATTGAACAAGTTGTGTGAGTTAGGATTCATTCGTCCGAGCAGTTTGCCTTGGGGAGCGCCGGTACTCTTTATCAGAAAGAAGGATGGCTCGTTGAGGCTCTGCGTGAATTACTGCGAGCTCAATCGGGTGGTGATTAAGAACCAGTATCCTCTCTTGAGGATCGACGATTTGTTTGATAAGCAACAGGGTGCGTAGTTCTTTTCAAAGATTAACCTGCATTCCAGTTATCATCAGATTTGGGTCCGACAGGAGGACATCCCGAAGAGAGCTTTCAGGACGCGCTATGGTCACTTCGAGTTTCAGGTCATGTCTTTCGGACTGACCAATGCGCCCGTAGTATTCATGCAGTTGATGAACGAGGTCTTCCGTCTGTATCTAGATCAGTTTGATGTGGTCTTCATCAATGACATTCTGATATATTTGAGGACCTATGAGGAGCATGTGCAGCATCTGGAGATTGCATTGCAGACCCTCCGTGCCCACCAGCTATATGCGAAACTCGAGAAGTGTGAGTTTTGGCAGGGGGAGGTGAAGTTTCTCGGTCACGTGGTAACAAGGGAGGGTGTCGCTGTGGACCCCTCGAAGGTTGAGGTAGTGTATCAGTGGGACCAGCCCATGAACGCATCCAAGATCCACAATTTTCTTGTTTTGGCGGGCTACTATCGGCATTTCATTGAGGGCTTCACCCGTATCGCAGCCCCGTTGACCAGGTTGACTCGCAAGGGCGCAGATTTTGTTTGGAGCAATGCCTGTGAGCAAGGATTTATGGAGCTGAAGGACCACCTCACGTCCGCTCTTGTCCTCACTCTTACCTCTAGGAGTGATGGATTTGTTGTATTTACCGATGCTTCGCGTATTGGCTTGGGTGTTGTCCTAATGCAACACGGGAGACCAGTGACTTATGCATCTCACCATCTCAAGGTCCATGAGATGAACTGTCACGCCCCGAACTCGGAGACCGAGCTCACAAAATTCTCAATCGCCGAATCCGGCACCGACAGCCTCGGTAGAACCCCATTCTCGGCTCCCAGCGCCCATACGCCAGGTTCCGATCCTGGGATGCTACAAGGAGGATTTCTAATAATCAATTTGATTCATAATGAGCATAACCATAAGCATAACCCACGAACAATAACCACAAGAACACCATCACAAAATCCACTATGAACAAAAACTTTAAGTACAATGCGTAGGAAAGGGAAATATAAGATAGTGCTAATAACAAAAACTCCAAAAGCTCGGCTGCACGCTGCAACTGTGGCGAGACTACGGCTGCGTCCCGGCGTCACCTGCACGCATCAATCGTGCATAAGCTTATAGAGAGCTTAGAGGGTGGTGTAAGTGTGTGCGCAATATGAGCGTGCTCAGAATGCAGGGTCAGAGTAATGCGGAATCGTGCCAATGAGTATATGAATGCAGTCAGCCGTACCAAGGCTAAGCAGTACAAAATATAAATGATATCGACCATATCAAGGCCATGCGATGCATAATGCAGCTCAAGCATGCCAATCCTCATGTCAATACAGTTATCAGTCTGGATAATTACCGGGGTCTAGTACACTCAAGCCAGCTTGCCGCCCCTATCCGAATGCACAACTGGGAGAGTGGAAGAGAACTCACTATCCGCCTGCCAATATCGGGCCCGGCTCGTCGATAGCGAACCGATTCCTCAAGCTGGTCAAACTCAACCTAGAAATTGCCCCCTCACTCAGGCGGGTAAGGTCACACCCCTTTCCAACCGACCACGACACAGTGGGAGACGCGGCCTCCTGGTATTCGGCCCTCATGCGCTCGTACATCCACTCGGTCTCGACGTTGGAGTCATCCTCTAGTACCATCGGGTTTAGGGATTTTCACCCAGGGACATCTATGGCGCCCGTATGCTAGAACCAAACATTTCCGGTATCCAATCCAGCCACCCACGATGTGTTTGGGGAGGCTATGGCCCTGGTGTCGCTAGGGCATACAGTAACTACAATCACACAATGCAAGTGCATGAGTCACACTACCAGTCATGCAATAGTATTGCATAAACCATGCGCTCATGCAGGGCAACTCCGCCTATCAGGGAGCCCGTAACAGTCTGCCCGAAGGCGTATGCTATGATCAATCACCCCTCATCTCAAGCATGCATATGATGCGTATGATCATGAATCATGGGGCAGCACTATACTTATTGTATGATAATGGGCGTTGCTCAAAGTGAAGATGGGCCTAAACGGATTGCAGAGTACAAGTATAGGCCTATCAGTGGGCCTTAAGGAGTGTGACAATGCGGACATTTAACCAACATTATCCTTACAATGTGGACATCAAACCAACATTGTTCCTAAGGCATAGCCCGCCATAAAGTACCATTACACAAACCATAGGCAATCACACATTGCAATGGACCAATATACATCTCATTAGGCCTCAACCCATAGTCCTCAGATACATCAAATGGGCCGTCTCATATGGACCTTTTATAAATCAAGTGGGCCACATTAGTAGGCCTTATGTACATTGCAATGGGCCATATCCCATGGGCCTTTGAAAACATCACAATGGGCCTTGAAAACATCAAGGTTGGCCTTAACAACGGGCCACGAATACCTCGAATGGGCCAAATCACATGGGCCTTATGTACATCAAGGTGGGCCTCAACAATGGCCACAAATACACATCAAGGTGGGCCTCGACAATGGATCATAACCATATCAATGGTGGGCTTCACAGATGGGCCTCAACAATGGCCACAAATACATTAAGATGGACCCACATTACATGGGCCTTATATATGTCAAATGGACCACAACAATGGACCACACCCGAACACAAGTACAATGAGTCCCACCATTAAAATTCCTAAGGCCCACCATAACGTGTATTTCTCATCTAACCTGTTCCTAATGTCACACTGTCCTGAAAGGGGGGGGTCTTAATGGTGGACGGTCAAACCCACTGTTTTCTATAGTGAGGTCCACCGAATCCTAGATCTGTCTCATTTTTTTTTTGTCTCATGTCATAAAATTATCTTTTAAAATGGTTGAACCGCCTGGATGTAACACATGCATCATGGTGGGTTCCATGGAGGCCCACCATCAAATAAATAATATATATATATAATTTATATAATATAATATTATATATAATATAATATTATATATATATATATATATGTATATATGTATATCCACACACACTCACACACACGCACACACGTGCACACTCACACACATGCACACACGTGCACACTCACACACGTCACAGTGGGCTCCACCGTCCGTCTGGACGGTAGGGACCAAACACAAACATCACTGTGGGCTCCACCGTCCGCTGGACGGGAGGAGTAAAACACGTACATCACTGTGGGCTCCATGTGGGGCCCACCATAACGTTTACTTTCCATCCGGACCACTGATAAGGTCACACGGACCTGGAATGAAGAGGAAAAACAATTTTCATTTTGATCCAAAGCTTCTGTGGACCCAAAATGGGATTCAATGGTAGAGTTCAATCACCGCTGTTTCTTGTGGTGTGGTCCACCTGAGATCTGGATCAAGCTGAAACTTGGAGGGGGCCCACTTCAGAGAGTGGCCCACCACATGAATGGTGTGGATACAAAATATACACCATGGTGGGGCCCACAACAGGGGACCCGTGGGTCCCTGCTCATTCGCGCCTGCCAGCGCACGAGCAGGCGCTGCTGCCCTCTGACAACAGCAGCAGCGGCTGCTGTTGTAAATTTTTTTTTTTTTTTTTTTGAAAACACGTATTTTCACGGTTTTTCGCGTGTGGGGCTCACATCAACAAAATCCACCACTGCCATTGGTTTTTATTTCTCAAGACAAACTTATCAAGCCCAACATTCAATATATTTTGGCGTACCGAAGTATCAGGTGGCTTTTCAACGGTACTAATCATAGTTTTCTAAGCTATGGCCCGCCTGAATCTCGGATTAACCTCATCTTTTGGGTCAACGCCTAAAATGAGTTAGGAAAAGGGGTAGATGGCTTGGATCAAGAACACTCATTAAGGTGGGGCCTACACAAGTAATCCTCCCCATAGCTTGGTGAACCAAACCAATATTTGTGTTTTCACAATGTCCAACATCCCTGGATGCTGGACAGTTGGCTATGAGGTGGGCTCTTCTTAGGTGGACCATCAAATGATGGATGGTGCACACAACACGTATGTAAAGTGGGCCACACGTATGGATGGCTTGGATAAAATTAATGTATCATGGTGCGGTCCATCCGGGTGGGCCACGCAACTATATCATCACACACCAATTTAAGGAAAGAGAGGGAAAGAGAGAGAATGAGAGGGATCGGAGTAGCCAAGGGACCCCGCCACTATGGGCCCCTCAAATGATCACAACACATACATCTAGATGGGTCCCACCACAAGTGGGCTCTTAAAATGTAGAAATCAAACAAATAAAACACCCACCGGTTGATCTCTTCGGTGCGTTGGAACGCCACCCTCCTTGTGCTCCTCTTTGATGGTGGAGATGGAAAATGGATGGCTATGATGATGGGTTTGGAATGGGAAAGGTGGGCCACAAAATCATTTTTCTCTCATGGAAACCATGGACGTGTGGGCTCTTTCTCTTGCTTGGAAATGGTGTGAGAAAAGAGGGAGAGAGAGAGTTGTAAGGAGAGGTGATGGGAGATGGATGATGGATGTGAGTGATGGGTGAGGTGATGGATTGGTTGACTTTGGTGGTTACTTTACTTGTGGAGAAAGGTAGCATGAGTTGCTTGTACTTGACATTGAAGTGATTGATTGATTGATGTGATTGATTGATTGATGGGATTGATTTGACATGGTGTAGAGATTCTCTTAGGATCGAGAAAGCGCGGCATTTCTTCGAAATAAACACCGACTCACGTCTTCTGGTCAGGGTATCGGATCGGTACGTGAGTCGCGGCATTGGAACCGCGGCGATGGTGCGGTTGCAATGATACAGGTCTCGGATTAAACCGACTCGAATCTAAAGGATACGACTTACGATCGATCGCAACGTCGATTATCAGTCGCGGATTGCCGGACTTCGACGAAAATGATCGCAGGATTCATCGGAACAGTACGAACTAGGATACGGGTCTTACATGAACTACCCCATACATGATTTGAAGCTGGCAGCAGTCATCTTCACACTAAAGGTGTGGAGGCACTATCTCTATGGGGTTAGGTTCTAACTCTTCTCCGACCACAAGAGCTTGAAGTACCTATTCTCTCAGTCTGAGTTGAACATGAGGTAGAGGAGTTGGATGGAGCTCCTGAAGGATTATGATTTTGATCTCTAGTACATCCCAGGCAAGGCAAACATGGTGGTGATGCCCTTAGCCGTCAGCCACGAAGCCTAGTGGCGCACATGATGATTTAGGAGTGGAGGATGCTTGAGGATATAACATAGTATGACTTCGAGTTTGGTCTACAGTTTTCTATCATTCAACTATCAAGCCTGTCGATTCAACCCTTTTTTATTGCAATGGTGATCGAGACTTAACAGACAGACGAGTCGTTGCAGGGTTACCGAGCAGAGGCAGCATCTGAGAGTCAGTTAGATTGACAGATTGGTTCTGATGGTGGACTTTGCTTCAGAGGTCGATTATGTATCCCGGATATTCTTGAGTTGCGCAGAGATCTTATGACCGAGGCACATCGATCACGGTTTTCTATCCACCCTGGCTCGACAAAGATGAATCGAAATTGAGGTGACAATATTTTTGGGCAGGGATGAAGCTCCAGATCGTCAGTTTTGTGGCCGAGTGTGACACATGCCAGCATGTCAAGGCCGATCATTAGAGACCCCCTGATCCATTGCATCCATTGAGTGTCCCAACGTGGAAGTGGGAGCACATGTCGACAGATTTTATTATGGGCTTGCCGAGGACTCAGTGTGGTCATGACGCCATCTGAGTTGTTGTGGATCGTCTGACGAAGTCGACACATTTTCTTATGATTCGTACAATTTGGTCTTCGAACAGGCTTGCGAGGTTATTCACCGAGGAGATTGTGAGACTGCATGACATTCCAGTCTCGATCATTTCTGACCGAGACCCGAGGTTCACGTCTTAGTTTTGGGGAAGCTTTCAGAGAGCGATGGGGTTTATTTTACAGCTCAGCATGATGTACCATCCGCAGACCGATGAGTAGACCAAGAGAGTCAAATAGATCCTTGAGGATATGCTTCGGGCCTGCGTGATTGACTTCGGAGGTAGTTGGGATGAGTATCTATGATTGGCTGAGTTCGCATACAACAACAGCTATTAGGCGACCATTGGCATGGCTCCTTTTGAGGCACTGTATGACAGATCGTGCAGATTTTCGAGTTGTTGGGGCGTGGTTGGAGAGCGGCGCCACATATGTCCCGAGCTTGTGCAACAGACATCAGAGGCCATCGATATTATCAGGCAGAGGATGTGCACAGCTCAGAGCCAGCAGAAGAGTTTTGCTGACCGTTGGCGACGGCCCTTGGAGTTCATTGTTGGGGACAGAGTGTATCTCAAGGTCTCGCCCATGAAGGGCGCGGTTCGATTTGGAGAGAAGAGTAAGCTTGCACGGAGATTCATAGGACCTTTCGAGATCACTGAGCACGTTGGCATCGTGGCCTATCGGCTTGCCTTGCCATCTTAGTTATTTGGCGTCCACAACGTTTTCCATGTTTTTATGCTAAGGAAGTGTGGGTCAGACATCATTCCTGTTATTGTTGACTGCCCCTAGAGGTTCGTGAGGACGCTTCTTACATTGAGCAGTCAGTTCATATCCTTGATCGGAAAGAGCAAGTCCTCCGGACCAAGGTCATTCCCTTGGTGAAGGTGTAGTGGGGTCACCACTCTGTTGAAGAGGCGTCTTGGGAGCGTGAGGCCAAGATTCAAGAGTGCTATCCCCATTTCTTTGATGATTGATTCTATGTTGTAACTTGTATGTTGTCTTCGATCATATATGATGATGCTATGTTTCCTCTTCTTTATGAGTTATGTCTAGTTGTGATGATTGTGTAAATTTCGAGGATGAAATTTTTATTAGGAGGCGAAAGTTGTAAGGCCTGTATCACAGTCCGTACCATTCCGTAGACTTCCGCGGTCCTCCTAGTCAAATTTCGGTAACCCACGACCCGTAATCGGCATTTGCGAGCGACCCTAAGTTGCATCCCGAAAATCTATATCGGCTCGACTCGAAACTTGTATCCCAGCGACCGCACCATCGCCGCGGTTCTAACGTCGAGTCTCGCTCGCCGATGCGATACCATGGCCAAAAGATGTGGGCCCTCATTCATTTTGAGGAAAATGCCGCACGTGCAAATTCCAAGAGAATCTCAACAACCTATCCCATCAATCAAACAATCAATCAGTCAATCAAGTACACACCTTATCATAAGTACGAGCAACCCATCCCCTCTTTCCCTAAGTCAACTCTCTCTCTCTCTCCTCTCTCTCTCTCTCTCTCTCCACCCACCCCCCTCTCACCCAAAATTCAACCAAGTCCATCCCTCTCTCCTTACATCACTCCTCTCTCTCTCTCTCTCATTCCAAGCAACTTCCAAGAGAGAACCCAACATCCAAGCTTCCCAAGCAACCCAAGTGTGGCCCACTTCTCTACCACACAATCTCTCATCCCCACCATTAAAACTTCATTATCCTCCATCAAGATCGAAGCCAATGAGCCTAAGAGTTTAAGGAGCTAAAGAAGAAGGCCAATAGGTGGGTGATCCACCGTTGATTTTCAATTTGGTTGCCCACTTGTGATGGGACCAAATTTAACGTATGTGTTGTAATCATATGAGGGGCCCATAGTGGCGGGGTCCCTCCATCACATTCTCTCTCTCTCTCTCTCTCTCTCTCTCTCTCTCTCTTCCTTTAGTATGGTGATAATGATGATGAGGTGTGTGGGCCACCATAATGTGTTATATCCATGTCGTCTACCCGTGGGCCCACCTTGCTAGACTGTCCAGCGAATGGGCTTGCTGTCTGTCCATCTGGAAAGGCCCAGGCAAAGAGAAAACACAAATATCAGCTGATATGGTGGGTCCCACACGTGTGGACCCACCTCAGTACAGGTGGTTTATCCGACCGTCCATCTGTCGTGGGTCTCACGTAGTAGCAGCAGCTGTTGCATTGTCGTCAGCAAGTTCTGTCGGCTGACACGAGGCATGTGTTATATCCAACACCCTCCATCTCTTTTTCCTGAGGCGTGGGACCCACCCACACGTGTTGTACGTGTGGATGGGCCCACCTTAATGCTGAATTCTATATCCCCCACCAGTACCTATGATGGATCTATCCCTGTCCTTACCTAGTGGATGGTGTTATAGACTCCACCGTGATGTATTTATTCCATCCTCACCGTCCACTGGATTGGGACGGTGGGATGCCAGATTGATGTATGTTTGTTTTTTATCTACTACCATCCATCTATTGAAGGCGTGGGGCCCACCCCACACGTGTGACACGTGTGGGGGTGGGACCCACCTTGATGTTTGCATTGTATCCACACCGTCCAATCCTAAACGGTGGGTATCTGGACGCTGGAGCAGCTTAAAAAAAAATTTAAAAAAATAATAATAAATAAATAAATAAATAAATATCAGCTTGATTTAAAATCAGGTGGGCCACACTGACGTGGACCCCACCTGGACGTATGTGCATTACATTTACACCATCCATCCAACCATGAAGTATGTGTTTTATCTCTGTCGTCCATCCAGCAGCGTGTGGGGCCCACCCCACATGTGTTGTATGTGTAGGATGGACCAACTTGAAGTATGTATTCCATATCTACTGTTCGTCCATTTGTTTGGACGGTAGACCCCACCTTAATATATGTATTTTACACACACCGTCCATCCTTTTTGAGCATGGGGCCACCCCACACATGTGGCACGCGTGGGGGTGGGAACCCACCATGCTGTATGTATTCTCTATCCTCACCGTCCATTTAATTGGAATGGTGAGATGGCACTGTGATGTATGGACTAAATCCACACCGTCCAATGTTAGGACGGTGGGTCCCATTGCTGGATGACGTCAGTAAGTTTTGTGGGCCATCATGATGTATGTTTTTGTATCCGCACCATGCAATGTGGGACCCACCTTAATGTAATTATTCTATCCACCGTCCTGGGCAGATCATGGACCCCACTTTAATGTATGTATTGTATATCTATGCCATCCATTTATGCAGCCCATTTAATGTACATGAGGCCCATATGATGTGGCCCATTTGATGTACCTGAGGCCCATGCATCGCGGCCCATTTGATGTATATGAGGCCCATTGGTGTGGCCCGTTGATACGGCTCAACATGATGTATATGTGGCCCATTTGGGTAAGGCCCAATGTGATGAATGTGATGTATTTGAGGCCCATGTGATGTGGCCCAGTGTGATGTATATGAGGCCCTTGTATGAGGCCTAATGTGATATATGTGAGGCCCAAGAGTGAGGCCCAATGCGATGTATGTGAAGCCCTTGTGTGGGGCCCAAAGTGATGTACATGAGGACCGATGCAATGTGTGATTCCTCCATGATGTATGTAATGATGTTTATGTCAGTCCATGCCTTGGGAGCAATGATGGTTTGACGTCCACATTGTAAGGGCGATGATGGTTAAATGTCCGCATTGTGACTCTCCTTAGGGCCCATTATTAGGCCCATACTTATTGTGTGTAGGCCGTCTAGGCCCATGTTCGTTATGAATAGAGTTCATCACCATATAACATGCTTAATATAACTCTATGATTCATACTCATACGCATCATATGAATGCTTGATATGAGGAGTGACTGATGCCTTCGGGCAGATTGTTTATGGGGTTCCCTGATAGGCAGAGTTACCCCACATGAGCGCGTGGTATGTGCAAGATTGCTGCATGACTGATAGTGTGATTCATACACCTCGCATTTGTATGACATGATTACAATACGCCCTAGCGACATCAGAACCGTGGCCTCCATAGACATATTATGGATGGGAGAATCAGACACCGGAAATACTGTTACTAGCATCGAGGCGCCATAGATGTCTCTGGGTGAAAATCCCTTAACTCGATGGTACTAGAAGATGACTCCAACGTCGAGACCGAGTGGATACATGAGCGCATTAGAGCCGTATACCAATAGGCCGCGTCTCCCACTATGTCGTGGTCGGTTGGAAAGGGTTGTGACCTTACCCACCTGAGTGAGGGGGCAATATCTAGGTTGAGTTTGTCCAGCTTGAGGAATGAGTCCGCTATCGACGAGCCAGGCCCAATATTGGTAGGCGGATAGTGAGGTCTCTTCACCTTACCCAGTTGTGCGCTTGGATAGGGGCGCCAAGCTGGCGTAGAGTGTACTTGTCATGCCTCAGACTCGGTGATTGGACTCATAAGGAACCCGATATCTGGTTACGGCCGCAACAGCCTCCATAACACCCCATTCTCAGCTCTTGAGACAGGATTCCGGTCCAGGCATCCTACAAGGAGAATTTCCATATCACAATTCCAATTCAATAGAGCATACCCAAGATCATAGCAAGTAAATCTCATAAATAAACCGAGGAACACACTACAAAATCTACTAAGAATTTAAACTTTACAGGTACAAGGTTCAAAAGGAAATACATAATGTAGAAAGAGGGAAAGAGAGGTCTACAATAGGTCCTCAGCTCGCGCCAATCCAAATCCACAGCTCCTCCACTATTGCGCTAACCTAGGATCTCCTGCACGCATTAATCGTGCATAAGCTTATAGAAAGCTTAGAGAGTGGTGAAACTGTGTGGCAATGGTGCTTAAAATAATAAGGGGGATACAGAAGGGAATCATGATCAATGCCAATATCACAGACCTTACCAAGGCTACCATGAATGTGAGGAGACATACCAAGGCTATGCAATGAAATACATGAGTACTGGGCGTCATACCAAGGCGATGCAATATAAGGCTTATACAACTGATACCAATGCAATGCGAAGTAATGCCAATGCTCATAACTAGTCCACATATCCCATACAGTTCCATCATAAGGAATATCACCGGGGTCTAATGCACTATAGGATGACTACCGCTCTCAAGACTGCACAGTTAAACGAGCATAAGAGATCACACTACCTGCCTGTGGACAACCAATCACTAGTAAGGCTCGATGGTAGCGGACCTATTCACGAGCTGGTCAGCCTCAACCTAGCAATGCCCTCTCACTCAGGCGGATAAGGCCACATCCTATCTCAACCGACTACATGACAATGGGCGACGCAGCCTAATGATGTAAGGCACTCAGGCACTCATAATTTCCACTCGGTCACAGCGTTGATGCGTCTTTTAGGTACCTTAAAGGTTTAGGGGCTTTCACCAAGGGATATCTTATACGCCCCAAATTCTCAAATAATATATTTTCGGTGTCCACATACGACCATCCACGAATACCCCTGTGGAGGCAAGGCCCTAATGAAGCAAGGGCGATAATATCCATGAAATGTGATGCCAAATGCATGAATCACACATACCAATCATGCACTAGCTCCAAGCACACAATGTGCACAAGAGGGGAAAACTCCATCTCTCTATCATATCAACCCAATGACCACACACAAATGCAATCCAACCACTCAATGATGCATATAGGTCATGAGGGTGAAATAGGTGTGCCATACAATGATGATGACATGGAATACAGTCCTCCTTCCCAAGGAGGGATCAAGTCTAGGCACTTGGATAAATCCTCTAAGGAGAAATCCTGAAGCAGGGGCCTAATAGATTGGGGTAGCCCACAAGGCTAAGGAATACAATATATGAGCCTAGAAGGATAAGCGGTCCTAATAAGGGTCTATGGTGGGCTTTTAACCACCTATAGAAAACCCATGGGCCTACCTTTGGATCACCAAGGAGGAGATCCAACCTCAACTGGTTCCTAAGAGGTATCCCGCCTCTAACCAAATATGAATCAAGGCCCAAGGCCTATACCAATCATGGCCCTAGTGGGCAATCCTACCAAGCCCAACTCATAAGCAATATTGTAGGCCCAAACATAAGGGTCATAAACCCACATATTGTGGTAGGCCTAATGGGCAGCCCATTATTCAGACTGTATGGGCAATCTTTAAGTCTAAATCAAGTGAATTGGGCCTTACAACTTGGCCCAAGTATATCGTTAATTTGGTGGGCAACCAAAGGCCCAACTACTTATGTAATTTGGCCCACAAACCCATCACAATGATATGGTAAATATAGGACCAAAGGTCCAATGGGCCTATCAAGAAAGTTCCAGCCCAATAAGGCCTAAAAAGTCCAACAATTAGCTAAAAAATATGTACCCAATAAAAATCCAACTGGGTGGGCCTCAAATGTGCACTAATTAAGCCCAAAACATGATAAGAAATAGGGCAAGATGTGTGTGCAAACATCCCCAAATCTGTTGGGTCATGCTGCCCCAAAATAAACACCTATGGGTAGCAAGTTTGGGCCTATTACTGAAATTCTAGCCCACCCACTTTCTGGGCCGGCTGGAGTTTAGTAATAATTTAATTTATATAAATATTTTATTCCTTGATAATTGACATATGTCACAGTGGGTCCTACCCAAGGAAGGGACTGGATACAACACATATATCAAGCGAACCAGCTGTTGGACTACAAGTCCAGCAGCAGCCCATAGGCTGGGTGTCCATGGGGGCCATGGACGCCTACCCCAAAAGACATCAAAGTGGGCCCCACCTATGGACGTCCCACT
Source organism: Magnolia officinalis (assembly GCA_021015155.1). NCBI lineage: Eukaryota > Viridiplantae > Streptophyta > Magnoliopsida > Magnoliales > Magnoliaceae > Magnolia > Magnolia officinalis. The sequence continues at coordinate 49,177,087 of JAJHSJ010000006.1, forward strand.
AGGGAATGGGCCATGTCCAAGTGGGCCACAAGAGAGGGAGAAACGACTGTTGAGGCATAAAAAATGATTAAAGGATTGAAGCAAAAGACGATTGAGAGGGAAAGGAAAATTGAAAAAAAGAAGAGTAATATGACTTAAGGGTTGTTTGTGCGGGTCCACACAACGAGTATCCTTTGCACGGGTCCGCGCAACCGAAATGAGAGTTGCGCAGGTTCGTGCAACAAGTTTCAGAGCCTGTTCTTTGAGACAGACAAAGGATCTAAAGGCGGGCCCCACGGCGCCAAAATCGAGGTGCCACACGTGTGAGGGCCTATAAATTGTAAGCCCTGAAATTCGGGGGTCGAGTAACAACTCAACTCTCGAGTTCCAAAACATCACTTATGCAACATAGATAATGATGATTAAATGTTGTCAGTGTTAGAACAATAAACATGAGTGAGATTATACCAAAACAGCAATTCATACTCCAGATTAATTGTAGAAAGGCAAGTGGAAGACAGAACTGTATATATATGTATGTAAAAGAAACAAAAATCATTTCATTCTCCAGAGTACGAACCCATCTGAGTCACCATATACATATATCTATTTTATGTTTCAAAAGGTCAAAAATACATCTAAAGATGTAATCCCAGCAAATCCCGTCGATCCGGCAGTTTAGTCGAAGCCGCCAGAATACTGCATAAATGATAACTCGTCCTGGTCCTCACCACAGTCCAGCTCAGCCTCCTGAGTCGCCAACTCATCTAAACCTGAGACAGAGTCTGGTTGGTGTGTACAACACCGTCCCGTAACGTGGGAGTGAGTAGCTAACTTAGTGGAATAATAAAGCATAGGCTAACATGTTATCGACTCAGTCAAGCAGTAATGATAAAGCAGTATAATCAAACACTCCTAACTACTCTTATTAATGCAAGTACGAATGCAGTCATGATGGATGCTCTCACCGACATACTCCCTCATGTGACACCATCTTACGTTCGGGGCATACTTGCTTTCCTCAGTGCTCCACATCTTCTAGGCACATGCAATGTATGATGAGCATGATTACCGAGTTGTTATTAGTCCATTTCAAACAGCAGGATTGGGAAATTAAGGTACCTCCCTTGTATCATTCCCAAACACGATCCATTCTAGGGTCGTCAATCCTAGACAATCTCATACGATGGTGTGTTTCTAGGTCGCTACAAGGGCTGTCAGGGCTGTTACACGGAATCGTTACACCACTCCCCCATCACCTTATCAATACAGGCCTAGTTTATACTCAGTTACTATGGGAAGACTCATCGCCTCACCGCAAATTTAGAGTATGCTCGAGGTCACTACACCAGGTACGGTCAGGGCTGCTAGGGCTGTTACACGGAATCATTACACCACTCCCCCATCACCCATCAAGCAGTGTAGGTCGACAGCTCGAATATAGTGTCCCATACCATCATAATCGGCTCACGAGTCTGGTTGCTCACTGGTCACTATGGGGAGGCACGTGACCCCAGCGTAGGCCGACAGCCCGACCACGGTGTCCCATACCACCATGCTCGCTCATGAGTCTTAGCGGATCGAGGTACCATGGTTGACGGGATTCCACTGGTAAGTTTGGTACCCTAGGTTCAAGCAGTGGTGACCAAACATAGTGAACATACATTAGACATATCGGGTTATTTGACGGGCCTGACTAGCTCGAGCGCACAATCAACTGAATGACATGAAGTGCATAAGCACTTCGCGTGGCCTAACCACTGCCGTCCACTGAAGTACGACTCGGGTTCGTCAAACACATCTTACATGGCGAAATGAATCTCAACCACGATCTCAAATCTGGTACCAATTGCCTAGACTATAGACATAGTCCCAAACCCAATCAATCCTTATTTAGAACATGTAAAGCATAATAGACAAAGTAAATCAAGCATGTTAACAAGCATATCATAAAGCATGTCATAACGCGTGTTATAAAGCATGTTGTAAAACACTATATAAACAAGAATACAAACACATATGTTTCACAAGTAAGCTGTTAAAGTAAACAACCACATGGAGGAAATCATGTAGGTCTCTAAGGTAGTTGAGAACCCCATCTCAACACCTATCTAAGGCACCATTATCCAAGCACTTACTCTCACAAGCATTTTCACAAACACTTAGAATACACTATTTCAACATACATGGTGTATGTTAGTAAAACATGTATTAGGGTGAATCCTTTCGCCAAGCAAGTATTTTACGCATATATAACATGTTCACACAGCAAATAGTCATGGAAAACACATCTCCAAAATATATACATATACGGTACTTTCTACAATACACTATTTCTACATACATAGTGTATATTAGCAAACATGTATTATGGCGAATCTTTTCGCCAAATAAGTATTTTATCCATATACCATATATTCATACAACAAATAATCATGGCAAACACATTTTCAAAATTTATACGTATACGGTATTTCTACGAATACCTAGAATATGTAAAATTCCATATTCTATATCTTTAATCGAAATGGAAAACAAACAGCACTTTGTACAGGTGCAATTGCATGCAGATCATGAATGCTTCTATTATAAGCATTTCGGCGTTGTTCCAGCTCAAAAGAGGGTTTCTGGCGGCCCTCCTTGAGCCAAACGTCAGACTTAAGCTCACAACTCATGGATCTACGTGGGATTACATTTTCGTCTCGTTCGGATTTCCAGATCACACGTGGCAGACCATTTTCAGTTCAACGGTCAGTGGGCCACGATCCGAAATTCCAAGTACATGTAAATGTTCCTGAAATTTTTCCTGATCCGAGGGTGTAATTTGGTCTGATTCTGACGGTATGGTTGCTTAATACTGATCCGCAAGCGAGTGGTGCCAGATCACTATTCAAGATATTTATTTTGTAAAGAAAACAATAGTTTTCACACTCCCTCTCTCCGGACTCAAGCGAATGGCCGTGGGACATCGTTTGGACTTGATTTCCGAGATAGTTGTCAAGCCCAGTGAGGCGGTCCTAGTTCCTTAACTTCGTGTTAATCGGACTTCCGATGTACGGTCTAGACCTGATACGAAGTTTCAATTCATTCCCGAGAGCAGTCAGGTAATGAGTTTGATCCTAAACTTTAGGGTAACCTAGAGTCACTGATTTTGCAAGTTTTAGGTCTTGCAGATCGTATTTAAAGCGAATCCAACGGATTTCATGGTTAATCGAGTTTAGCACTTAGCTAACTTTGTTAAATTTCTAAAGGGTTTAATCCTAAATGATTTCTGGTCGAGGTGGTACTCGAGCCATAGTACGGAAATTTACTGGTCGTTACACCACCTATAAATTCCTTTGAAGACTTTTCTAACCTAACTTCCATATTTTTCTACCTTTTTTCCACCTTTTTAGGCTTGCTTCTTAAAGGTGCTGCAGAAGAGGAGGAAGAACAAGAAGAAGAAGCGGGTGGAACCAGTATAGGATTACAGAGACCTTTCCATAATACACATGACAGGGGTGACATGTCAATTCAGTATTTTCATTTAATTTCCCTTGTTGATGATGAAACAGGATTAAAAATATGTAAATTGGATGGTCCTGGCCATCTGGTTGGCAGATTTCAAACTAATAGTCCCCCCCCCCCCCCCCCCCCCCCCCCAAAAAAAAAAAAAAAAAAAAAAAAGGTCAATGGCCCCCATATGGTTAGAGGAGAATAAATTTAGGCTAGGATTACCTAGCAAAATACAAAATTAGAGCGAACATGATTTAAGATGGGTCCTACTAGATGGATGGTCTCAATTGACACATGACCATAACCCATATATGTGCAGTAAAGGGATGACACTACCACGTTCTAGTTCTAATGGCTCTACCTCATCAACTTTCTTGTTTTGTTACCATTTCCTTTTGTAGTGGTATACTCACAAGGACCTCCCTTGTTACAGATGATCAATCCATCTAATTCTTCTAAGCATACATGATTTAGAAAGTATAGCAATGGCTCACATGCTCTACTTGTCGGCGGTTTCTTCTAGTTAATCACTATCTTTGGAGTGTTCAAATTTGAGAAACGATCTATTTAGCTAAGTGTAGAGAACATTTGGCATCTAAAGTCCCCCTATCTAGCTAATTAGTATTTACTTCACTTTTGAGTTTCATCCAACTATTTTCTTTGAGGGCCATCAGAATGGAAGATTACTGTGGCATGACTTGAAGAAATGCGATTTCTATCATCTAATGGCAACTCCAAAGTCCTTGCACTTATCATCTAGGTCTTGCCATCCAACAATATGTATGGTTCATCATGTGCTTTGTCACTTTTAGCTTTCTCCTTTAAATATGTGAACTCTAGTGTAGCCAATAAATTAAACCTTTGGAATTCGTACTTTCTATATCTAGTGACAAGCTCTGTACCACAACAAAATAGTGAATTTTGGAGCATAAAGTGTTACATCTACTAAGGAAGTTATGCTCTTGCCCCATGTGAGCTCTAAGCTATTCATTAGTGGGGCCCAGCAGTGTTATGTGTTGCAGCATGATCATCAGATGGTCCACATGTGTAGCCATTGATGAATTTTAAATATCATCATTTTTCCATACATAATGTGGCCTACCTGGGGTTAGGCCTGACCTGATTTTTGGTTCGTGGGTAATTTGCTGGGATCTACCTGGTGAACAGCCTGGATCCCACTTGTAGGTTTGGAAAAGGAGAGCTACCTGTTGTTGGAGCCTACGTTGAATTATAGTCAGTGCTCTTGCCATTATATATACTGGAATAAGAATTCCAATAGTCCTCAACATTAGCAGCTGTTTGTTAGAGAAAAGAGAGGATCAAAACATTATAATTCAAGGATGAATGCTAACATCGGATGTTATCTGCACTTCCATCAGGTGGGTCCCATCACTAACATGCCCTGGCCCAAAAATCAGGCCAGTCAACTTATCAGGTGGGCCACACATGCAAATTTAATGTGGATTGCTGCTTAACAATGTAGACCCAAATCCATTTCCTAATGCGTTAACAATGCAAAAACAGGTCAGCCCATATCTTTATGGAGACAACAACACAAGGCTCTTCACTTATTGGACTGTAAGTTTATACTTCTTTCATTTTTTAAAATTTTTTTATTGCCCTTTATTATGATTCATGTTTCCTTTACAAGTGATGAGCTCTCTCAAATGACATGGGTTATTTGTATTTTATTAGTTTCTATTGGAAGTGGGGTCTCAAGTAACATGAATTAACAACCCAAGATATATGTTTTGCAAGGGGAATACTTGCAACCATATTTGAACGTATTTATAGTCTTAAGCTCCATTTGGTCATCACATTAGTATTTATGAAAATATTTTAAAAAAAAAAAAAAAAACAAATGGAGCCTAAGCCCTTTTTTAACTCCGCCAATGCAACTCCTTGCATTGCCGGTCCCAAGCCCGGGTAAAGGAGGAGGGAGAAGGGCCTTAGAATGAGATTGTTAACTATGGAGGAGATCCTGAAAATGCAGTGAGTATCTCTGGTTTTATGGTCTTACTTATACATTCCTGTACTGATTACTCAAACATGACAGTTATGCTCATTCTTTCAGGTGGATATTGCATGTGGGAGGATTGGAGCTGCGTATTTCAGAATCAAGCATCTGGTACGTATCTTGTCAAGAGTGCACATGTGTAGTTCATCAAAAAATACATTATGTGATTATAATTACATTTATTTGTTGGAAATGTGAATGGTATTGTATTTGCGAATTTGAATAAAAATAAACAACTTATAATATATATGTGTGTGTGTGTGTTATCAATGGAGGATACCTTGATTAGGGGGACATGAAATTCTTGTAGCTTATGGTATGGTGCCTCAATATTGGTTGTACGTTACTAGTATGTAGTAGATAATACTAGGTACAATATTTTTTGTATGTGGGTAAATTTTTTATCTCAACTACTTATAACCTAAACCTAAACCTAAACCTAAATGTATTCTCAAATCCCTAAACCTAAACCTACACATAATCCTAATCTCAACTCCCTAACCTAAACCTAAACTTGAAAATCCAAACCTAAACCCGATCCCAAACCCGAACCCGATTTCCAAAACCTAAACCTAAGCCTATAACCTAAAACCTAAACCTTAACCTAAAACCTAAATGTATTCTCAAATTCTTAAACCTAAACCTACATCTGTAACAGCCCGGATTTTTCCCAACCTGGAATTAGACGTCCTTAGGCGATGGGTCAAACCTAACACCAGTTTAACTTCTCAAACACTCGATTAAAGCCTCAAATCCCTTTTCAAACCATTTTCTTCACAAATCCCACCCTTCACCACCTTGTTCTTTCAATCTTTCAAAGTACTTTCATCCTAAACACTAACTTAAACTAGCTAAGTAGTATAACTTGGATCACTTTATATACAAACTACAAAGGCCCAGGTACCACCTCAGATAGAAATTACTCAGGACTAAATCATTTAGAAATTAGGCGAGAATTAGCCAGTGTTAAACTAGAGTACCTGTGAAATTAGCACCAATCACTTTAAATACGATCTGCAAGACCTAAAACTTGTAAAATCATTGACGCTAGGTTACCCTAAAATCTAGGATCAATCTCATTACCCGGTTGCTCTCGGGAGCATCTCGAAACTCCATATCAGATCTGGACCGCACGTCGGAAGTCCGATTAACACGAAGTTAAGGAATTTAGACCGCCTTGCTGGGCTTGACAACCATCTCGAAAATCAAATCCAGACAGTGTCCCACGGCTGTTCGCTTGAGTCCAGAGCGAGAGTGTGAAAACACTTGTTTTCTTTACAAAATAAATATCTTGAATAGTAATCTGGCACGTGTTGCTTACGGATCAGTTTTACGCAACCAGACCGTCAGAATCAAACCAAATTACACCCTCGGATCAGGAGAAATTTCATACACATTTACATGTACTCGGAATCTCCGATCGAGATCCGCTGACCGTTGAACTGAAACTGGTCCACCACGCGTGATCTGGGAACCCTACTGGAACAAAAACTTAATGGTACGTAGATCCAGTGTTAGTGAGCTTAAGTCCGACCTTTGACTCAAGGAGGCCCGCCAGAAGTCCTCCGTTGAGCTGAAACAAATGCCCTTTGGACAAAACCCAAGTATACCTTGTTCCCAAGTCTGTTTTGGTGAGATTTTAGGCTATATAAGGGCCTTTGAATCCTCTCTCTCACAGCCATACGAATTTGAGATTGAGAGAGAGAAAAGAGAGAGAAAGTGTGGGAGTTGTGGGAGGATCTCCCTGTCATGCCTCCCTGCCGTTATGCAAGCACAACCACCCCGTTCTAATCGCTTTCCCGGCGATTCCAGCTCCGTTTTTAGGTCAGAAACCCTAACCCTAAACTAATTTGGAGTTTTGATAGTTGTAGGTTATGAAATAGCTAACCTATTCCGTTCTATAGGTCGCCAAACTGCCGAATACGAAAGCTTAGCAAACCTATCGACTTCATTACGATTTTATGACAAAAGGTGCGGACTTTAGGTGTATAGGTTATGGTTTTCAACGCTTTCAATGTCAGATAATGATAGATTCATGATCTGCATGCAATTACACATGTACAAAGTGCTGTCTGTTTTCCGTTTCGATTAAAGATGAAAAATATGGAATTCTACATACTCTAGGTATTTGTAGAAAGTACCATATACGTACAAATTTTGGAAATGTGTTTGACATGATTAATTGTTGTATGAATATATTATATGTGGATAAATTACTTGTTTGGCGAAAGGACTCGCCCTAATACATGTTTTTCTTATATACATTATGTATGTAGAAATTGTGTATTCTAGAAAGTATCGTATTCGTATAAATTTTGGAGATGTATTTGCCATGATTATTTACTGTATGAATATATTATACATGGATAAAATACTTACTTGGCGAAAGGATAGCCCTAATACATGTTTTGCTAACATACACCATGTATGTTGTAATAGGGTATTCTAAGTGTTTGTAAAAATGACTGAATGAGTATAGAATTCTCATTCGTGCTCGCCATGACTAATTGTCATGGATAATTGATTGTTGTATTGGCGATACCCCTTTGACGAAAGGATTTGCCCTAAATCACGCCACGACCAATATACACTATATATGCTAAAAATGTGTGGCCCAAGTGTTTGTGGAAATGACTGAATGAGTATGGAACTTGGATTCCTGCTTGCCATGACTATCCGTCGTGGGTGTATGCATGTTATGATTGGGGTAACTCCCGAGTGAAAGGATTTGGCCTTATAGCTATGTAATCAACATATGTCATGTATGTTGATGTATGTATTTTTAAGTGTTTGTTGAAATGTCTGAATAAGTAGTAGTTAGTAAATTGTAATGTTTAAGGGTGTTGAGATATGATTCTCAACTTCTTTAACTATGTGTATGATTTCTTTAGATATCTGTGTGATTAGGAATTGAATATGTACAAACTCATGCTTATGTTGTACTTCATAACATTCTCAACTGATTGTATGATTTGATCTATGTGACGCATATGTTTAAATTCATGTTTACGTTGTATGATCCATCATGGGTGATGGAGGAGTGGAGCAACGAGTGCGTGCAACAGCCCTGGCAGCCCTAAACGGATAATATCAGACTTTGGTTGTATGATTTGAATCTTGATTCATTACTGCTTTAACTATCTACAATTGAATGTGATTGGGGCTATGATTATAGTCCAGACAATCGGTAACAAAAATGAATGCGTGGCTGAGTTTCATTTGCCACGTGAGATGTGTTCGACGAACCTGAGTCATACTTCGGTTGGTGATAGTGGTTGGCCACACGAAGTGCTTATGCGCTTCATATCGTTCAACTTGTTGTGCGCTCGAGCTAGCCGAGCTCGTCAAGTAACCCGATCTATCTAATGTATGTTCACCACGTTTGGACGCTACTGGTTGAACCTCGGGTACCAAACTTACCAGTGAAATCCCTTTTAACCATGGTACCTTGATCCGCTAAGACTCATGAGCCAGACATAGTGGTATGGGACACCGTGCTCGAGTTGTCGGCCTACGCTGGGGTTATGTGCCTCCCCGTAATGACCAGTGAGCAACCAGACTCGTGAGCCGATTATGGTGGTATGGGACACTATATTCGAGCTGTCGACACATACGGCGAGAGCCGAATACGGTGAGACCTATATTCGTGCTGACGGGCGACGAGTCCTCCGTAGTGTCTTCGAGTATACTCTAAGGTCTGTGATTGGCGACGAGCCCTTCACAGCAACTAGAGCATGAGTTAAGCTGAGTACGGTAAGATCTGTATTCGAGCTGACGGCCAGCGATTGAGCCGAGTACGGTGAGACCTGTATTCGAGCTAACGGCCAGCAATTGAGCCGCATACGGTGAGATCTGTATCCGTGCTGACGGGTGACAAGCCCTTTGTGATGCCTTCGCTATGCCTATCAAACCATAATATCGTATGAGATTAACTAGGACTGACGACCCTAGAATGGATCATGTTTGGGAATTATACAAGGGAGGTACCTTAGTTTCCCAATACTGCTATTTGAAATGGACTAATAATTACTCGGTAATCATGCTCATCATCGCACTGCATGTGCCTGGTAGATGTGAAGCACTGAGGGATGAACGCATTCACGAACGTAAGATGGTGTCGCATGAGGGTGGTTTGACAAGGGCATACATCATGACTGCATTCATACTTGCATTAATAAGAGTAGTTAGGAGTGTTTGATTGTACTGCTTTATCACCGGTTGACTGAGTTGATAACATGTTAACCTATGTTTTATTGTCCCACTGAGTTGATCACTCACTCCCACGTTACGGGACGGTGTTCCGGACACCCACCAGACTTTGTCTGATTGCAGATGGCTACGCTACTCCTGAAGCAGAGCCGAACTACTACTATGATGTCAAGGAGGAGTTCTCCTACATATAACTCTCTGACGAGTCTCTGAAGACCTGATACTATATTGACGGGCTATGGTACTTGGGATAGAAGACATTACACTTACACATTGGTATATTTTAGAATTGTACTTGTAATTATTTAACCTGGTAACGTTATCACACTCTGGAGACTCACCACAGTTTTTATATTTTATATATCTATCACAATCTTTCGCTTGCAATTTAACTATCTCTGGAGTATGATATGCTGTTTTGGCTTAATCTCACTCATGTTCAATGCACTAATACAGACAACATTTAATCATCATTATCTATGTTGCATAAGTGATGTTCTGAAACTCGGGTGTTGAGTTTACTACTCGACCCTCGATTTTTCGGGATGTTACAACACCTAATCCTGAAAGGACATAGACCTAAACCTAAACCTTAGATGAGTAACTAATTTACTGGATGAGTAACTAATTTTGGATTTAATTGTATTAACTCGAAATTCATGGAGCAGACCCAGATGTGCGTCGGAGTTATCCGGATGTTGAACGGGGGTCCCTGGATGGTGGAAACCACTGTTATGACCATGATGAAGTTGTCCATTTCTTATGGACAACATTGGAGTGGCCTAGTCATTTGGATAGGCCGTGTTTATGTATTTTTTTGAAATTAATGGAGCAGACCCGGATGTGCGTTGGAGCTATCCGGATGAGCGGGGGTCCCTAGAAGGTGGGAACCACTGTTATGACCATGATGAAGCTGTCCATTTCCTATGGACAACATTGAAGGGGCCTGGCCATTTAGACAGGCCATATTTATATCTGTATTTACAGGTACCACACCCTTAACCTAAACCACACCCTAAACCTATAACCTAAACCTATTCTCAATTCCCTTAAGCTTTAACCTATAACCTATAACCTAAACCTAACCCTAAACCAAAACCTATAACCTAAACCTTAACCTAAACATAAACCTAAACCTATAACCTATAACCTATACTTATAACCTTAACCTAAACTATAACCTTAACCTATAACCTATACTTATAACCTTAACCTAAACTATAACCTTAACCTATAACCTATACTTATAACCTTAACCTAAATCTATTCTCAAATCCCAAAACCTATACTTATAACCTAAACCTAGACCTTAACATAACCCTAAACCTATACTTATAACCTATAACCAAAACCTTAACCTATAGCCCAAACCTTAACCTATAAAATAAACCTATAACCTATAACCTAAAAACCTAAACCTATACTTAACCTTAACCAATAACCCAAACCTAAACCTATAACCTATAACCTAAAACCTAAACCCAAACCTAAACCCGAACCTGATTTCCTAAACCTAAACCTTAACCTATAACCTAAAACCTAAACCTTTAACCTAAACCTATTCTCAAATCCCAAAACCCATAACATAAACCTAAACCTTAACCTAAACCTATAACCTATAACCAAAACCAAAACCTATAACCTAAACCCGAACCCAAACCCGAACCTGAATCCCTAAACCTTAACCTAAACATATAACCTAAGCCTATTCCTAAACCTAAAACCTAAACCTAAACCTAAACCTATAACTTAAACCTAAACCTATAACCTAAACCCTATAACCTTAACCTAAACCTTAACCTAAACCTATAAGATAAACCTAAACCTAAACTTATAACCTAAACCTATTCTCAAATCCCAAAACCTATAACCTAAACCTAAACCTTAACCTATAACCCAACCTAAACCTAAACTTATAACCTAAACCTATTCTCAATTCCCAAAACCTATAACCTAAACCTAAACCTTAACCTATAACCCAACCTAAACCTTTTCTCAAATCCCAGAACCTATAACCTAAACCTAAACCTTAACCTATAACCCAACCTAAACCTATACTTATAACCTAAACCTATTCTCAAATCCTAAAACCCATAACCTAAACCTAAACCTTAACCTAAACCTATAACCTATAACCTAAACTCGAACCCAAACCCGAACCCGAATCCCTAAACCTTAACCTAAACATATAACCTATAACCTATAACCTAAGCCTATACCTAAACCTAAAACCTAAACCTAAACATAAACCTATAACTTAAACCAATAACCTAAACCCTATAACCCATAACCTATAACCTAAATTCAAATCCCTAAACCTTAACCTATAACCCAACCTAAACCTATACTTATAACCTAAAACTATTCTCAAATCCCAAAACCTAAACCTAAAACCTAAATGTATTCTCAAATCCCTAAACCTACACCTACACCTAATCCTAATCTCAACTCCCTAACCTAAACCTAAACCTAAACTTGAAAACCCCAAACTTAAACCCAATCCCGAACCTGAACCCGATTTCCCTAACCTAAACCTAAACCTACACTTGAAAACCCAAACCTAAATCCGATCCCGAACCCGATTTCCTAAATCTAAACCTTAACCTATTCTCAATTCCCTAAAGCTATAACCTATAACCTATAACCTATAACCTAAACCTAAACCTAAAACCTAACCTATAACTTAAACCTAAACCTATAACCTAAACCCTATAACCTTAACCTAAACCTTAACCTAAACCTATAAGATAAACCTAAACCTAAACTTATAACCTAAACCTATTCTCAAATCCCAAAACCTATAACCTAAACCTAAACCTTAACCTATAACCCAACCTAAACCTAAACTTATAACCTAAACCTATTCTCAATTCCCAAAACCTATAACCTAAACCTAAACCTTAACCAATAACCCAACCTAAACCTTTTCTCAAATCCCAGAACCTATAACCTAAACCTAAACCTTAACCTATAACCCAACCTAAACCTATACTTATAACCTAAACCTATTCTCAAATCCTAAAACCCATAACCTAAACCTAAACCTTAACCTAAACCTATAACCTATAACCTAAACTCGAACCCAAACCCGAACCCGAATCCCTAAACCTTAACCTAAACATATAACCTATAACCTATAACCTAAGCCTATACCTAAACCTAAAACCTAAACCTAAACATAAACCTATAACTTAAACCAATAACCTAAACCTATAACCCATAACCTATAACCTAAATTCAAATCCCTAAACCTTAACTATAACCCAACCTAAACCTATACTTATAACCTAAAACTATTCTCAAATCCCAAAACCTAAACCTAAAACCTAAATGTATTCTCAAATCCCTAAACCTACACCTACACCTAATCCTAATCTCAACTCCCTAACCTAAACCTAAACCTAAACTTGAAAACCCCAAACTTAAACCCAATCCCGAACCTGAACCCGATTTCCCTAACCTAAACCTAAACCTACACTTGAAAACCCAAACCTAAATCCGATCCCGAACCCGATTTCCTAAATCTAAACCTTAACCTATTCTCAATTCCCTAAAGCTATAACCTATAACCTATAACCTATAACCTAAACCTAAACCTAAACCTAAACCTATAACTTAAACCTAAACCTATAACCTAAACCTAAACCTAAAACCTAAATGTATTCTCAAATCCCTAAACCTAAACCTACGCCTAATCCTAATCTCAACTCCCTAACCTAAACCTAAACCTAAACTTGAAAACCCCAAACTTAAACCTAATCTCGAACCTGAACCCAATTTCCTAAACCAAAACCTTAACTTATTGTCAATTCCCTAAAGTTATAACCTATAACCTATAACCTATAACCTAAACCTAAACCTAACCTTAACCTCTAACCTCAACCTATACCTAAAACCTAAATGTATTCTCAAATCCTTAAACCTAAACCTACACCAAATCCTAATCTCAACTCCTTAACCTAAACCTAAACTTGAAAACCCAAACCTAAACCTGATCCCGAACCCGAACCCGATTTCCTAAACCTAAACCTTAACCTATTCTCAATTCCCTAAAGCTATAACCTAAACTTAAACCTAAACCTATAACCTAAACCTGTAACCTTAACCTAAACCTAAACCTAAAACCTAAATGTATTCTCAAATCCCTAAACCTAAACCTAAACCTATAACCTGCAACATTAACATAAACTTATAACCTAAACCTATAACCTACAACATTAACCTAAACCTATAACCTACAACATTAACCTAAACCTATTCTCAAATCCCAAAACCTATAACCTAAACCTAAACCTTAACCTATAACCTATAACCTAAACTCAATCCCTAAACCTAAACCTATAACCTAACATAAACCTAAACCTATAACCTACACATATAACCTAAACCTAAACCTAAACCTAAACCTGGAACCTTAACCTAAACGTAAAATCGAAACCTAAACCTAAAACGTAAATGTATTCTCAAATCCCTATACCTAAACCTAAACCTATAACCTACAACATTAACATAAACTTATAACCTAAACCTATAACCTACAACATTAACCTAAACATATACTTATAACCTAAACCTATTCTCAAATCCCAAAACCTATATATAAACTATCTAGAACTCGAGGCATTGCCACTAATCATTGACATGTCCTACTTGTAATTGACAAACAAATGGAGATTTTCATTTCATGATGGTCAGCTTTGGTTGCACATTTTTTAGGTCATAGATACTCTGAAAGTGCACCTGCTAGTGCCCTTGTTTGTTAAGTTACGTGTGTGGTGAGTCAGACTGGCTACAGAACTCGATAGGAAGATTATTTCAAGAGTCTGCCTCAACCGGATGTGTGGAAGCTCGCAATAGGTAAATCATAGCCTCACATCCCATGTCCCAAAACATCAGGTGATTAAAACCCTTAAAACAAGATAGACATCTTAGGGTTTTTAAGGTGAGAAAACTTTTTCAAAATAGGAAAATCTCTAAGTTTTTCTCGCCTTGTCGATCTTATCGAAACACCCTCGATATGATCGACCTGCTCTGTCGATGTGCTCGATACCTTAATGATATTATCGATGAGAGGACCAAAAGTGTCCAGCAACTAAATATTTATCTGGACGGATTTATCGATGTATCGATACACATATCGATATCATCGATATAAACACTAATATGTCCAGCAACTTCATAACATATCTGGACGAATTATTGATGTATTGATACACCTATCGATATCATCGATATTCAAATCTTGAGTCCATCGGGAGTGGCTCGATAAGATCGACAGGCAGTTTTCCGGTGCCCCTGTTTTCTTAAAGAAAATCTCAAAATCCTTCGATAACATCGATGCTCTTCCGATATGATCTGAATTCAAATATCGATAACATCGGAAGTCCATCGATGATATCGATCGAGGGCATGCATATCTTACAACATATATTTTAGGTTGTTCTTAACTATGATCGGGGGCCCTTTGATAGAATCGATATTCAAATATCGATGATATCGGCACCAGGTCGACTACATCGAACAAGGACACAAATCGTCCAGCAAGCTTAAAGACAAATCCGCTGGATTTATCGATGCATCGACTCTGATCTCGATATCATCGACATTCAAATTTTGATGATCTCGACAGTTCCCCCGATCATTCATGAAAACCTGAAATATCTCAAAGTCAAGTCTCTCTCATTTTTCAAGTGTCGATTAATCGAACCTGTCATCGATGGAATCGGAGTTCGAAATCCGATGACATCGATAATAGTTTCGATTCATCGACCATTTGACAAAGAGTTTCAAAAGCGTATGATATTGAGTCCGAGTCATCGAGCAGACCATTGATGCTATCGAGAGTATACGCTCAATGATATCGAACTCTGTCATAAATGTGACCGTTTTATATCTGTTGGAACTTTTTGCCTATATATAGAAGACTTGTCTTTTGTTGGTGTGAGAGAAAGAAGAGAGAGATTTTGTGTGTTTCAACTTATATCTTATATCCAAAGCCCTTTCTCTCAAGGGAGTTCATCCTCCAATCCAGCCTCATCATTGTTATTCAATAGAGTGGATTGGGGAATGAACTTCCGTATTGAAGGATCCTCCAGCAACTACCTTAATGGAAAATCATTATGCTGGGATGCCTTGAATGCATAAGATTGGAGCTACTCTATCTTCCTAATAGGAAAATCTTTAGAGAGTAGGATTTCATCTTCACCTTGACTCAACCTTAATCCTAGTCTTGGTATATCTTTTGTGTTACAGTTCAAGGGAGCAGAAGACTCTTCGTCAACAAGGAAGAGGAGATCTTCGGCGTTGTGCTTAATGAGACTTATCAACTTATTTGTAAGTATCTAGAGTCCAGAGGACACTTGTGATCATTCCTTTCTAGGATCGGGTCTTAAGTGGTTCTCACCCTTTGAAGTCCTCAAGGAGGCCTCTAGCGGGAGTGTACGTGGTGGGTGCGTTGTGTGGACCCTTGCTCTATGGAGAGCATAAACATCTGGTTAAGAGTGAACCAGTAAAACTCCCGGGTGCGTTATGTGGACCCTTGATCTATGGAGAGCATAAACATCTGGTTAGGAGTGAACCAGTAAAACTCCAAGGTTAGAGGTGAACCGAGTAGAAACCTCTATGTAAAGGTTGAGGGTGAACCTGATTTAAAACCTTAGGTTTGAGGTGAACCCTGGGAAACCTCCTTAGTGAAATCCGGTACACTCAAGGGTTGAGTGCGGCAGCCAGGAGGGGAGTACACTTATCGTCGAACCACTATAAAATGACTGTGTTTGTAATTGTTTTTCTATATGTGTGATTCATGTCAATGCATTCATATTCATATATCTGATCACATCTCACACACATACACAGTCACATCCAACATAGACTAAGTTGCATATTGCTATATCTTGATTAGTTTGTGATTGGATCCTCTACCTGGCTTGGAAGCCAGTAGAGTTACATTTGAGTAATCCTGAAAATTGCATACATGATAGGATTTTTAATATAACTCATAAATCTTTAAAAAGTCCTATTCACCCCCTCTAGGACATATTGACATATTCCAACTTTTACTCAAGCGGTCTTCACCGCTATTTCAATTGGTATCAGAGCCAGGTTTCTCTTCAAGGGCTTCACCGCCTAGAGAGTGATCATGACTGAAGTTGGGAATATGGCCAAAGGAGAGGGCTCATCAGTCACCAGGCGTCCAGTATTTGACGGCTCAAATTATGCATACTGGAAGGCTCAAATGCACTACTTTCTGAGATCTTTAGATCATGACGTTTGTGATATAGTTGAAAGCGGATATGTGCCACCTACTGAACAAATTGTACTTGATAGTGGCACAACAATCACAAAGCCCAAACCCAAAGAAAAGTGGACAACATTCGACAAAGAAAGACAAACATCTGAAGCCAAGGTTATGAATGCTATCTACTGTGTCGTATCCCAGGATATTTTCAATCAAATAAGCATGTGTGAGACATCAAAAGAAGCATGGGATTTACTAGAAACAACCCATGAAGGCACAAGTACTGTGAAGAGGTCCAAACTTCAACATATTGACCTCACAGTTCGAAATTCTCAGAATGGAGGAACATGAGACATTTATGGAGTTTTTCACCAAATTGAACATATTTGTAACACCATGGGTGGATTGGGAAAGAAAGTTTCGGTACCGAAAATTTGTAGGAAAATTCTAAGATCCCTACTGGAGCGATTTAATCCCAAGGTAACAACAATAGAGGAGTGTAGGAATATAGATGAAATGAAAGTAGAAGACCTGGTAGGTTCCCTACAAACGTTTGAACTACACTTCACTCAATCCCAAAAATCCAAAAATATTATCCTAAAAACTTCAAAGAAAACAATTCAAGAGGATAGTGGAAGTGAAAGAGAGGATGAAGATGAAGAAGTGACATTGCTGGCACAAAAATTTAGGAGATTCTTTCAAAAGAATCGCGTCGTCCCTCTAGAGAAAGAAAGATGATTAACAAACCCTCTGCAGGCAAATTTGGTAAAAAGGACTAAAGAACCACAATGTTATGCCTGTCGAGAGTATGGACATCTATCTACCGAATGCCCAAACAGAAAAACCAAGGGCAAGGCAATGGTTGCCACGTGGGATGATACGGAGGAGTCAAATTCAGAATCAAGCGACTCAAGGAGCGACGAAGATCGAAAATCTTTGAAAATACTTATGGTCTCCACTGCTTCGATCATTCCAACTGAATCTGAGGAAGAACAGCAAGCCATGGAATCATTTCCATCTGATGATGAAGAAACTAGAAACGAAGAAGAAATGGAAAAGGATAAGTTACAAGATGCTTACAATCAACTCTATACTCATAGCATCAACATCCTTAAGAGACTTGAAATCTCAGAAAACAAGAAGGTACTACTACAAAAAGATCTGGATAAAACACTGGAGATCAATTCACATCTAATTAATGATCTACAACACTATTATGCAGATAATGACAAGTTAGAAAGAATCAACCTATCCCTGAAAACCGAATCATCTAAGATTATCAAACAAATTGAATTGTTAGAAGATGAAAATAGGCATCTCAAGAGTGAAAATCACACACTCCGTTATGACCTAGAGAAATCTAGAAAATTCGCTAAAATAAACTATAAATTTTCTCAGAGTGGTGAAAAGCTTAGAAGGATGTTAGGGATGGGAAGGCCCAGAAAGGACAAGAGTGGCCTAGGGTATGAGAAAACTAAGAAGAAAACAGGAAATGCAGCACCAACAACTAAATCATCGGCTGCTTCAGGAAGCAATATAAGAATCTCTCCAGTTTGTCATTTATGTGGTGATACGGGTCATTATGAGGTTGAATGCCTAACACCTAGACGAACTTCACATAACTCTGGACAAAATCACATTGGTAAATTTAAACCGATCAGAGAAACACAGAATGTCAAGAGTCCGCCTAGGAGAAACACTCATCTATCACCACCTAAGATGAAGGACAGGATAAAGAAGTCTATTTCAAAATGGATAGAAAAAGAAAAACAAAATTGCCTTATGACTAATCTTCACATACCCTGAAAATCCTAGCATAGAAGGACAAGTCCAAGTCATGCATCTAGACCTGGATACTTGCTGAAATGATGAAAGTTTTGTTGAGCTTTAAATGATACATCTGAGGTTCCTGACCTCAAATTTTTGTACGTAAACATTTTGTATGTTTATAATTTTGCTATGTACAATGATTGTACATAATTTTGCCAAGTATACTGTTGTTTCATAAAAATATTAAGAGCATACTTGAAGGATCGTCTGAAAATATAGAATCATTCATCGGCGATTGGACTATCGATAGGACATTTCCGATTAAATCGATAGAGAATCGATACTATCGACGACTCCTTAGAATATGAAAAGTCACATAATCGTGGATGACATCGGGGACATACTCGATAGAATCGATCTTCAACTTCTCGATAACATCGAAACAATGATCGATATGATCGACAGATAGCGCCCGATAAAAGTCTGCGGAGCGAAAAAGGGGTTATTTTGTTTGGTCTATCGATCATCTTCTCTGCTCGATCCACTCGGCCACTTGGCCAAATTACTAGGAGCCACGACAGACTAACTGAAATCCCTCCACAAATCGAGCAATACATTTCTATACTACTGTCAAGTTTTTGTCGTGTTTCCCAAGTCTTTCGAACCCTCTTTTTGTCTATATGGGAAAAGACAAAGGGATAACGTCTGGACTGGGGGAATCCTCAAGAGCTACCCGACAAAAAGTTCTTGCCTCCAGAGAATGGGCATGTAACGCCCTGAAAATCGGGGGTCGAGCATAAACTCAACTCCCAAGTTCCAACGCATCACTTATGCAACATAATGAATGATGATTGAATGTTGTCTGTATTAGTACATTGAACATGAGTGAGATTAAGACAAAATAGCATATCATACTCCAGAGACAAGTGAGATAACAAGCGGAAGACTGTGATAGATATATAAACTATATAAACTGTGGTGAGTCTCCAGAGTGTGATAATGTTACCAGGTTAACTATTTACAAGTACAACTCCAAAACATACCAAATTGAGGAAGTGTAATGTCTTCTATCCCAAATACCATAGCCCCGTCAATGTAATTCCAGGTCTTCATAGACCCGTCAGAGAGTTACATGTAGGAGAACTCCTCCTCAACATCATAGTAGTAATCCGGCTCTGCTTCATAAGCATCGCCATCACCTGCAGCTAAGACAGTCTGGTTGGTGTTGCAAGCATCGTCCCGTAAAGTGGGAGTGAGTGATCAACTCAGTGGAACAATAAAGCATAGGTTAACATGTTATCAAAACAGTCAAGCAGTAATAATAAAGCAGTACAATCAACAATCCTAAGTACTCTTGTTAATGCAAGTATGAAATGCTGTCATGATGCATGCCCTCACTAACATACTTCGTCATGCGACACCATCTTACGTCTGCGGCATGCTTTCATCCCTCAGTGCTCCACATCTTCCAGGCACATGCAGTGCGATGATGAGCATGATTACCGAGTTGTTATTAGTCCTTTTCATACAGCAGTATTGGGAAACTAAGGTACCCCCTTATATCATTCCCAAAACAATGATCCATTCTAGGGTCGTCAATCCAAGATACTTTCATACGATGATGCGGTTCTAGGTCGCTATAAAGGGCTATCAGGGCTGTTACACGCACTCGTTGCACCGCTCCCCCATCACCTTATCAATACAGGCCTAGTTTATACTCTATTTACTACGGGAAGGCTCGTCGCCTTGGTGTTGATTCAGAGTATGCTCGAGGTCACTACACCAGGTACGGTCAGGGCTGCCAGGGCTGTTACACGGAATCGTTACACCACTCCCCCATCACCCATCAAAGCAGTGTAGGCCGACAACTCGAATATAGTGTCCCATACCACCATAATCGGCTCACGAGTCTAGTTGCTCAATGGTCACTACGGGGAGCCTCGTGGCTCTAGCGTAGGCCAACAGCTCGACCACGGTGTCCCATACCACCATGCCCGGCTCATGAGTCTTAGCGGATCGAGGTACCAAGGTTAACGGGATTCCACTAGTAAGCTCGGTACCTTAGGTTCAAGCAGAAGCGTCCAAACATGGTGAACATACATTAGACAGATCGGGTTACTCGATGAGCTCGGCTAGCTCGAGCGCACAATAAGTCGAACGACATGAAGTGCATAAGCACTTCGCGTGGCCAACCTCTATCGCCAACCGAAGTACGACTCGGGTTCGTCGAACACATCTCACGTGGCGAAGGAATCTCAGCCACGAATTCAATCCTGTTACCGATTGCCTGGACTATACTATAGCCCCAATCACATTCAAGTACAGAGAGTCAAAGAAGTAATGGATCAACATTTTACTCATACAGTCAAATATCCAATATTGTCCGCTTAGGGATGCCAGGGCTATTTCACGGAATCATTACACCACTCCCCCATCACCCTTCATGGCTTTTATGGAATTCAACTTAAACATGTGAAGTAGTCAGAGCAAAATTAAATAAACAAGTAATTCAAACATATTAACAAGCATGTTACAAAAGACAATGCAAACAGGAAAACCAAACACATACGTTTCATAAACCAGTAAGTGTTTAAACTAAACAACTTACATGAAGGAAATCATACACATCACTAAGGTAGTTGAGAATCCTATCTCAACACCTACTCAATGCACTACTAGATTAAGTACATATCTATACAAGCATTTTCACAAACACTTAGACTACACATTCCAACATACCTATAATATGCTAGTTAAAACACAAGTCGTTGCGAATCCTTTCACAAAGGATTGCCACATGAACCACAATCATGCATTCACGACCAATAGTCATGGAAAGCATAATTCATAGTTCCATATTCATTCGAGCATTTCTAAAAACACTTAGGCTACAACTAGCACATACACGACGTATGTTAATATAACAGGTGTTAGGCTAATCCGTTCACCCAGAAGTTGATACACATGTATCTAGCATACCTAGACAACAATTAATCATGGCAAGCACAAATCCATATTTCATACGTATATGATATTTTCTACAAATACAAGGAATATAGTATATTCAACATAGTTATCGTATAACTGAAAAATGAAACGGACATCACTTTGTACATGTGCAATTGCATGCAGATCATGAATCTATCATTATCTGACATTGAAAGCGTTGAAAACCATAACCTATACGTCTAAAGTCCGCACCTTATGTCGTAGAATCGTAACGAACTTGATAGATTTGCTAAGTCCGCGTATACGGTAATTTGGCAACCTATAGAATGAAATAGATTAGCTATTTCATCATTTGCAATGATCATAACCCTAGAACAACTTAGGGTTAGGGTTTCTTACCTAGAAACGAAGTCGAAATCACCGGGAAAGCGATTAGAAAGAGGTGGTTAAGCTCGTAGATCGACAGGGTAGAACGGCAGGAAGAGTCTCCCACCTCTCTCACACTTTCTCTCTCTTTTCTTTCTTTTCTCTCCTAGGTTTTCTCAAATTCGTATGGAATGAGGGAGTGAGGGTTTAAGGTCCTTATATAGGTCCAGAACTCACCAAATTAGACTTCAGGTCAAGGTATGCTTAGGTTATAACCAAAGCGAGTCTGTTCTGTCTCAACGGAGCACTTCTGGAAGCCCCCCTGAGCCAAAGGTCGGACTTAAGCTCATTAACGCTGGATCTAGGTATAGTTAAGTTTTCGTTCCAGTCGGGTTTCCAGATCACAAATGGCGGACCAGTTTTAGTTCAACGGCCAGCGGATCGCGATCAGAGATTTCAAGTACATGGATATGTTCGGGAAAATATCCCTGATCCGAGGGTGTAATCTGGCCTGATTCTGATGGTCGGAATCCTTATAACTGATCCGCAAGCGAAACGTGCCAGATTACTTAAATTTATATTTTATTTTTAATTAATTTCACCTTTCTCACACTCCTCGCTCCAGGCTCAAGTGAATAGCACTGGGACACTATCTGGATTTGATTTTCGAGATGGTTGTCAAGCCTAGCAAGGCGGTCCTAATTCTATAACTTCGCGTTAATCGGACTTTCGATGGGCGGTCCAGATCTGATACGGAGTTTCGTGATGCTCCCGAGAGCAGCCGGGTAATGAGATTGATCCTAGATTTTAGGGTAACTTAGCGTCAATGATTTTAGAAGTTTTGGGTCTTGCAGATCGTATTTAAAGTGGATCAAACGGATTTCGTAGCTAATCTAGTTTAGCACTTAGTTACTTTTGAAGGATAAGGTAGTAAAAGGTGAGATTTTGAAGGAAGAGCGAGATTTTGAAGAAAATGGTTTGAAAAGGGATTTGAGACTTTTGAATTAAGCGTTTGAAAAGTTAATCAGGTGTTAGGATCGACTCATTGCCTAAGGACGTCTATCACCAGGTTGGGAAAAATCCGGGATGTTACAGGGCGAGAGCACCAGTTCGTGGGACCCCCACTCGACAAAGATCTAGTAAAACCTCACGTGGCGAGTCCAGTCTGACCCACCAACACTTGCTCCAACGCCTCCGCCTCTGGCTAGGCAGCCCACACATCCAGCGAAATACACCGGTAGGAAGCTGATCCATGAGAGAAAAATTGATAGGGTCTGTTTGACACCGTACAATCTAGAACCCCTGTTTGCTGCAGTCGGTTGACTACCCATCCTAGATTTCAAAGGGCCTTGTCAACTCGAACAAACACGCAACTTCTGTAACGACTTAGAAAGTCCCGTACAAAGGCCCGAGTACCACCTCAGGCAAAAATCCCTCAAGACCAAATCCTTTAGAAATTAGACGAGGATTAACTAGTGTTAAACTAGATTGCATACGAAATCCACACGAATCACTTTAAATATGATCTGCAAGACCCAAAACTTGTGGAATCGTTGACGCTACATTACCCTAAAATCTAGGATCAATCTCATTACCCGTCTGTTCTCGGGAGCACATTGAAACTCCGTATCAGATCTGGACCGTACATCGAAAGTCCGAATAATACGAGGTTATAGAATTAGGACCGCCTAGCTGGGCTTGATAACCATCTTGGAGATCAAATCTAGATAGTGTCCCACGGCTATTTGCTTGAGCCCGGAGCGAGGAGTGTGAGAAAACCTGGTTTTCTTTATAAATTAAATCAAATTTAAGTAATTTGAGACTTGATGTTTGCGGACCAAATTTAAGCAATCAGACCGTCAGAATCAGACTCAAATACACCCTCGGATCAGGAGAAATTTCATATACATGGCAGTGTACTTGAAATCCCTGATCGAGTTTCAGTAACTGTTGAACTGAAACTGGCCCACCACGTGCGATCTGAGAATCCGACTGGAACGAAAACTTAACTGTACCTAGATCCAATGTTAGTGAACTTAAGTTCGACCGCACACAGAAAAGGGGCCTCCAGAAGTTCTCCGTTGGATCGAAATGGATCCACTTTGGATATAACCTAAGTATACCTTGACCCTAGGTCTATTTTGGTTATGTTTTAGCCTATATAAGGACCTTAAACCCTCTTTCATTCAGCCCATACGAATTTGAAGAAACCCTAGGAGAGAGAAGAGGAAAAAGAGAGAGAAAGTGTGAGAGAAGTGGGAGGATCTCCCTGATACTCTACCCTGCCACTATACAAGCTTAACCACCTCTTTCTAATCTCTTTCCTGGCGATTATAGTTTCATTTCCAGGTAAGAAAAACCCTAACCCTAATCTTGTAACATCTCAGATTTTTACCAACCTGGAATTAGACGTCCTTAGGCAATGAGTCGATCCTAACACCTAATTAACTTGTCAGAACTCAATCCCAAAGTCTAAAACTGCTTTTGAACTCATTTCCTTCACAAATCCCACCTTTCACCACCTTGTTCTTTCAATTTTTCTAAGTACTCTCACCTTAGACACTGTCTTAAACTAGCTAAGTATTATGACTTGGATCACTTTATATACAAACTACAAAGGCCCAAGTACCACCTCAGACAGAAATCATACAGGACTAAATCCTTTAGAAATTAGGCAAGAATTAGCTAGTGTTAAACTAGAGTACCTGTGAAATTAGCACCAATCGCTTTAAATACGATCTTCAAGACTCAAAACTTGTAGAACCGTTGATGCTACATTACCCTAAAATTTAGGATCAATCTCATTACCCGGCTGCTCTCGGGAGCATCTCGAAACTCCGAATCAGATCTGGACCGCACGTCGGAATTTCGATTAACACGAAGTTAAGGAATTAGGACCGCCTTGCTGGGCTTGGCAACCATCTAGGAAATCAAATCCAGATAGTGTCCCAGTGCAATTCGCTTAAGTCCGGAGCGAGGAGTGTGAGAAACATGAAAATAATTCTAAAATAAATAAGGATTTATGAAATCTGGCATGTGACGCTTGCAGTTCAGTATTGAACAACCTGACCGTCAGAATCAGTCCAAATTACACCCTCGGATTAGGGATAGTTCCCCAAACATATCCATGTACTCAGAATCTCCAATCGAGATCCGCTGACCGTTGAACTGAAACTGGTCCGCCACGTGTGATCTGAGAACCCTACTGGAACAAAAACTTAATGGTACCTAGATCCAGTATTAGTGAGCTTAAGTCCGACCGTACACAGAAAAGGGGCTACCAGAAGTCCTCCGTTGAGCTGAAACTGACCCACTTTGGATATAACCTAAGTATACCTTGACCTGAAGTTTATTTCGGTGAGGTTTTAGGCTATATAAAGACCTTTAAACCCTCTCTCATTCAGTCATACGAATTTGAGAAAAACCCTAGGTGTGAGAGAGAGAAAGTGTGAGAGATGTGGGAGAGTCTTCCTGCCGCTCTACCCTGCCGCTATACGTGCTTAACTACTCCGATCTAATCGCTTTCCTGGCGATTTCAGCTTTGTTCTTAGGTAAAAAAAACCTAACCCTAACCTGTTTTGGGGTTTGAATTGATTCAAGTAGCGAAATAGCTAACGTATCCCGTGCTATAGGTTGATAAGGTTGATAAAATGCCGTATACTAAAGCGTTAAGATTCTATCGACTCCGTTACGATTCTATGACAAAAGGTGCAGACTTTAGGTGTATAGGTTATGGTTTTCAACGCTTTCAATGTCAGATAATGATAGATTCATAATTTGCATGCAATTGCACATGTACAAAGTGTTGTCTGTTTTCCGTTTCGATTAAATACGAAGAATATGGAATTTTGTGTATTCTAGGTATTTGTAGAAAGTACCATATATGTATAAATTTTGGAAATGTGTTTGCCATGATTATTTGCTGTATGAACGTATTATCTATGTGTATAATACTTACTTGGCGAAAGGGTTCGCCCTAATACATGTTTTTGTTAGTATACGCTATGTATGTTGAAATAGTGTATTCTAAGTGTTTGTGAAAATGCTTGTGAGAGTAAGTGCTTGGATGATGGTGCTTTAGGTGGGTGTTGAGATGGGATTCTCAACTTTCTTAGGAACGTATATGATTTCCTCTATGATTGGTTGTTTAATTTAATCGCTTACTATGAAACATATGTGTTTGTATTTCTTGTTTATATTGTGTTTTGTCACATCCTTTATGACATGTTTGTTAACATGCTTGAATTACTTTGATTATTATGCTTTACTCCACATACTTCTGAATAAGGATTGATTGTGATTGGGGCTATGATTATAGTCCAGACAATCGGTAACGGAATTGAATTCGTGGTTGAGATTCATTTCGCCACGTAGGATGTGTCTGACGAACCCGAGTCATACTTTGGTTGGTGACAGTGGTTGGGCCACACGAAGTGCTTATACACTTTATGTCATTCAGTTGATTATGCGCTCATGCTAGTCTGACTCGTCAAGCAACCCGATGTGTGTAATGTATGCTCACCATGTTTGGACGCTACTGCTTGAACCTAGGGTACCAAACTTACCAGTGAAATCCCGTTAACCATGGTACCTCAATCCGTTAAGACTCATGAGCCGGGCATGGTGGTATGGGACACCGTGGTCGAGCCGTCGGCCTACGCTGGAGTCACGTGCCTCCCTGTAGTGACCAGTGAGCAAACCAGACTCGTGAGCAGAATATGGTGGTATGGGACACTGTATTCGAGCTGTCGGCCTACACTGATTGGTGACGAGCCCTTTGTAGTGACTCAAGCATACTCTAAATTTGCGGTGAGGCGACGAGTTTTGCCGCGGTGTATAGAGTATGAACTAGACATGTATCAATTTAGTGATGAACCGTTAAAAAGGTGATGGGGGAGTAGTGTAACGATTGCGTGTAACAGCCCTGACAGCCTTTGCAGTGCCCTAGAACCACACTATCGTATGAGATTATCTAGGTTTGACGACCCTAGAATGGATCATGTTTGGGAATGATACAAGGGAGGTACCTTAGTTTCCCAATCCTGCTGTTTGAAATGGACTAATAACAACTTGGTAATCATGCTCATCATCGCACTGCATGTGCCTGGAAGATGTGGAGCACTGAGGAATGAAAGCATGCCGCGGACGTAAGATGGTGCCGCATGAGGGAGTCTGTTGGTGAGGGCATGCATCATGACTGCATTCCATACTTGCATTAACAAGAGTATTTAGAATTGTTTGATCGTACTGCTTTATCATTACTATTTGACTGAATTGATAGCATGTTAACCTATGCTTTATTGTTCCACGGAGTTGATCACTCACTCCCATGTTACGAGACGGTGTGGTACACACCAACTAGACTCTGTAGCTGCAGGTGTCGGCGATGCTTATGAGGCAGAGCCGGACCTTTGCATTCACTATGATGCTTGCTCGTATTGGCTGTTTTCTGGCGGCTTCATGTGAGTCGTGTCTTGACTGATGGGGTTACAGGGATGTCGACTAGATGACCTTGCACATTTTTGTACATTTTGGAGTTGTACTTGTAATTATTTAACCTGGTAACATTATCACACTCTGGAGACTCACCACAGTTTATATATTTTATATATCTATCATAGTCTTCTGCTTGCAAATTTAACTGTCTCTAGAGTATGATATGCTGTTTTGGTATAATCCCATTCATGTTTCAATGCTCTCATCATAATCATCATTATCTGTGTTGCATAAGTGATGCGTTGGAACTCGGGACCTGAGCTTTGCTCGACCCCCAATTTTTAGGGCGTTACAAATCTGATTTAGGGTTTCAATTGATTCAATTATCGAAATAGCTAACACTACTTGTGCTTTAGGTTGTTATACTATCGTGGAAGAAGACTTAGCATTCCTACCAAATTTATTACGCTTCTACGGCGTAAGGTGTGGACTTTAGGTATATAGGTTATAGTTTTCAAGGCTTTCAATGTCGGTTAATGATTTATAATTGACAAGGGTGCTATTACACATGCAAAATGCATCGTTTGTTTTGTTATACGAGTTTGTATGAGATATGTAGGATTTAGGCTATTCTATGCATATGTTGAAATGTTTGATTTTGTTTAGATTTTGGATTTGTACTTAACATGTTTATTTGTCGTGAATATAAGCTTAATACATGTGTGGCAACTCTTTAGCGAAAGGACTTGCCCAAAATCACGTCACGGCAAAAACAGATTATATGTGATAAATGTGTAGCCCAAGTGTTTGTGAAAATGTTTAAGTAAACAGGGATCCCGGAGTCATGCATGCCATGATTTTTGCCGTGGGTATACACATGTGATATATGGGGCAACTCCCTAGTGAAAGGATTTGGTCTAGCACATGTGCAATTCATTATACATCATGTATGATGAGGTTTGTAGTCTATATGTTTGTGAATATGCCTGAATGTGCTAGTGATCATCTAGTACTCTTGTATAAGGCTCGAGATACAAATCTCGGTTACTTTAATTATGTGAATGATTTCCTACATGTACACTTTATTGTAAATTCTGCTTTACTTATGCAATGATTGTGTGTGAAATCATGTTTGTGTTGTAATATGCTTGATGGTAAATACTGTTTCATAATATGCTTATGTGATTGAAATTCTTGAACTATAGAATCCATTACGGTGGATTGTCTCATATGATTACATGATGATATGGATTGAGTTTGAGACTATGATGTAGTCCAGGCAATCGGTAACGGAATTGAATTCGTGGCTGAGATCCATTCGCCACGCGAGATGTGTTCGACGAACCCGAGTCGTACTTCGGTTGGCGCAGTGGTTAGGCCACGCGAAGTGCTTGCGCTTCATGCCATTCAATTGGTCGTATGCTCGAGCTAGCCGAGCTCGTCAAGTAACCCGATCTGTCCTATGTATGTTCACCATGTTTGGACGCCTCAGTTTGAACCTAAGGTACCAAGCTTACCAGTGGAATCTCGTTAACCGTGGTACCTCGATCCACTAAGACTCATGAGCCGGGCATGGTGGTATAGGACACGTGGTCGAGCTGTCGGCCTACGCTAGGGCCACGAGCCTCCCCGTAGTGACCGTTGAGCAACCAGACTCGTGAGCCGAATACGGTGGTATGAGACACTGTATTCGAGTTGTCGGCCTACACTGATAAGGTGATGGGGGAGTGGTGTAACGATTCCATCTAACAGCCCTGACAGCCCTTTGTAGTGACCTCGAGAGTACTCTAAGTCTACGTGGAGGCGATGACCCTTCTGTAGCAACAAGAGTACAAACTAGGACTGTATTAATAAGGTGATGGGAGAGTGGTGCAACGATTCTGTGTAACAGCCTTGACAACCCTTGCAACGACCTAGAACCACATTATCGTAGGAGATTATCTAGGATTGACGACCCTATAATGGATCATTGTTTGGGAATGATATAAGGGAGGTACCCTAGTTTCCCAATACTGCTGTTTGAAATGGACTAATAACAACTCAGTAATCATGCTCATCAACGCATTGTATGTGCCTGGAACATGTGGAGCACTGAGGGATGAACGCATGCTGCGGACGTAAGATGGTGCCTTATGAGGGTGGTTAGGCGACGGACATGCATCACGACTGCATTTCATACTTGCATTAACAAGAGTACTTAAGATTGTTGATTGTACTGCTTTATCATTACTACTTGACTGATTTGATAACATGTTAACCTATGTTTTATTGTTCCACTGAGTTAGTTACTCACTCCCACATTACGGGACGGTGTTCTGGACACCCACCAGACTCTGTCTTAGATGCAGGTACCGACGATTCACAGGAGGCTGACCCTGATTACTATGATGATTAGGATGAGTTCTCCTACATGCATTTCTTCGGTGGCTTTGCTTAGGCTATGGGATTGACGGGGCTATTGGGCTATCACGATAGTTGGACTATTCTTTTGACATTTTGTTTTTGATTCAGTAAATGTATATGATGACTCAGCGAAGTAATCATACTCTCGTGACAGATCGAAATCGTTTGTTTTTAAACACATCGATATACATCTTTCAGTCTTCCGCTTGCGTTTTATACATTGATCTGGAGTATGGATTACTGTCTTGGTATAATCTCACTCATTTTTATTGCACTAACACAGACAACATGTAATCATCATTATCTATGTTGCATAAGTGATGTTTTGGAACTCGAGAGTTGAGTTGCTACTCGACCCTCGAATTTCACGGGGTTAAAAGTTGGTATCAGAGCATATTTTGGATTAAACCGGACCTGAGTTATGGTCTCACGACATACGCTGCGCATTTCGACTTAGGAGGGTGCGAGAAGAATGTAGAAACAGTCTTAGGCATCCTAGTTTCGTCCAACGGCAAAGTTCACTGAAAACGATCACTGTAATCGAGTCTGTGCTCAACCCTGGTCGCACAGGTCGACCTTAAAACACTTTTAGACTGTCAAACGACGGGTCTAGATCACAATCCACCAAATCCCAGCCGTTGAAAATTGGTAAAATACCATTATGTATCAGAACATACTCGAAATGACCAAAAACGACTCGAAATGGAGTCGAGGGCCACACGATGCAATCCGGGGGGACCCACGGTGGACCCGGGGTACCATTGGCACCCTGGGAGGGGTGTGGCCACCGCCCTACCATGGCGGCACCACGCCTAGTCCAGAGGACCGCGGCGGCGCCGCACTCACCATGGTTGACCGCGGTCCCCTTGGGCCAGGCCTGTCGGGATGGTGCAGGTCGGCGTCGGGCCGACCCTTAGGTGCGTGCGAGGGCCGCGAAATTTCATGGGGACCCCTATATGTGGTCTATTTTGCCCCCTTTCTCACTTCCCACCCTTCCAAGCCCTCTTTTCTCTTTCAACTTGCTGTTCTCTATCTCAAATCTCCCTCCCAATCGCCCAATCCGTCATTTTCGGTCACAACCCATCCATTTCCATCATCTACAGCACTCCCTACCTCCCTACCCTCTCCATTCACTCTCATTTGGGCTCTTACATGCCCCATTTGTAGCTAAAAATCGTGCACACTCCCTACCCCACTCCATCTCTCCATTTCCTTCTCAAATCCCTGTTCTTCGGGCCTTTACAACCTCTCTTGAGGCTCAAATCTGTGGAGGATCAGTAACTCCAGCCCTTTCTCTCTCTTTCCATCACTTTTCGTCGCTTTCCATGGCCCTATTTGAGTTTGTTGAGGCCATTTTCTCCATCTCCACCATTTTTTCTCTCATGGGAAAGAGGAAGAGTGCCGTGGATGAAGCCGGGTCTAATCGCCCAACCCGTCCAAGGAGGAGGACTGACGCCGAGGCTTGTACAAGTGTCGTCCGTGAGCATAGGTCGAAGCGGGACCTAGATCACCAAGTTCCCATCGAAAGAGCGCTACCGATAGGCTTTGAGCACGGTCGGTTTGGTGGCCGCAGGGTTGTACTTGAAGCTCACGTAGAAGAGAGGCTGTTTGGACTACACCCGATTATGGACCAGTTGGTGGACGTTGAGTGGGGTCCTATGTTCGAAGGTAAGACTCATGCATGTGAGAATACGGTTCGGGCTTTCTACTGTCACATCTGAGACCCATCGCTTTATCCTCTCCAGTTCATTATTTCTATTAGGGGGCGAAATTATACGATCACTGTGGATGTGGTGTCCCGGGTTATGGGAATCCCACGCGACGAGGTTCTTGCCAATGAGAATTATTTTAAAAGTGTGCGAGAAAGAGATTGTCGTACGCGATACCTTTGTGGCCAACTGGTTCCCTGGACACGAGGTAATTGTCTTCCATCATCGAAGTTAACTAATGATTTTCGCTTGCTTCATTACATTTTCAAGTATAACGTGTATCCATGGTGGGGCAACCGTACGGAGTGTACTCGGTTGATGGTAGACTTCCTGTACAAAGTTAGACATGGGGACAAGCTGTGCCTGCCCACATGCTCCCTACTACAGATAGTCCAGACCGTACGCTCCGTTAAGAATGATATTTCACTCCTGTTTGGCCGATTGATATGTAAGATGGCTCGAGAAGTCGGCTATAGACTTAATATGGATGAAATTGCGCCGGTTCGGGTCATAAGCGATGCTACGCTTAACAACATGGGGATCGGCCCTCGACAACGCCAAGCCCGACTCGACGAGTATGGGGATGAGTCTGATAGTGAGGGGGAGGAAAGTATTGATCTAGATGAAGAGAGCGAGGAAAGAAGTGGTGATGAGATAGAGGAAGAACAGGAAGAAGAGGAGGCTCAGGACACTGATGAGAGCCCTCTTTCTGCCACCTAGGAGTGTAGCGGTGAACGGGTTACTATGGAAGCCCGTTTCGCTCAACTTGAGGAGGGCCAAGCTGCCTTGAAGCAGGAGATTCAGGAGGCCTGAGTCGAAGCAAGACAAAAGCTTGAGGAGAACGAGGCCTTCATGAAGCGAAAATTCAGTAAAGTTCCCACACCTTGATGGCCATCCTATGTTGTCTGCAGGATAAGGGCGCTCCTCCTCCATCGCCAGACTCGGATGCCTAGTCATCCATACTGTTGTCTTGTATTTTGCTTTGGTTACTGCCTTAGGATGCTTATGTTTTCATGTTGTTGGGTGTGGTAGTTGGTAGAATGTTTTGGATGTTTGAGGCTTTGGATGTATTAGCTCCCATTCATCTCCTGTCATGATTCATGTAACTCTGTATTCCATGTATTATGACAATTTTGGTAATGAAATGCATACGGCCTCTTTTGCTATGAAGTGTGTGGAATGCTTAAGTGATTGTGTATTGTGTTGCTATGCTTCATCTCACATGCGTTGCACCCTATGTTGTATAGGGCAAGCCACGAAAATATATGCGGAGCACGGCACACCTCTTACTCACTAATACGATGGACCAGGCTCCTTCCTACGGAGATGGTCGTACAGACCCTAGCTCGGGCCCGGATCGTGAGACTAAACCTACGTCTCAGCCTTCCATTAGTCCTGCAGCTGGACTGCCACCTTTTACACCACCAGTTCGTGAGCAGAACCGGGCATCCACTTCGACATAGTGTGAGCCACAGGCTGCTCCACCTACTGATAGGTTTGAGCAGTTGATGATAAGGATGCATCAGCAGCAGATGCAGCAGCACCAGCAGCTTATGACCACTATTGCAGGGGCCTTATCTCAGGGTGGAAGTGCGACTCCACCTTCATCATCTACACGTCTTGCTGAGACTACAGAGCCTCCTGCTCAGGCTGAGGATGTGCCTCCACCACACCTGCTGCGTACCCTATGGGGGACGTCGGTACTCGCGGTCTTCTCGAGCGATTCCAACGCTTAAGGCCTCCTACTTTCACAGGTTCTCACAGACCCGAGGAGGCTGAATACTGATTAGACTGCATCTCCAAAATGCTACAGATGCTCCATTGTACGGAGCAGGAGCAGGTTAAGCTGACCACCTTCATGTTTAAGAAGGAGGCTAGCTTACAGTGGGACAGTGTCCTACGGACAGTGGTAGTTGGATATGCATGGACATGGGCGGCTTTCGAGTTCCATTTCCATGAGAAATACTACCCTCAGACCTACCAACACGAGAGGGAGAACGAGTTTTTGCACCTCAGGCAGGGAGGCATGACAGTTATGGAATAGGAGCATCGATTCACTGAGTTGGGCAGATATGTCCCGACCATTCTTGCTGACGAGCAGTTGCGGATATGACATTTTTTAGAGGGCTTGTGACCCAACATTCGGTCAAAGATGTGTTGCGTCAGTATACCCTCCTATGTCGAGCTGATACATATGTCTATGAGGGCAGAGCAGGATATTGATCGGCTGACAAGTTCTCGTGGTGCTATGGTTACGAGACCTCGACCAGATATTCAGAGCAGGCATTTCCTCGGCAAGAGGCCTCACATCGACTCTCCCCTCAGGACCACGGCGCCAGTAGTTCCGATGAGGCGCCCAGGTGTGACCTGTACATACTGAGGGAGACCAAGTCACCCTGTAGAGAGCTGCTTTGCTCGGATGAGGGATAGTGGGTTTTCTCCACTGCAGAGGATTGATCGCCCTCGCTCACAGGCTATATCGGCTCCACCTCTACGGACTGCCCCTGCTCATCCTTCCTTTCGACCTCCTACATCTCATTTCAGGCTGCCTCAACAGCCCATGGTTCCACAGCCGAACCGTCAGCAGTAGGCTCTGGTGAACTCACTCGCAGCTGAGTCACCTGAGGCATCAGGCATAGCACCGATGACCTTTGAGGTCACTGCACATGTACAAGGTATTCCAGTCTTTCTATTGGTGGACACCGGGTCTACTATCTCTATTGTATCATGTGTTGCGGTCAAGCGACTAGGGCTAGAAACTAGTCCTATGATTGGGATGAGACTCCTTAATGCCACAGGGACTTTCTCAGACTCCACTACGATATGTAGAGGTTGTTCGATAGACTTAGGGAGCAGGACAGTGACTGTCGAACTGTTGGTCGCACCGCTCCATCATTACAATGTGATTCTCGGCATGAACTGGCTCGTAGAGATGAAGGCCAAGATCGATTGTGATACTCGGATCGTGACAGCACGTGGACCTGATGGCACGGTCTTTACTTTTCCAGTGCAGGTCAGTTGGTATTACCGCATCAGTAGCTACGCTACCCTATTAGAGCAGGTTGATGGTCCGACGTTGGGAAATACGCCTGTGGTTCAGGATTTTGCAGGTGTGTTTGCGACGAATCCTGGTTTACCTCCTCGGCACGAGATTGACTTCACCATTGATCTTATGTCTGGTGCGACACCTATCTCATTGCGACTTATCGTATGCTTCCATGTGAGATGGAAGAGCTGAGGAAACAGATTGACGGGTTGCTAGAGAAGGGTTTCATTCGACCTAGTGTGTCCCCTTGGGGTGCACCCATGTTATTTATGAGGAAGAAGGATGGTTCTCAACGATTGTGTATTGATTACCACAGATTGAACCAAGTCACGGTGAAGAACAAGTATCCTTTGCCCAGGATAGATGATCTGTTTGATCAGTTGAGGGGGTCGAAGTATTTTTCAAAAATTGATCTGGAGTTAGGGTATCATCAGTTGCGCATCAGGGATGAGGACGTGCAGAAGACAGCTTTCAGGACTTGCTTTAGGCACTATGAGTTCCTTGTGATGTCGTTCGGTCTTACAAACGCACTGGTCGTGTTCATGGACTTGATGAACTGGGTATTTCGGTCATTCCTGTACCGATTCGTCATCGTGTTTATCGATGACATCTTGATATATTCTAGGAGTCGGGAAGAGCACGAGGAGCACCTGAGAGCAGTGTTTGATACACTCAGGAAGAATCAGCTATTCGCGCAATATAAGAAATGCGACTTCTGGAAGAAAGAAGTCAAGTTTCTGGGACATGTGGTGTCCAAAGAAGGGATAGCGGTGGACCTTGCTAAGGTAGCTGCGGTTCAGGACTGGAAGCAGCCTGGTTCGGTTACTGAGGTGAGGAGTTTCCTTGGTCTGGTAGGCTATTACCGACGATTCATTCGGGACTTCTCGAAGATTGCCAGACTGTTGTCACAGTAGTCAATTAGTGAAATAGCAAACATTACTTGTGCTTTAGGTCGTTATACTGTCGTGGAAGAAGACTTAGTATTCCTCTCAAATTTATTACGCTTCTACGGCGTAAGGTGCAGACTTTAGGTGTATAGGTTATGGTTTTCAAGGCTTTCAATGTCGGTTAATGATTTATAACTGACAAGGGTGCTATTACACATGCAAAATGCGTCGTTTGTTTCGTTATACGAGTTTGTATGAGATATGTAGGATTTAGGCTATTCTATGCATATGTTGAAATGTTTGATTTTGTTTGGATTTTGGATTTGTACTTAACATGTTTATTTGTCGTGAATATAGGCTTAATACATGTGTGACAACTCCTTAGCGAAAGGACATGCCCTAAATCACGTCACGGCAAAAATACGTTATATGTGATAAATGTGTAGCCCAAGTGTTTGTGGAAATGTTTAAGTAAACACGGATCCTGGAGTCATGCATGCCATGATTTCCATCGTGGGTATACACATGTGATATATGGGGCAACTCCCTAGTGAAAGGATTTGGTCTAGCACATGTGCAATTCATCATACATCATGTATTATGAGGTTTGTAATCTATGTGTTTGTGAATATGCCTTAATGTGCTAGCGATCATCTAGTACTCTTGTATGAGGCTCGAGATACAAATCTCGGTTACCTTAATTGTGTGAATGATTTCCTACATGTACGCTTTATTATAAATTTTATGTTACTTATGCAATGATTGTGTGTGAAATCATGTTTGTGTTGTAATATGCTTGATGATAAATACTGTTTCATAATATGCTTATGTGATTGAAATTCTTGAACTATGGAATCCATTACGGTGGATTGTCTCACATGATTACATGATGAAATGGATTGAGTTTGGGACTATGATGTAGTCCAGGCAATCGGTAACGGAATTGAATTCGTGGTTGAGATCCATTCGCCACGCGAGATGTGTTCGACGAACCCGAGCCGTACTTCTGTTGGCGGCAGTGGTTAGACCACACGAAGTGCTTGCGCTTCATGCCGTTCAATTGGTTGTACGCTCGAGCTAGCCGAGCTCGTCAAGTAACCCGATCTGTCCTTTGTATGTTCACCATGTTTGGATGCCTCGGTTTGAACCTAAGGTACCAAGCTTACCAGTGAAATCCCATTAAGCGTGGTACCTCGATCCGCTAAGACTCATGAGCCGGGCATGGTGATATGGGACACCATGATCAAGCTGTCGGCCTACGCTGGGGGCACGAGCCTTCCAGCAGTAACCATTGAGCAACCAGACTCGTGAGCCGAATACGATGGTATGGGACACTGTATTCGAGTTGTCGGCCTACACTGATAAGGTGATGGGGGAGTGGTGTAACGATTCCGTGTAATAGCCCTGGCAGCCCTTTGTAGTGACCTCGAGAGTACTCTGAGTCTATGTGGAGGCGAAGACCCTTCCGTAGCAACAAGAGTACAAACTAGGCCTGTATTGATAAGGTGATGGGGGAGTGGTGCAACGATTCTATGTAACAGCCCTGACAGCCGTTGCAGCGACCTATAACCACACTATCGTATGAGATTATCTAGGATTGACGACCCTAGAATGGATCATTGTTTGGGAATGATATAAGGGAGGTACCCTAGTTTCCCAATACTGCTATTTGAAATGGACTAATAACAACTCGGTAATCATGCTCATCATCGCATTGCATGTGCCTGGAAGATGTGGAGCACTGAGGGATGAACGCATGCCGCAGACGTAAGATGGTGCCGTATGAGGGTGGTTAGGCGAGGGGCATGCATCACGACTACATTTCATACTTATATTAACAAGAGTACTTAAGATTGTTGATTGTACTGCTTTATCATTACTGCTTGACTGATTTGATAACATGTTAACCTATGCTTTATTGTTCCACTTAGTTAGCTACTCACTCCCACGTTACGGAACGGTGTTCTGGACACCCACCAGACTCTGTCTTAGATGCAGGTACCGACGATTCATAGGAGGATGACCCTGATTACTATGATGATCAGGATGAGTTCTCCTACATGCAGTTCTCCGGCGGCTTTGCTTAGGCTATCGGATTGACAGGGCTATTGGGATATCACGACAGTTGGACTATTCTTTTGACATTTTGTTTTTGATTCAGTACATGTATATGATGACTCAGCGAAGTAATCATACTCTGGTGACAGATCGAAATCGTTTGTTTTTATACACGTCGTTATACATCTTTCAGTCTTTCTCTTGCGTTTTATACATTGATCTGGAGTATGGATTACTGTCTTGGTATAATCTCACTCATGTTTATTGCACTAACACAGACAACATGTAATCATCATTATCTATGTTGCATAAGTAATGTTTTGGAACTCAAGAGTTGAGTTGCTACTCGACCCCCGAATTTCTAGGCATTACAACTTCCTTGCAGCGTGTCACTCTCCGGTATCTGATCCTCCATCGTTCATGGTTTCTCTGGATGGTGATGATGCGTTCATCACTCCTGTCACACTGGCTGACATTCTGGTTCTACAAATGGCACCAAAAGGCCTTCCCGACTTAAATCTCGATCTTCCTGATGTTCGGACCATTGTAACCAAGTATCTGTGCAATAATAGAGATATTCCCTGGCACCAGGGGAATGCCTTAAAATCTAGGTATGTGGAACCCCGCTTTTGGGTTATGCATGGGATCTTCATGACAAACCTGTCTCCGAGGAGTACAAATCGATCCGATCTCACGAGCCTTATGATCATGATTGTATACTCTATTGCAAATGGGATAAAGGTTTGCCTTCCATCATTGATTGTCAACTAGTTGGTAAATGCAATACATTCATCCAAAGATCTGCATTTTCCATATCCATGGATCATAAGCAGGATATGTCAAAGGATTCGTTTTCCATCTACCACTGATCCTGTACTTCCAGTTCATGTCTTTAATATAAAGAACATTCGAAAAATGGACCTGGAGTACCACGAGTACAAAGAAGAAGGCATTCAAGGAGGTGAAACTGAAGGTGTTGGCTATTTTCGTGGGGAGGAAACTGAGATGACAGGAGATGAACCATCTAAATTCGATCCAGCCCCATCTGCGTCAATACCCAGACATGCAAAAAGATACAAGCTTGACAAGATCAGAGCAATTCAGCGGGATGTTCAATCAGTGCAAGAGTGACTCACAGTCTTGGAGAGGGTCGTCAATAAAGTAAAGCAGTCTGTGCAACATTGGTAGATTTAATGACCTACTGACGGGATGACACAGCACAATCTCACTCTGCTCCATAACACTGATTTCTGAATACTGGCTCACGTACATCTCATTCTTAACTCAACACATGAACATTAGTATCTTTTTGAATATTTTACGCCCTCTCGGGTGTATGTAACAGTTATTTAACCTGATAGGATGTTTTTCTTTTGTGGTTGTATATGCCAATGAATGGGCCAATTACTGTCTTTTTGGGTACCCTCAATTGGGCTTAGTGACTTTTGGTTGGGTAACTGTTAAGCAACTACTGTCAGTGGCAGTATACTTTTTGGAAATATGGATATAACTGCCAATCTTGGGCAATTCATTTTGGCTATGATTAAGTATAATTCATATATTTTCTGCCATTTTTAAGCTCCCCTGGTTTATCAAAGTTTCTGATATGAGATGCATATGACTTTATTGCTTATTTTATTTGCACTCATATCTTCTGAAAATTATGTATGTTTTGAAATGATTTCATCTTTATACATCGATATCTGTTGTTGCTCCCACATGCTTCTTTGAACTTTAGTCAATATCACTTGCTATACCTTTGCCAATGACTGACAAAAAGGGGGAGAACAATTCAAAACACCCCGAGCAGAAAATTGTGTATTTATCTATATTGTTACAGGTGTTAGGGGGAGTAGCTGCACTAAGAAAGGGGGAGTTTTGAAGTAAGGGGTAGCAGATACTACTGGTTGTGTACATGGGGTAGAAAAATTGTGTAACAACATGTACACACAATTTAGGGTGTGGTTGTCTAGAAGTGTTCTAGGGTGTTTTATGGATTTTGTCACGTAATTGACAAAGGGGGAGATTGAAAGTGCACCTGCTAGTGCCCTTGTTTGTCAAGTTACGTGTGTGGTGAGTCAGACTGGCTACAGAACTCAATAGGAAGATTATTTCAAGTGTCTTCCCCAACCGGATGTGTGGAAGCTCGCAATAGGTAAATCATAGCCTCACATCCCATATCCCAAAACACCAGGTGATTAAAACCCTTAAAACAAGATAGATATCTTAGGGTTTTTAAGGTGAGAAAACTTTTTCAAAATAGGAAAATCTCTAAGTTTTTCTCGCCTTGTCGATCTTATCGAAACACCCTCGATATGATCGATCTGCTCTGTCGATGTCCTCGATACCTTAATGATATTATCGATGAGAGGACCAAAAGTATCCAACAACTAAATATTCATCTGGACGGATTTATCAATGTATCGGTACACATATCGATAGCATCGATATAAACACTAATATGTGCAGCAACTTCATAACATATCTGGACGAATTATCGATGTATCGATACACCTATCGATATCATCGATATTCAAATCTCGAGTCCATCGGGAGTGGCTCAATAAGATCGACAAGCAATTTTTCAGCGCCCCTGTTTTTTAAAGAAAATCTCAACATCCTTCGATAACATCGATGCTCTTCCGATATGATCTGAATTCAAATATCGATAACATCGGAAGTCCATCGATGATATCGATTGTGGGCGTGCATATCTTATAGCAGATATTTTAGGTTGTTCTTAACTATGATCGGAAGCCCTTCGATAGAATCGATATTCAAATATAGATGATATCGGCACCAGGTCAACTGCATCGAATAAAGACACAAATCGTTCAGCAAGCTTAAAGACAAATCCACTGGATTTATCGATGTATCGACTCTAATCTCGATATCATTGACATTCAAATTCTGATGATCTCGACGGTTCCCCAGATCATTCATGAAAACCCGAAATATCTCAAAGTCAAGTCTCTCTCATTTTTCAAGTGTCGATTAATCGAACCTGTCATCGATGGAATCAGAGTTCGAAATCCAATGAGATCAACAATAGTTTTGACTCATCGACTATTTGGCAAAGAGTTTCAAAAGCGTATGACATTGAGTCCGAGTCATCGAGCAGACCATCGATGTTATCGAGAGTATACGCTCGATGATATCAAACCTGCTCGTTGATATCGAACTCTGTCATAAATGTTACCGTTTTATATCCGTTGGAACTTTTTGCCTATATATAGAGGACTTGTCTTTTGTTGGTGTGAGAGAAAGAAGAGAGAGCTTTTGTGTGTTTCAACTTATATCTTATATCTAAAGCCCTTTCTCTCAAGGGAGTTCATCCTCCAATCCACCCTCATCATTGATATTCAATAGAGTGGATTGGGGAATGAACTTCCGCATTCAAGGATACTCCAGCTACTACATTAATGGAAAATCATTACGCTGGGATGCCTTGAATGCATAAGATTGGAGCTACTCTATCTTCCTAATAGGAAAATCTTTAGAGAGTAGGATTTCATCTTCACCTTGACCCAACACTAAGCCTAGTCTTGGTATATCTTTTGTGTAGCGGTTCAAGGGAGCAGAAGACTTTTCGTCAACAAGGAGGAGGAGATCTTCAGCGTTGTGCTTAATGGGACTCATCAACTTATTTGTAAGTATTTAGAGTCCAGAGGACACTTGTGATCATTTCTTTCTAGGATTGGGTCTTAAGTGGTTCTCACCCTTTGAAGTCCTCAAGGAGGCCTCCTGCGGGAGTGTGGTGGGTACATTGTGTGGACCCTTGCTCTGTGGAGGGCATAAACATCTAGTTAGGAGTGAACCAGTAAAACTCCCGGGTGCGTTGTGTAGACCCTTGCTCTATGGAGAGCATAAACATATGGTTATGAGTGAACCAGTAAAACTCTAGGGTTAGAGGTGAACCGAGTAGAAACCTCCGTATAAAGGTTGGAGGTGAACCTGATTTAAAACCTTAGGTTTGAGGTGAACCCTGGGAAACCTCCTTAGTGAAATCTGGTAAACTCAAGGGTTGAGTGCGACAGCCGGGAGTGGAGTAGACTTATCGTCGAACCACTAAAAAATGACTGTGTTTGTGATTGCTTTTCTATATGTGTGATTCATGTCAATGCATTCATATTCATATATCTGATCACATCTCACACACATACACAGTCACATCTGACATAGACTAAGTTGCATATTGCTATATCTTGATTAGTTTGTGATTGGATCCTCTACCTAGCTTGGAAGCCAATAGAGTTACATTTGAGTAATCTTGAAAATTGCATACATGATAGGATTATAGTGATAGGATTTTTAATATAACTCATAAATCTTTAAAAAGTTCTATTCACCCCCCTCTAGGACATATTGACATATTCCAACTTTTACTCAAGTGGTCTGCACCACTATTTTATACTCGTGGTCAGTATCTATTCCACTTGAGAAGTGGGTACTTATGGCTACCGATGGTCCTCCTTGCTGAAATCATCCAGACATATGGTGAGACTATTCCTTTTGTGTCAATTTCATTCCTCTTTGAGTTTTTATTAATTCATTAAGAATAAAAAAGAAAATGGTTAAACATGATGCACTTCTTTCACTTTGTCTTTCTTTCCCCCAATGGTCACTCCGATTTATGAATGTCATGACTATTTGTAGGATGATGGAATATACGAATGTAACACCCTGAAATTCGGGGGTCGAGTATGAACTCAACTCCCGAGTTCGAACGCATCACTTATGCAGCATAATTAATGATGGTTAAATGTTGTCTGAGTTAGAGCAATAAACATGAGTGAGATTATACCAACACAGTAATTCATACTCCAGTGCAGTTGTATAAAGGCAAGCGGAAGACTGAAATTTTATATACAAGGTATGTAAAGAAATAAAAATTTTATGAACACCAGAGTATGAACACTAACTGAGTACCCATATACAAGTACTGTTTCTGAGTCAAAAATCAAAATACAATAAAAAATCTAAAAGATAAGTCCTGAAATCCCAGCGATGTAGTCGGCCTAAGCAAAGCCGTCAGAGTACTGCATGAATGAGAACTTATCCTGGTCCTCGTCGAAATCGGGCTCCGCCTCCTGGACCGACGTGCCGTCTATACCTGTGACAGAGTTTGGTTGGTGTGTACAACACCGTCCCGTAACGTGGGAGTGAGTAGCTAACTCAGTGGAATAATAAAGCATATGTTAACATGTTATCAATTCAATCAAGTAGTATAATAAAGTAGTACAATCAAACAAGTTTAACTACTCTTATTAATTGCAAGTATGAAATGACATGATGATGTATGCCCTTGCCAAACCACCCTCATGCGACATCATCTTACGTTCGCGAATGCATACCTCCCTCAGTGTTCCACATCTACTAGGCACATGCGGTGCAATGATGAGCATGATTACCGAGTTATTATTAGTCCATTTCAAACAGCAGTATTGGAAAACTAAGGTACCTCCCTTGTATCATTCCCAAACATGATCCATTATAGGGTCGTCAATCCTAGTTAATCTCATACGATATTATAGTTTGAGAGGCATCGCGAAGGCGTCGCAAAGGGCTCATCACCAGTCAGCACGGATACAGATCTCACCGTATGCGGCTCAATTGCTGACCGTCAGCTCGAGTACAGGTCTCACCGCACTTGGCTTAATCGCTGGCCGTCAGCTCGAATACAGGTGTCACCGTACTCGGCTCAACTCATACTCTAGTTGCTGTGAAGGGCTCGTTGCCAATCACAGACCTTGGAGTATACTCGAAGATACTACAGAGGACTCGTCGCCCGTCAGCACGAGTACAGGTCTCACCATACTCGGCTCTCGCCGTAAGTATCGACAGCTCGAATACAGTGTCCCATACCACCGTATTCGGCTCACGAGTTTGGGTTGCTCAATGATCACTACGGGGAGGCACTTGGCCCCAGCATAGGTCGACAGCTCGGCCACGGTGTCCCATACCACCATGTCTGGCTCATGAGTCTTAGCGGATCGAGGTACCGTGGTTAACAGGATTTCCACTGGTAAGTTTGGTACCCTAGGTTCAAGCAGTAATGACCAAACATGGTGAACACTCATTCGACATATCGGGTTACTTGGCGAGCCTGACTAGCTCGAGCGCACAACAAGTTGGGCGATATGAAGCGGAAAAGCACTCCGTGTGGCCAACCACTATCGCCAACCGAAGTACGACTCGGGTTCGTCAGACACATCCTTTGTGGCGACATGAATCTCAGCCACAATCTCAAGTCTGGTACCGAATGTCTGGACTATAGACATAGTCCCAACCTCAATCAATTTTCATCCATAGCATGTGGAGTAAAGCATGATAAACAAAGTAATACAAGCATGCTAGTAGGCATGTCATAAGGCATGTTATAAAGCATGATATAAAGCATGATATAAAGCATGTTGTAAAGCATGTTATAGAGCACTATACAAATAGGGATACAAATACATATACATCATAAGTGAGTGGTTAGAGTAAACAACCACATGGAGGGAATCATACATGACTCTAAGGTAGTTGAGAATTCCATCTCAGCACCGAACTACGTTACTAACACCTAAGCATTTACACTCACAAGCATTTACACAAACACTTAAGAGTACACTATTTCAACATACATGACGTATGTTAGTAAAATACGTATTAGGGCTATCCTTTCGCCAAGCGAGTATTTTATACGTGTACATCAGAATCATACAGCAAATAATCATGACAATTGCATTTCCAAAATTTATACATATACGGTATCTTCTAGAATACCCAATTTCAACATACATAGTGTTTACAAGCAAACATGTATTACGGCGATTCCTTTCGCTAAACAAGTATTTTATCCATATATTGTATATCCATACATTAAATAAACATGTCAATCACTTTTCCAAAAAAAATACGTATACGGTATTTCTACGTATACCTAGAGTATGTGAAATTCCATATTCTACTACTTGAATCGAAACAGAAAACGGAAAGCACTTTGTACATGTGCAATTGCATGCAAATCATGAATCTATCATTATCTGACATTGAAAGCGTTGAAAACCG
Organism: Magnolia officinalis; assembly: GCA_021015155.1. Lineage (NCBI taxonomy): Eukaryota > Viridiplantae > Streptophyta > Magnoliopsida > Magnoliales > Magnoliaceae > Magnolia > Magnolia officinalis. The sequence continues at coordinate 49,221,704 of JAJHSJ010000006.1, forward strand.
TAACCTATACACCTAAAGTCCTCACCTTGCTCCTTGGAATCTCAACGGATCAGCAAGGTTTGATGAGCTTCCGTATTCGGGAGTTTTCTAGCCTAAAGAGTGAAATCAGTTAGTTTTTTTCATAACCTATAGCCTATACACCTCAAAACAGATCTAGGGTTAGGGTTTCTCACCTTAAAACGGAGTTGGTATCGCCGGAAAAGTGTCTGGAAAGAGGCGGTGCAGCCCGTGTGATGATTGAAAGCAGCAGGAGGAAGGTGCTCCCACAAATCCCAAGCTTTCTCTCCTTTTTCTCTCTCTCTCTAGGGTTTTATCCCAAATTCGTATGGCTGTGAGAGGGGCTGTTCTAAGGCCCTTATATAGCCTAAAACCTCTCTGGAATAGACTCAGGTTCAAGGGTTACTTCTATTATAAGCATTTCGGCGATGTTCCGGCTCAAAAAAGGGTTTCTGGCAGCCCTCCTTGAGCCAATCGTCAGACTTAAGCTCACAACTCATGGATCTACGTGGGATTACGTTTTCGACTCGATCGAATTCCCAGATCACATGGGGTGGACCGTTTTCAGTTCAACGGTCAGTGGGCCACGATCCGAAATTCCAAGTACATGTAAATGTTCCTGAAATTTTTCCTGATCCGAGGGTATAATTTGGTCTGATTCTGACGGTCTGGTTGCTTAATACTGATCAGCAAGCAAAATGTGCCAGATCACTATTCAAGATATTTATTTTGTAAAGAAAATAGTGGTTTTCACACTCCCTCGCTCCGGGCTCAAGCGAATGGCCGTGGGACATCGTTTGGACTTGATTTCCGAGATGGTTGTCAAGACCAGTGAGGCGGTCCTAGTTCCTTAACTTCGTGTTAATCGGACTTCTGATGTACGGTCTAGACCTAATACGAAGTTTCAAGTCATTCCCGAGAGTAGCCGGGTAATGAGTTTGATCCTAAACTTTAGGGTAACCTAGAGTCAATGATTTTGTAAGTTTTGGGTCTTGCAGATCGTATTTAAAGCGATTCCAACGGATTTCATGGCTAATCGAGTTTAGCACTTAGTTAACTTTGTTAAATTTCTAAAGGATTTAATCCTAAATGATTTCTGGTCGAGGTGGTACTCGAGCCATAGTACGGAAGTTTACGAGTCGTTACAACGAAGCTGTTGCAGGAAGTGACTTTGTCATTATTAGGGTTGCATTTTGAGACAACTCTTCAAATGTCTACATAAATGACCGTGGAAGTAATTTTACAAAGGTCACTAAGAAATTGAAAGGAAAATGAGTGGACTTGGACAACAATCGGTTTTTGATTCTTCAGGTGGGTGATGGGCTGATGGATGAAAAAGGCCTATTTACTTGTGAAAAAAAATATTATACCGTCAAAATATATCTTCTCTTTCAATTCTTTATCATTGAAATTTCCAGATAAAGTCGAGCAAATTTCTCTAATGAAGCTAAAAATTTGTATTTTCAGCATTATTGTAATTGTAATTGACTGAATGAAGGATTGTAATTGATTGTAATTGAATGAATGAATGATTGTAATGGAACGAATGAATGATTGTAATGGAACGAATGAATGATTATCTAGGTGGTAATTGAATGAACAAATGAATATATTTTTTTAATGTACAAAATCGCTACGGATATTGACCGTATCCGATAATCTGACAGTTGTAGCCATTATTAAATTTGGCATATTGCTACGGACTTTTAGCTACAAATAATATCCGTAGCTGTTTATTCTTATCGCTACAAATATAATTGCTACGGATTATATCCGTAGCTGTTGTTACCTATAGCTATGGATTAAATCCGTAGCTATAGGTTTCAGACCTATTGTTACGACACCTACGACTACGGTCGTGCTACGGACTAAAACCGTAGCCATAGGTCTATGGCTACGGATTTTATCCGTACCTTTGCCCATTTTTTTGTTAGTGAATATGAAAAAGCTATGCCCCGAAACTGAAGAACTAAATTATAGAGAAAGACTACGATGAGATGACATAAAAAAGAAAGACAATACTCAGGAGCATACACTGATCTTCTCATTTCTGAATAAGCAAAATCTGCAACAGCCAAAGACAAAATAAACATTCAGCTATTCAAAATACAAACTAATATAGGTATAGTAATACCAACTAAATTTGTAAAAATAGAATAGATCAACCATTTCAGCTAAACTTAGCCAATGAATTGGGTGAGTCATTCACATGGTCAAGGTGTCCATTAGTAAAAGTTAGGGCGCTTTAAAACTCCCACCTCTAGTGGGGAGAGTAATGCCTTCAACCAGGATCTACACATGTTACCCCAAACATTTTCCAATTATCTAACTTAAATATTAAATCATGAAGTCAAGCTAAGCTTACAGGCTTTTGAATTATGCGTGATAGTAATGTAATTCCAATTCCAACCCCAATTCGAGTCCGTTGATGAATATGCGTACAGCTTGGATAGGCTGATGCTTCTGTTACCTATTGTAAATGACATAAACAAATAAATAAATACATGAGAAGAAGAGGAACAACAATAAATTTAAATAAAGATAGGCCTAACACCAAAGTCATTCTTAGCCGTGCATCAGTAGCGAACACATCGAAACAGGCATGTGCATTGCCAACATGTCATGCAAACAATAACAAATTTAAGAACCAATATCCTTTTCCACATAGTATAATTATCATATTAAATTCATTTAAGATCCGATAATTGTATTGATCTTTGAAAATTGGCTTACTTTAACTGATGTATGATTGGGTGAAGGATTGTTCGTTGGAGTCACAGTTGGCTGATATGGATAATTAGGCCACCACTGTTTCCAATATTATCGAAGCTGCGCACTGAATGGGATGTTATATTCTAGAAAAGAGATGGAAGTTATTTAGGGGAATCCTGCTTTGATGAACCCAGAAATTCATTGTTTTCCATGATGAAGCAAGAATACTTGCATTATGTAAATAATCTTAGCATACATTGTTCTCTCCATTGGTTTCAAGTTTCAATAGAAAGAAGAAGAAAACAGAAGGATAAAATCAAGACTTTAGTTAACTTCCAGCTTGGCCTTATTATAGATAGCTTTTCATTTGATCAGCTAAATGCAATTAATCTATGTAGGATGACTCTTAACTGGATTTCACATACACTTAAGCAGCTTGTCATTAGAAGAAACGGAATATCAGCTCCACCTAGTTATTTATAAAAGAAACCCTCCATTTCAAGTAAATATGGCCATGTTAGACACGCATCGGACATGTAGATAGCTATTGAGGCAAAAATTAGTTTATCTTTTATTATTATTATTATATAATTATAACATGTTTATAATTTTCTAAATTTTTTATCTATCAATAATACCATGTATTTGTATGTATGGATTGTGAGAAAGACTTCAACAATCCTTTTGCCAAATGTTAGAGACCATGAAATTCAGAATCTTTCTGCTAGTAATATTAGGCTGTATTTGTATGTATTTGTATATATGGATTGTAAGAAAGACTCCACCATATGTATGGATCATCATTTTCCAACTACTTGTATGAGAGTTTCATTCAAGCAAAAATTCAGAATCTTTCTCTTACTAATATCAGGCTGCAATTTTCAGACATCATTATTTTCCAACTTTGATGCAGTTTAATATCTATTTGTGTAATTGTACAGGGATATTCTTCGACACTTATGGAGAGTATTACAAAGATCTGAGGGAGTTCCACCAGCATCTTCTTAAGTTGTTGAAGCCTGGTGGGATCTATTCATTCTTCAATGGCCTTTGTGGAGTTAATGCCTTTTTCCATATGGTGTACTGTCAACTAGTTTCTCTGGAACTAGGAAATTCAGGTTACTCCACACACTTCATTCCTTTAACTGCTAAAGATTGCTTGGGAGAGGAAGTGTGGATGAAGCAGAAATACCAGTAGCTAGATACATACTACCTCCCTGTTTGTCAGGCGGAATCTGATTCTTAATGAAGTTTTGAATGAAAAACTCAAATTTTGTGTTCTTGTTAACAAGCTGATTGTGGGTTTCGGATAAACTATGTCTAACATGTACGCTCAATCCTTTTTCTATCACTCCAAAAAGAAGAAAAAAAATTGTACACTCCTTTAATAAGAGTGTTAATTGTACATTGGTTCTTGCACACGAGTTCCCACAGGAACATGCAGCAGGCATGTACAAGAACCAGACTGCTCATTTGGCAGGACATGTCATGGATAGGCCGTCGATCAATTATATTAGTTCATGAATTGCATTTTAGACTTAATAAATGGTTAAGATTGGTTGATTGAACTGTTCAAATGGACCTAACCCTGCTAAAAGCATTATGAGTTATAGTGTGTTGAGAGCACTAGAACATTTCAGGAACCCAAACATGCACAAAATACTTTGGGTTTTAAGATTTCTCTATTTGGACGCATGGTTCAGTTATCCTGGACCATTAGTCCATCAGGATCCACCTTGGAAGGACCTTTTTCTCGGACGCAAATTGCATACTGAGTAACTCATCAGGACCACCTTGGAGGGCTAGGGCCCATTGGATTCATGACATTGAATTCTCATGCATAATTTGATATCTTGATTATTCTGTTTTTCTAGATCTTCTAAGTGATGATGCCTCAATCATCTAAGTAATAACATGTTCCTAAAAAGCTAGCCTTGACAACACGCCATGTATTGCTAGGCACTACACAATGTCTCCCAAACCCGAACAGGCCCAAACAAACTATGATTTGGGAAGTTTACCCATTTTGACTATCAAGGTGTCATACAACAACCCCAATTGCATAAACCTCTTATGCTAAGATTCCCCACCCATTGAAACCCCACAAATACTAAAAACCTAGACCAATGCTGAAAATATCTGAAGAAAGATAGAACTTGTAAACATCCCTAAACATACACCTCCTAGCTTAAAAAATGCACTCAAAATCAATACAACCAGTAATTAAAACAAGCAGCTAAAATGGCCCTTTATTCAACCATGAGATAAGTTATAGCAAAAGCTCATGGAAAATCTTAGAACAATTTATCCATACATATTCAAGGAGGATCGACGCAAAGAGCATGAATAACTTAGAAAAGAAGAAGAAGACGAAGAAGAACTTACCCAACAATTGTTGAGATATGATTGTTGAATATTCGTCCCTCCCAGACTGTTGATCTTGCACAATTTTCTACAGTTCTTCAGTTCTTCAGTTCTTCCTTTTGCAGTAGAAAGTGATTCACTAGTAGTAATACGCCCGGCCTCTTTACGAGTCTTCAATACAGAAAGCAACAAATGTAGTATAACATATTCTGATGATGTAAGTGATGCAACATCCTCTAGAATTAAACAATTCATACCTGCTAGAGACTTAACAAATTCATCCTCCAGTTGTCTGTGATGATCTTTAAGCTTTCCAAGTTTTGCTGCAAAGCCCAAGTAAATATCGAATGGAATTACTAACGTCAAGGGAAAACAATAAAAAAGGCCTTAAGCTTACCTTGAAGCCCTTCTCCCTCCTCCTTTACCTGGGCTTGGGACTGACAATGCAAAGAGTTGCATTGGCGGAGTTAAAAAAGGGCTTAAGCTCCATTTGGTTTGAGATAAATTTACATTCAGAAACACCAATGTGATGACCAAATGGAGCCTAAGACTATAAATATGTTCAAATATATAGTACAAAATTCATGCAGACTATAAATATCGATGAACTATGGAGTACTAAAAAAAAACAAAAAAGCCCAACATCATATAGAGTACCTAGAAAAAACATGCAGACTAGAAATATGTTGAACTATAGAGTACCAAAGTAGTTCAGAATTAGAAAAGGAACAAGCCAAACATCATATAAAGTAACTAGAAAAAATAGAAAAAAAAAGTACCACGTAATGTCATGCCCCAAACTCGGAGACCGGGCTCACAAAATTCCCAATCGCCAAATCCGGTGCCGACAACCTCCGTATTACCCCGCTTTCGGCTCCCAAATCCCATACGCTAAGTTTTCGATCCTGGGATCATACGAGGAGGATTTTCAATATGAATTTAATTCGTAATAAGCATAACCAAAGGCATTACCCACAAACAACAACCAAAAACTTCATCACATTTCCACTATGATAAAAAACTTATAAGTATAATGCGCATAAAGGGATATACAATGATGATAGACACAAGCTCCAAGATGATCTACTATGCGCTCCTGCCTCAGCACTGCTGCGGTCCAACGTCACCTACACGCAACGGTTGTGCATAAGCTTATGAAAAGCTTAGAGGGTGGTGAAAGTGTGTGCGCAATGTAGTAGTACAATTATTCAATATCAGATTAATATAAAATATGCTGATGAATCCATGAATACTATTAGTTGTACCAAGGTTATGCGATGCAAGGCATTTATGATGTCAGCCATACCAAGGCCATGCGATGCGAGATACAACTCAAGCATACCTGTAAGGTCCGTATCCTAGTTTGTACCGTTTCGTAGACTTTCACGATCCTTCCTGCTGAATTCTGGCAACCCGTGACCTAGAATCGACGTTTGCGCACGACCCTAAGTCGTATCCCATAGATCTGAGTCAGCTCAATCCGAGACTTGTACTATTGCGACCGCACCGTAACCAAGGTTCTAATGCCGCGTCTTGCACACCGATTTGATACCCTGGCTAGGAGATGTGGGCCCACGTTTATTTTGAAGAAACGCCAGAGAATCTCTACAACCCATCCCATCAATCAATCAATCAATCAATCAAAGTACACAACCCATGCTTTCTTTCTCCCTAAGACAAGCAACCTACCCTAGGTCAACTCTTAAGTCAAGTACATCTATCACTCACATCCATCACTCACACCCATCACCTCTCTTACAACCACCCTTTCTCTCTCTCTTTCTCTACACAATTTCCAAGCAACAAAAAAGTGGACGTCCAAGTACTTCCAAGGAGAGAAAAGTGTGTTGTGTGTGGCCCACTTCCTATCCCAAGATCCATCATCCTAGCCCCTTCATTTCTCATAATCTTCCAACATAGTGAGACACAAGGAGTTTGACGTTCCCTCGAACCAAGAAGATTGAACGGTGGGTGTTTTATAGGCCTAGATTTCATGTTTTGATGATGGGCCAAGTGGGGCCTACCGATTGATGACATGGATCTCACTTTGGACCCTAGATGTGGCCGATGGCCCACCATGATTCACATGATCATTTCATGATGGGGCCATTCTCCATGGACCCCATCATGATGTTTACTTTTCTAGTTTGAAAGGGGTCATATAGACCTTCCATTTTTTATGGAGAAGGAATATCCACCGTTAATTTTGATTTGGTGGGCCCACATGTATTGGGACCCACTTGATGTATGATTGAAATGCATGGAAAGGGAGGGCTCATAGTGGAGGAGCCCTCCATTGCACATGTCTCTCCCTCTCCCTCTCTCTCTCTCTCTCTCTCTCTCTCTCCTCTCTCTCCCTCTCTCTCTCTCCTTCCCCTATTTTGTGGCCCACTTGATGATGTATGTGATGTCCAGACCATCCATCCAATGGACCCCATGGCTGTCCAAACATGGGGACCAACCCACCTTGCTACTCTTTTGTTAGAGGGTCTAGATGATGGGGAAATACAAATATTAGGTGGACCCCATCATGGCTAGATGGGCCAGCCCAGAACTGTTGTACGTCTGTTATCCAGACCGTCCAACAGGGTCTGGACGTGCATGTGAAAAATAGAAATATCAGCTTGATACAAAGGTTTTGGGTGGGCCGCTCGTGCAGGCCCCACCTTGATGAATTGATCTAATCCACGCCATCCATCCTATCTCCCAGTTCATTTTAGGCGTTGAGCCAAAAAATGAATCCAATCCGATTATCTAGCGGGCCATAGCATAGAAAATAATGATTTTTACCATTAAAACCTATTAGGGGCCACTTTAATTTTTTCACACACCAAAACATACTGAATATTGAGCTTGTTTAGTCTGTCTTGAGCCATAGAACCCAATGGATGGAGTGGATCCTCCTGATACGGGCCCCACCTAGGAAAAACCTTAACGAAATAAGAAATATATATATATACACATACACTAAGCAGTAGGTGCTGCTGTTGATGTTTTCCAGAGGACGGCGCAATAGCGTCCTGCTGCGCTATGGACGGAAAGAGGCAGGGACTGTGTGTCCCAATCGTAGGCTCCCGCCATGATGTATGTGCATCCGTCCATCTATGTGCCCCCCCTCCCCCCCTTGGGTGATGTATGTCATGCCCCAAACTCAAAAACTGGACTCACGAAATTCCCGATCAGCGAATCTGGCACCGACAACCTCTGTAGTACCCCCATTCTCGGCTCCTAACGCCCATTCGTCCAGTTCCAATCCTGGGATGCTACGAGTAGGATTTTCAACAACAGTTTGATTCGTAATAAGCATAAGCAAATGCATAACCCACAAATAACAACCAAAAATTCCATCACATTTCCACTATGATAAAAAACTTTATAAGTACAAAGAGAATAAAGGGAAATACAATGATAATGGACAAAAAATTCCAAGATCATCTGTTATGCGCTCCTGCCTCAGCGCTGCTGCGGTCTAATGTCACCTGGACGCAATGGTCGTGCATAAGCTTATGGAAATCTTAGAGGGTGGTGAAAGTGTGTGCGCAAGGTAGTAATACAGTTATACAGTATTAGAGTAATGCAGAACATGCTGATGAATCCATGAATACCATTAGTCGTACCAAGGCTATGCGATGCAAGGCATGAATGATGTCGATCATACCAAGGCCAAGCGTACGAGATGCAACTCAAGTATATAAATCCTCATCTGAGTTCATATGTCAATACAGTTTAAATATGGAATATCACCAAGGTCTAGTACACTTCAGCCAAATTGCCGCCCCATCATGCACAATAAGGTGAGTGGAAGAGACCTCACTATCCACATACCAATATCGGGCCCGACTCATCAATAGTAGACCCATTCCTCGAGCTGGTCAAACTCAGCCTAGCTTTGCCCCCTCCACTCTTGCGGGTAAGGCCGCACCCCCTTCCAACCGACCACGACACAGTGAAAAGTATGGCCTTCTGGTAATCGGCACTCGTCGCTCATGCACCCACTTGGTCTAGATGTTGGAGCAACCTCCTGGTACCATAAGGGTTTAAGGACTTTCACCTAGGGATATCTATAGCACCCCATCTAGCACAAGATTTCTGGTATCCAATCCTACCAACCACGATATGCCTGTGGAGGCTATGGCCCTGAGTCTCTAGGGCGTACAATATACATGTCACACAATGCGAGATGCATGAGTCACACAATCCAGTCATACAACATTCATGTGGGTATCTTCCCTTACCAGGGAGTCCATAACAATCTACCCAATGGTGTGTGCTATGATCAATCATGCATCTCATCACAAGCAAGCAGATGATGCGTATGAACATGTATCATGATGCGATGTTGTCACATACTCAAAAATCGGAATCGATAATCACATATGACGAATGGGGCCCACTTATTTGGGTTAACCCATGCCGAGGATGGGCCTAACAAGGCCTAAGGGAAGGTCACAATGAGGTCATCTAACCATCATTGCCCATCAATGTGGACATTTAACTGACATTGCTCCCAAGGAGTGGCCTACATAAGGAATTCATACACAATGTAACAACCACACATACATCACATTGGGCCTCGCTCATGGGCCTCACATACATCACATCGGTCCGTTTGAATGGGCCGATCAAATTGGCCGATTCAAATGGGTTGATTCAAATGGGCCGCCCAAATGGGTCGAATCAAATGGGCCAATTCAATGCATCACCATGGACCTCACATGTGGGCCTCATATACAACAAATGAACCACGTATCTGGGCCTTGATTACATCAAATGAGCCACGCGATATGGGCTTAACCATACAAATAGGTGGGCCCCACCCATGGGCCAAAATACATCATGATGACCTCATGGATGGGCTGCACCCATGGTCCTTAAGTGGGCTTGGACCACACCAAACTCGTTTCAATAGTTGTAGGTGTAACACGTGTATCACTGTACACTATCAACCCATGGGGCACATGGCCCATTAATGATGACAACACTGCCCAAACATTTCCATATACACCAACACCATCCAAATTTTGTCCAGGTACGCCAGCACCATCCATACATTGCCTAGGTGCGGGTCCCACTATCAGGACGACTGGGATGATCATACACATCACGTGGGGCCCATGGAACTTGCTGACGTCAGTCCAGCAGTGGGTCCCACCATCAGAAAGGTTTGGAGGCATTATACATCACGTGGACCCATGGAGTGTGCTGACGTGAATGGACAGTGGGTCCCACCAGCTGGACGTACACAACAGCTAATAGTTGTTGTATGTTGCAGCTACAACTGCTCTAAAGAGAACAGAGGTGGGTCCCACGTAGGGCCCACCCTCATATATAATAATATATTATATATATATATATATATATATATAATATATATATATATAATATAGTAGCTGTCAGTGCAGCTTTTATGCATTAAAGGGGCCAGAGGTGGGTCCCACACCTCATACATATATATATATATATATATATATATATAATATATATATAATATTATTATTATAAATATATTATACCAATATGACGTCCAAGCCCTTGGACGGCCTGAACGGTCACATTCATCAAGGAGGGCCCCACACATGGAGTGGGTCCCACCATCCAAGGATGGTGGACACCACACACGCCTGATGGTGTGGCCCATCAGAATGGATGGATGGAGGTGTATGGGTCCCACAGACCCCACTGACCATCACACTTCACCGTTAGCCACCCTACTAGGGAATCCGTGCCAAGACCTCAGCGTTGAATAGAGGTATCTTTCACCTAGTCTACCACTGGAGCTATGGGTCTGGGTGTGGATGAGGGCCCCACACGGATGTGGGTCCCACCATCCAAGGGCAATGGACGGTTTGGATAAAACACATACACTGTGGCGTGTCCCATGAAAAGGGATGGAGGGCGTGGATGGGTCCTATGGACCCCACTGACCATTCACACTTCATTGTTGACACACCCACCGTCAGTACACCTCCACTATCAGTTAACACTTCACTGTTAGTACACCCTACGTTAGTCCACACTTCACTGATAGCCCACGTCCAGCGTCCCTGGATGCTGGACAGTGTGGATATAACACGGGCATCATGGTGTGTACCACATGGACGCGGCCCACCTGATTTGATCAAACTAATATTTGTGTTTTTCCCTTCCGTCCAAGCCTGGTAATGGGGTGGACGGTGTAAATCCAACTCATTCATCGGGTGGGCCCTATGAAGGTGAATGGCATGGGTAAAATGTATACTTCATTGTAGGCCATAAGCATAGAAAGAGAGAAAGAGAAAAAGAGAGAAAGGGAGATCAGAGATGTCGGAGGGGCCCCGCCACTATGGGCCTCTCTTGGATACAAGCATACATCAAAGTGGGTCCCACCATATGTGGGCCCTTAGATCACAAAAAGACAATACAAAAAGGAAAAAAAAATGTGGGTCCAAGATCACCTACCAACCACTTCTTCTTGCTCCCTTAGCTTCCTTTGCTCTTAGCTTCGATCCTAACGGAAGAGATAGAGTTATTGATGGTTGAAATGGGAGTTGAGAGAGTTAGGAAGTAGGCTACACAGAAAGCTCTATCATGGAGATTTGGCTGAGCTTGGATGTGTGGTATTTTCGTTGCTTGGAAGTGAGTTTGAAAAATGAGAGAGAGGGTTGTAAAGAGAGAGAGAGAGAGAGATGGGTGATAGATGTGGTAAGTGATGGGTGAGGTGAGTGATGGGTGTGTAAGAGCTTTATTGACTTTTAGGGTAATTTGTGTAAGAAGGGTATGGGGTGTGTAAGAACTTTTTGACTTTTGAGGTTGCTTAGGGATGGGTGTGAGGTGATGTGTACTTGACCCTTGATGGGATTGATTAATTGATTGAGGTGACATGTTATAGAGATTTTATTGGGTTTTGCAACGCGCGGCGTTTTCCTCAAACTGAACGCAGGTCCATATCTCCTGGCCTGGGTATCTTCTCGACGTGGGAGACGCGGCATCAAAACCGTGGCGACGACACGGTCGCTAGGGTACAAGTCTCGAGTTGAGTCAACTCGGGTTGACAGTATGAGTCTCAGGGTCACGCGCAAATGTTAGATAAAGGTCGAAGGTTGCCAGAATTCGACCGGAAAGATCGTAGCAATCTACGAAACGGTACAGTCTAGGATACGGGTCTTACAACTCTCCCCTCCAAATAAAAATTTCATCCTCAAAATTTACACAATCATCACAATTAGACATAACTCATGAGGAAGAAGAAACATAACATCATCATATAAAATCAGAGACAACATACAAAATACAACACATAATTAGTCATCAAAGAGAAGGGGATAATGCTCTCGAATCTCGGCCTCGCGCTCCCAAGAAGCCTTCTCAATAGAATGGTGACCCCACTGAACCTTCACAAAAGGAATGACCTCGGTCCGGAAGACCTGCTCCTTCCAATTAAGGATACGAACCGACTGCTTAATATAGGAAGCGTCCTCCCGAACCTCTAACTGTTGCCAATCAATAACAAGAAAGATGTTTGACCCACAGTTCCTCAACATAGAGAGATGGAAAATGTTGTGGACGCTAAACAACTGAGATGGTAAGGCAAGCCGTAGGCCATGACGCCAACGCGCCTAGTGATCTCAAAAGGTCCTATGAATCTCAAGGCAAGCTTGCCCTTCGCTCCAAATCGAACCACGCCCTTCATGGGCGAGACCTTAAGATACACATGGTCCCCTACATCAAACTCCAAGGGACGACGCTGGTGGTCAGTAAAACTCTTTTACCATCTCTGAGCTATGCGCATCCTCTGCCTGATGGTATCGATAGCCTCTGATGTTTGCTGCACAAGCTCAGGACCTAGGAGACGGCGCTCTCCAACCTTTGTCCAACAACTCGGTGATCTGCATGGTCTGTCGTATAGTTCCTCGAAAGGAGCCATGCCGATGGTCGCCTGATGGCTGTTATTGTACGCGAACTCAGTCAGTTATATATGCTCATCCCAACTACCCTCGAAATCAATTATGCAGGCCTGAAGCATATCCTCAAGGATTTGGTTGACCCTCTCGGTCTGGCCATCGGTCTGTAGATGGTACGCGGTACTAAGTTGCAAATCAGTCCACATCGCTCTCTGGAAGCTCCCTTATAACTGAGACGTGAACCTCGAGTCTCGGTCAGAAATGATGGAGACTGGAACGCCATGCAGTCTCACAATCTCCTCGATAAATAACCTCGCATGCCGGTCCATAAACCAAATTGCACGAATTGCAAGCAAATGTGCCGACTTCGTCAAACGATCAACGACAACCTAGATTTCGTCATGACCACCCTGAGTCCTCGGCAAGCCCATAATGAAATCTGTTGACATGTGCTCCCACTTCCACATCGGGATGCTTAATGACTGCAATAGACCGAGGGTCGGCCTTGACATGCTGGCATGTGTCATACTCGGCCACAAAACTGGTGATCTGACGCTTCATCCCCATCCAAAAATACTGTCGCCTCATGTCACGGTACATATTCGTCGAGCCAGAATGGATAGAAAACCGCAATCGATGTGCCTCGGTCATAAGATCTCTACGTAACTCACGAATATCCGGGACACATAATCGGCCTCTGAAGCGAAGTCCACCGTCTAAACCAATCTGCCAATCTGCCTAACTCTCAGATGCCGCCTCAACCATATAACTATGCAATGACTCATCAGTCTGCTGAGCCTCGATCACCTTTGCGATAAGAGAGGGTTGAATCGATAGGCTCGATAACTGCATGATAGAAGACTGTAGGCTGAACTCAAAATCATACTCTATTATATCCTTGAGCAACTTCCACTCCTGAATCATCATATGCGCCACTAGGCCTCGTGGTTGATGACTAAGGGCATCCGCCACCAATTTTGCCTTGCCCAGGTGGTACTGAAGATCGAAATCATAGTCCTTCAGGAGCTCCATCCAACGCCTCTGTCTCATGTTCAACTCAGACTGTGAGAAGAGGTACTTCAAGCTCTTGTGGTCGGAGAAGAGCTCGAACCTGACCCCATAGAGATAGTGTATCCACACCTTCAGTGCGAAGATAACTGCAGCCAGCTCCAAATTATGCATGAGGTAGTTCAGCTCATGGACCTTGAGCTGACGAGACGTGAAGGCCACCGGTCTCCCATGCTGCATCAGGACAACACCTAAACTAATATTTGAGGCATCGTTAAATACAATAAATCCATCACTCCCAGAGGGAAGAGTGAGGACAGGAGCGGACGTCAGATGGTCCTTCAACTCCATAAATGCTCGCTCACAGGCGTCGCTCAAAATAAACTCTACGCTCTTCTGAGTCAACCTAGTCAGCGGGGCTGCAATACGGGAGAAGCCCTCAATGAAATGTCGGTAGTAGCCCGCTAAACAAAGGAAACTGCGGATATCGGACGCAGTCGTGGGCTGGCCCCACTGACGCACTGCCTCAACCTTCGAGGGGTCCACTGCGACGCCCTCCCTCGTCACCACGTGACCGAGGAATTTCACCTCCTTCTGCCAAAACTCGCACTTCTCCAGCTTCGCATAGAGCTGGTGTGCGCGAAGGGTCTGTAACGTAACCTCCAGATGCTGCTCGCGCTCCTCACGGGTTCTCGAATAGATCAGAATGTCGTCAATGAAGACTACAACAAACTGATCGAGATAAGGGCGAAAGACCTCGTTCATCAACCGCATGAAGATCGCGGGTGCATTGGTCAGTCCGAAGGACATCACCTGGAACTCAAAATGACCATAACGTGTCCTGAATGCTGTCTTCGGAATGTCCTCCTCTCGAACCCGAATCTGATGATAACCGGAATGCAGGTCAATCTTCGAAAAGAACTGTGCACCCCGCAGCTGATCAAACAAATCATCAATCCTCGGGAGCGGGTACTTGTTCTTGATCGTGACCCTATTGAGCTCGCATAGTCCACGTAGAGCCTCAACGAGCCATCCTTCTTCTTCATGAAGAGTACCGGTGTTCCCCATGACAAACTGCTTGGACGGATAAAACCTAACTCGCGCAACACGTCCAACTACTTCTACAGTTCCCGCAACTTCAACGGTGCCATACGATATGGCGCCTTCGAAATATGCGCGGTACCAGGCACAAGATCAATCTTAAACTTGGTGTGTCGGCGAGGCAGTAATCTTAGAATCTCCTTGGAACACATCAAAAAATTGCAAACAATCGACAACTGATCAATACAAGCGGCAACAGGCTCCTCAACGGCGCAGGACATCAAGCAAGACAATGGCTCTCCCCAGGGCTCTACAACGAACTGAAACTGCGGCAAGCGTGGTATACAGAACGTGACTGTCCTCGTGGAGCAATCCAATATGTCATGGTACTCGGCAAGCCCATCCATGCCCAAGATAACGTCAAAATCTGACATCGGCAGCACGTACAAGTCGGCGGGCAAGAAAATCTCTCCCACTAACACGGGACAAGATGAACAAAAGACGCATAATACCGTAGTATTCCCCAAGGGTGTCGATACGGTTAGCCCCTCTCGAGCAGACTCTATCGGCAATCCAGTCGAACGATAGAATCCCTCGGACATAAATGAGTGTGAAGCATCGGAATCAAATAAAACCCAAGCGATGCATGCGGAGACTGGAGGTATACCCTCAACGACTGCTCCAGATGACTACGGATCCTGTTGAGCCGCATAAAATATATCTTGAGCAGGATGGGGAGGTGCCTGTCCCATCTAAGCGTACTGCTGCTGCTGATGTTGTCGCTGAGGCGATCAAAACTACTGCCTCTGCTGTTTCGGCCTCGGAGGCTGGTGTTGATGCTGCTGTTGAGGTGGCCTCGGTAGTGGGGGTCTTTACTGCTATTGTTGTGGAGGCTGCTATGGACTTCTCTTTTGCTGTTGTTGGGGGCGGGGACACTCCCACATACGGTGCCCCGTCGCACCGCACCCAAAACAGGTACCGGTGAACTGCCTCGGAGGTGGTGCTGGAGATGCTGCTAGTGCTCGGAAGGCTCGGCGACCTGTGCATCTCTACTACTGTGGCCGACATTGGTGGAAGTCACCAGAAGGAGGCTTCCTCTTCTGGCTCTCCTCTGACCGCGATCAGACTGAGAACCGGCCCACTCAGCCTCATAAATTTGGGCCTTCCGTACCACCCCCTCAAAAGTCAAGAGCTCATGCCTAATAACATGGCCTCAAAGACTATAACATAAGTCATCCTCGAATCGGCGGCACTCTGCCCCTCATCATCTACCAGGTATGCCGCAAATCTGGACAATGCTACAAAATGAGCTGCATATTGAGCCACTGTCATATCTCCTTGTACTAGGGCCTCGAACTCCAATGCTCGCTGTCGTCGGATGTGATCAGGAAAATACTGTCAGTCAAACCGATCCACAAAAACCTCCCAGGTCCATACAAAATCGGTGCCTGCTGCTCGGGAGACTGATGTCCACCAGTGCTCAGCCTCACCATGAAGAAGAAATACTGTTAATTGGACTCGCCTCTGGGTCATACATCTCATCGTATCAAATATCTTCTCTACGTCGGAGCGCCATCTTTCAGCTACAGTCGGGTCTGGCTCGCCCTGGAAACGCGGGGAGTCGAGCTGTCGAAACTCTCGAAGAAGGGCGCTCGCGCGCTCCTGCTCGGCCTGGTCTAGTGAAACAACGAGGTGCTTGCCCTACCCTTAAAGTGTGCTTATCACAGCCTGTAACATCTTCTGTAACTGGGAGGCACTCACAGGTGCCGTTGGATCCGAACCGGTCTCTGGTAGAGGAGCGACATCCTCAGGTTGGGGAGTCAGAATCTCTAGTGGAGCGGGGATCATAGGTGGTAGAGCGGAAGTCTCAGATGGTGGAACGGGAGTCTCAGGTGGCGGAGATGGAGTCGATCCAGTCACTCTCCTGGGCGACATATCCTACAGGAAAGAGCAAAGACGTCTATCAACTTGAAAGCTCTTAAAGACATGCACGTTAAGGGTCTATAACAGCAGATCACTAAGCTATCTGGATTCGGGACTCAATCATTCTAAACTTATAGCAGACATGTAATGTTGTTCCCATTAATTCCCTAAGTTATGCTCTGATACCAACTTCTGCCACTCCCCAAACTCAGAAACCAGGCTTACAAAATTCTCAATCGTTGAATCCGGGGCCGACAACCTCCATAGTACCCCATTCTCGGCTCCTAGAGCCCATTCACCCTGTTCCGATCCTGGGATGCAATGAGGGGGAATTTTAACAGCAGTTTGATTCGTAGGAAGCATAACCAAAGGCATTACCCACAAACAACAACCAAAAACTCCATCACATTTCCACTACGATAAAAAACTTTATAAGTATAGTGATCATAAAGGGAAATACAATGATAATGGACAAAAAGCTCCAAGATGATCTGTTATGCGCTCCTGCCTCAGCGCTGCTACGGTCCAATGTCACCTGCACACAACAGTCGTGCATAGGTTTATAAAAAGCATAGAGGGTGGTGAAAGTGTATGCGCAAGGTAGTAATATAATTATGCAGTATTAGATTAATGCGGAACCTGCAGACGAATCCATGAATATCATTAGCCGTACCAAGGCTATGCGATGCAAGACATGAATGATGTCGGCCATACCAAGACCATGCGATGCGAGATGCAACTCAAGCATACAAATCCTCAACTGAATCCATATGTCAATACGGTTTAAATATGAAATATCACAGGGGTCTAATGCACTTCAACCAGATCGCCCCCCCATCGCGCGCAATAAGGTGAGTGGAAGAGACCTCACTATCCACCTGCCAATATCAGGCCCGGCTCATTGATAGTGGACCCATTCCTCGAGCTGGTCAAACTCGGCCTAGCTTTGCCCTCTCCACTCAGTGGGTAAGGCCGCACTCCCTTCCAACCTACCACGACACAGTGGAAAGCAAGACCTTCTAGTAATCGACACTCGACGCTCATGCACCTACTCGGTCTAGACGTTGGAGCAACCTCCTGGTACCATAAGTGTTTAAGGACTTTCACGAAGGGATATCTCTATGTAGAACAAGATTTCTGATATTCAATCCTACCAACCACGATATGCCTGTGGAGGCTATGGCCCTGATGTCGCTAGGGTGTACAATATACATGTCACACAATGCGAAATGCATGAGTCACGCAATCCAGTCATACAACAATCATGCGCATACCGCGCGCTTATGTGGGCATCTCCCCTTACCAGGGAGTCCATAACAATCTACCTAATGGCGTGTGCTATGATCAATCATGCATCTCATCATAAGCATGCAGATGATGCATATGAACATGTATCATGATGTTATGTTGTCACATACTCAAAAATCGGAATCGATAATCACATACGGTGAATGGGGCCCACTTATTTGGGTTAACCCACACCGAGAATGAGCCTAACAAGGCCTAAGGGAAGGTCACAGTGAGGACATCTAACCATCATTGCCCATTAATGCGAACATCTAACCAACATTGCTCCCAAGGAGTGGCCTACATAAGGAATTCATACACAATGTAATGGCCACACATACATCACATTGGGCCTATCTCATGGGTCTCACATACATCGTATCGGGCCATTTGAATGGGCCGATTAAATGGGCCGATTCAAATGGGTCGATTCAAATGGGCCGACCAAATGGGTCGAATCAAATGGGTCGATTCAATGCATCACCATGGGAGTCACATGTGGGCCTCATATACAACAAATGGACCACGTATCTGGGCCTTGATTACATCAAATGGGCCAGGCGATATGGACTAACTATACAAATAGGTGGGCCCCGTCCATGGGCCAAAATACATCATGATGGCCTCATGTATGGGCCACACCCATGGTCCTCAAGTGGGCTTGGACCACACCAAACTCATTTCAATAGTTGTAGGTGTAACATGCGTATCATTGTACAATATCAACCCATGGGGCACATGGCCCATTAATGATGACAGCATTGTCCAAACATTGTCCATATACATCAGCACCATCCAAAGTTTGTCTAGGTGCGCCAGCACCATCCATACATTGCCTAGGTGCGGGTCCCACTATCAGGACGACTGAGATAATCATATACATCACGTGGGACCCATGGAACTTGTTGACATCAGTCCAGTAGTGGGTCCCACCATCAGAAAGGTTTGGAGGCATATATACATCATGTGAGACCCATGGAGTGTGCTAACGTGAATGGACGGTGGGTCCCGCCAGCTGGACGTACACAACAGCTACATAGTTGTTGTACGTCGCAACTACAGTTGCTCTAAAGAGAACAAAGGTGGGTCCCACGTAGGGCCCACCCTCATATATATATATATATATATATATATATATACACAATAATATATATATATATATAATATAGTAGCTATCAGTGCAACTTTTATGTAATAAAGGGGCTAGAGGTGGGTCCCACACCTCATGTATATATATAATATATAATGTATATAATATTATAATAAATATATTATACCAATATGACGTCCAAGCCCTTGGACGGCCTGGATGGTCACATTCATCAAGGAGGGCCCCACACGTGGGGTGGGTCCTGAAATAGCGGTGGAGACCGCTTTAGTTGAAGTAGGAATATGCCAATATGTCCTAGAGGGGGGTGAATAGAATTTTTAAAGTTTTTATGGTTTATTTAAAATCCTAATTCACTAATCCTAACAACAAGCACATATTAAGATTACTCAATAGTAACTCTACTGGCTTCCAAGCCCGGTTGAGGATCCAATCACAAACTATTTAAAAAGTGAACAATATGCGAACTATTTTATAATGGATATGACTGTGTATGTGTGTGAGGTATGATCTCAAATATTCAGATATGAAAATATTAAAGTAAATCACACAAACAGAAGAATAACAATCTCAAACACAATCATTTTTATAGTGGTTCTACTACTTGTCTACTCCACTTCCGGTAACAACACTCAACCCTTGAGTGTACCAGATTTCACTAAGGAGGTTTCACAGCAATTCACCTCAAACCTAAGGTTTTAAATCAGGTTCACCTTCAACCATTACATCCTACACTGAGACTGAGTGTTTATGCTCTCATGAGCAAGGGTCAACACAATGCACTCACTTTTAGGTACACTTGCCAAGGATCTTCCATAAGACCCTAACGGAGGTTTCACTCGGATCACCTCGAACCTAAGGTTTTAGACAGGTTCACCTTTAACCAGAAGTTTATGCTCTACACAGAACAAGGGTCAACACTACGTACCCACCACGTACACTCCCGTCGGAGGCCTCCTACGAGGACTTGCAAGGGTGAGAAACACCTAAGACCCAATCCTAAAAAGGAATGATCACAAGTGTCCTCTGGACTCTAGTAACTTACAAATAAGTGGATGAGTCTCATTCAGCACATTGACGAAGATCTCCTCCTTGTTGATGAAGAATCTTCGGCTTCTTTGATCCGCAACACAAATGATGTATCAATGCGAGGCTTCGGGTTGGGTCAAGTTTAAGACGGAATCCTACTCTATAAAATGTTTTCCTATAACGAAGATAAAGTGATTCCGATTATGCATTCAAGGCTTCCCAGCTTAATGATTTACCATTAAGGTAGTAGTTGGAGGATCCTTGAATGCGGAAGTTCATTCCCCAATCTACTCTATTAAATATCAATGATGAGAGTGGATTGGAGGATGAACTTCCCTGAGAGAAAGGGCTTTGGGTACATGATCTAAGGTAAAACACACAAAAGTACTCTCTTCTTTCTCTACCAGCAATAATAGACAAGTCTTCTATATATAGACAAAAGGTTCCAACGGATATAAAACAGTCACATTTATGACAGAGTTCGATATCATCAAGCGTGTAATCTCGATAGCATCGATGGTCCGCTCGATGACACAAACTCAAATGTCATACGCTTTTGAAAGCTCTTGCCAGCTAGTCGATGGAATCGAAACATGTGTCGATGTCATCAGATTTTGAACTCCGATTCTATCAATACTACTGTCGATTCATCGACATTGAAAATGAGAGGGACTTGACATGAAATATTTTAGGTTTACAAGAATGATCGAGGAACCTTCGAGATCATTGGAATTTGAATGTCGATGATAACGATCATTGTGTCGAGGCATCAATAAATCCAACGGATTTCTCATTAAGCTTGCTGGACAGTTTCTGTCCTTGTTCGATGTCATTGAAACAATACCGATATCATCAATATTTGAATATCGATTCAATCGAGTGACCCCCGATCATAGATAAACAATCCTGAAATATTTTGCTGGAAGAACTTGGCGCCCATGACTGATATTATTGAGAGCCTTCCGATATCATCGAGATTTGAATTTCGATGGTATCGAGGAGGCTTCGATATATCAATGCACATATGATATTCTTAAGAAAAAATAGGGGCACCGGAGATCTGCTTGTCGATATTATCGAGTCACCTTCGATGGACTCGAGATTTGAATATCAATGATATCAATAGTATATCGATTATCAATAATTCTGTCCAGATGAGTATGTGGTTGTTGGACATATTTTTTCCTCATATCAATGATTTCGTTTAGGTATCGAGGACATCAACAGCGCAGGTCGATCATATCAAGATGTATATCGATAAAATCGACAAAGCAAGAAAACTTAGAGAATTTTCCTATTTTGAAAAAAGTTTTCTTAACTTAAAAAACCCTATGATGTTCTAGTTTGTTTTAAAGGTTTTATATACTTGGTGTTTTGGGACAAGGGATGTGAGGCTATATTTACTTGTGGCGAGCTTGCACACATTCGGTTGAGACAGACGCTTGAATTGATCTTCCTATGAGGCTCTGCAGTTTGACTGACTCAACACTCATGCTAATTGACAAACTAGGGTACTTTTAATCTCCTCCTTTATCAATTATGTGACAAAATACCAAAACACCCTAGAACAGTATATAGAAAAACATATCCTAAATTGTATGTACATGCATTTTACACAATTTTACAATTTCTAATGAAGACATGTACACAACCTAGTATCTGCTCCCCCTGACTTCAAACTCCCCTTATCTTGGTGTAGTTGCTCCCCCTAACACCTACAACACTGTTCAAGCAGATATACAATTTCCGTTCGGGGTGTTTGAACTGTTCTCCCCCTTTTTGTCAGTCATTGACAAAGATATAGCAGTTGATATTGACTGAAGTTAAAGTAACGTGGGAGAACCGACATATATAGATGTATAAAGATTAAACCAGTTGTAAGCATACATCATTGTCAAACAAGATCGATGCATATCAGACCAAATAAAGCAGTGATAAGGGAAGATAAAGTAATCCATATCAGACACTAGATATAATCATCCATAGACACAATATCCAAAAAAAAAAAAAAAAAACTGTTCAAGGTTAGCCAGGAGAGTTTTAGGTAGTTTAAAGTCAGCCAAAAAGTAACAGAACCATTAACACAGGTACGCGTGATGATCCTATGGCAACAACACGACCCTACTGATGCTTAATATTCTAGAGGATTCCTATGGGCCAATAAATCCACCACTTGCTGAGTTGTGTGCCGGAGGACGTCGATTTGCGGTTCAATCGCAGTGAGGCGCCTTTTACAGTTGTTCAGTCGTTCCTCCATCCCAGTCATCCCGTTCAGTAGGTGTCGATTGAGGTGATGGGTCTGGCGGTTTGTGATAGATTCTGCACTGACAACCAGCGTGCGATTTGATCCCCCATGTGTACGCCGAGCTGAAGGTTGAGTATGTTGGAAAAATGACAGCATGAGACGCTCATTTCTGCGAAGAGATAACGAGAGACACAATTGTTGGGCCTCCTGAACTACATCACTGTCAAACCATGCTTCAGGATACACAGTGTCAGATGTGGCAGGAAGCCCCGCATGATGTGCTAGTTTACAGATGAGCATAGGAAACGGCAGTGTCTCCCGACGGTTACCTTGAATCACATGAATGATTTGCTTAAGAAGAAGAGTTGGCAGGCACACTTGATTTTCTTGATATACATCATAAAGCACATTGATCACAAATGGAGGGAGGTGATTACCATTGACATCGCAGGGATATACATTGAACCCGAAAATGCTATGAAGAACTTTAAAGGTGGGTCCAAGATAGTTGATGTAAAGTAGATTGTCATCATTTCGAGGGACAGTAGTGCCCTGACACAACGCACGAGTGACTTCACCCCATACTCCCAGACCATTGAGATTCCTGTTGGTCACTGTGATTCTAGTGACATCAAGGTCTAGAAGGTGAGCCACAGTGATTGGAGTGATAACTTTTGAGTAATGTGCGAGTTCAACCTGAATGTTGGGGGGATCAGTACTAATAACATGACAGTGTTTGAAGAATACTCGAATTACACCCAGTTGATATGATCCCCCAAGATTTAAAATATTCTACCAACCTATTACTTCCAATAGTAGGTCCACCTAAAAAGGCTCTATGACACTATTGAGTACTAGACGTTCAACAATGGGGAGTGGACGTCCTTCCATAGCTGGATGCCTACTGGATCTTGTTTGCATGTTCTTTGATTGTAGGGAGTGAAGAGATGACTTACCTTTCCCCTTGATCATGATTTGTAGATGTGAGAGACTGGTAAGGGAGAGAGGAAGTAACCAGAGAAGAGGAAGAAATGAGTTTGAATTCGAATGCAGTCTTCTCTTAATATAGCAGCTTTGTCGATTATATCGATCATCTATCGATAGCATCGACATGATTTTTATCAAGAGTTGCACCGACGGTTGTTGGAAAAATAATGATTCATTTAATGCAGTTCAACCGTTGGGAAAGACTACTGGTTATTAGCTTGTGTACTCGAGATTCGACGTTGAATATCGATATCATCGAACTGTAAATTTTGATGATATCGACATAGTTCAGATAACATCAAGAATGTTATAATCTGGCATCCCAAAACTGACATGGTTAATACAAGAGGTTTAGACTTGTGGCTGACACTTAACCAAGAATGTCCCAGAGTGAAGATTTACCTATGTGTCTCATGTTTACTAGGATATTATTAAAGAGCGCATACTCCAATGGATTTTTGAAGGTCACTAAACCTCACTACAAGACAAACGGGCAAAGGCTACGGCCAAAAACCGTAGCAAAAGCCCTTTCGCTATGGATATAATCCGTAGCACGTCCGTCGCTATTGGTGGGGTAGCTAAAGGTATCGCTACGAGTTATATCCGTAGCAATAGATACCAATAGCTATGGATTATATCCGTAGCAATAGATACCAGTAGCTACGGGTTATATCCGTAGCAATAGATACCAATAGCTATGGATTATATCCGTATCAATAGATACCAATAGCTATGGACAATATCTGTACAATAGATACCAATAGCTACGAACAAAAGCCGTAGCTATAGCTACGGATTATATTCGTAGCTATTTTTTTTTTAATTGTAATAATAAGACCTGTTTCCATTGGAAGAACCTGCTGTGATTGATAACTCATCTAAGCTTAATGCTGATAAAAATAGTACATAAAATGCAATCAGAAAAAAATGATGCATTTATTACAAATAGCAATCAAATCATACAATGCATCCTACATTCACATTTCTTAATAAACAATACTTCACTTTGCTCAACCTATCATAAGAATTACAATTAAGGCGTGCCCTCATGTGCAAGAAACAAATACACTCCAACACAGTAAACACCCTCCATATGCATTCAATAATGCTCACGTTTTTACAGAATTTTCTTCCTTCAGATGGTCAATTTCAGCAAATGTAGAAGATAGAGCTTCTTATTTCCTAAAAACTGCAGATGTAACTTCTGTGGACTTTGACACAAGATCACTTTCAAGTTCTGATACCCTTCCCATGAGAAAATGAATTTCATCTTCCACTGACTTCTTTAGCTTGTCAGCCTGTATAAAACAACATTTGTAGACACAATCAAACAAGCATGCCTTTGTACACATCTCAAAAGGAAGAAAGAAAGAAAAGCACTTATATATGAAGAAATAAAAAATGTATCTACAAATCTTCTAAACTATGGCAAAATCCAACATGAGTAATGTGTTCAAACCTAGGATGGACTTTTAAACTCAAAACTCTAACTCAAACACACTAAAATATGTGATTTACTATAAAAAGTAAACTTACTATTTACAGACGATATCCATTCCTACTAGACTTCATGGTTTTCTGCCAAAAGTAGTAAAAACCCAATTTGGCCTAACCACATTATTCTCCTAATTTTTCGGAGCCCTTTTCATGTTGGCATGTCTCCTACAACTCAGAAGGATCAAAAGTTATATGCGATCTAAAACTTACCATTTATAGTAAAAATGAAAATAAAATGGACTTTTGACAATTCATCAAATAAAATATCATAAATTTGGCATGGGGAACCCAGTGTAGTGGGGTTTGTTTGCTAAAGTAGCTTCTCCTACATAAAATAATATATGATATGTTGAAAAACTCATTCTGGTTTGCTAAAATGTTAACATGCTAAAATGTTGTACGTGAGCAGACACCACAAAATAAAAAATCCTATGGAAAAAAATGAAAAGAGAGAGAACATATGAGAGGTAATCCTTATCTCCTTTGATGGATTCAAGCTGCATGTGCCCTACCCAACTTCCTATAAGGAGAAGTTATATGGATCTTGGAATAATGTTGGTGACAGATCCACCTTGTCTATTAATATTATCATATTGTGTTAGGACATGACTCTAAAAATGAGATAAATCCAAATCTCAAATAATCTATGCTATAAGAGATAGTAGAGATGGATATAGATGCATTGTGATGCTTGAGTTCAAGTATGCTTACCAACAAAGCAAGATTTTCTTGTTTGTTGCCATGTGATTGGGCTACATTATTACATCAATCGGGTTCGGGTTTGGGATCGTGTTTAGGTTTGGGTTTTCAAGTTTAGGTTTACGTTTAGGTTAGAGAGTTGAGATTAGGATTAGGTGTAGGTCTAGGTTTAGGTTAGGGAGTTGAGATTAGGATTAGGTGTAGGTTTAGGTTTAGGTTAGGGAATTGAGATTAGGATTAGGTGTAGGTTTAGGTTTAGGGATTTGAGAATACATTTAGGTTTTAGATTTAGGTTATAGGTTTAGGTTATAGGTTTTAGGTTTAGGTTAAGGTTAGGTTATAGGTTATAAGTTTAGGTTATAGGTTATAGGATATAGGTTAAGGTTTAGGTTATAGGTTTTAGTTTAGGTTAAGGTTATAGGTTTAGGTTTAGGTTAAGGTTTAGGTTTAGGTTATAGGTTTAGGTTAAGGTTTAGGTTTAGGTTATAGGTTATAGGTTATAGGTTAAAGCTTTAGGGAATTGATAATTGGTTAAGGTTTAGGTTTAGGAAATCGGGTTCGGGTTTAAGATCGGGTTTAGTTTAGGTTTTCAAGTTTAGGTTTAGGTTAAGGAGTTGAGATTAGGATTAGGTATAAGGATTTGAGAATACATTTAAGTTTTATGTTTAGGTTTAGGTTTTAGGTTTAGGTTAGGTTTAGGTGTAGGTTATAGGTTATAGGTAATAGGTTATAGCTTTAGGGAATTGAGAATAGGTTAAGGTTTAGGTTTAGGAAATCAGGTTCGGGTTTGGGGTCGGGTTTAGGTTTGGGTTTTCAAGTTTAGGTTTAGGTTTAGGTTAGGGAGTTGAGATTAAGATTAGGTGTAGGTTTAGGTTTAGGGATTCGAGAATACATTTAGGTTTTAGGTTTAGGTTTTAAGTTTAGGTTTTAGGTTTAGGTTAAGGTTAAGTTATTGGTTATAAGTTTAGGTTATAGGTTATAGGTTAAGGTTTAGTTTATAGGTTTTAGTTTAGGTTAAGATTATAGGTTTAGGTTTAGGTTAAGGTTTAGGTTTAGGTATAGGTTATATGTTATAGGTTATAACTTTAACGAATTGAGAATAGGTTAAGGTTTAAGTTTAGGAAATTGGGTTCGAGTTCGGGATCGGGTTTAGGTTTGGGTTTTCAAGTTTAGGTTTAGGTTTATGTTAGGGAGTTAAGATTAGGATTAGGTGTAGGTTTAGGTTCAGGGATTTGAGAATACATTTAGGTTTTAGGTTTAGGTTTAGGTTTTAGTTTATAGGTTTAGGTTATAGGTTTAGGTTTAGATTTTAGGTTTAGGTTAAGGTTAGGTTATAGGTTATAAGTTTAGGTTATAGGTTATTGGTTATAGGTTATAGGTTAAGGTTTAGGTTATAGGTTTTGGTTTAGGTTAAGGTTATAGGTTTTGGTTTTGGTTTAGGTTTAGGTTATAGGTTTAGGTTAGGTTTAGGTTTAGGTTATAGGTTATAGGTTATAGCTTTATGGAATTGAGAATAGGTTAAGGTTTAGGTTTAGGAAATTGGGTTCAGGATCGAGTTTAGGATTGGGTTTAAGTTATAGGTTTAGGTTTAGGTTATAGGTTATAGGTTTAGGTTACCGGTTTAGGTTTAGGTTAGGTTATTGGTTATAGGTTTAGGTTTAGGTTTAGGTTATAGGTTATAAGTTATAGGTTAAAGTTTAGGTTATAGGTTAACGTTTAGGTTTAGGGTGTGGTTTAGGTTAAAGGTGTGGTCCCTGCAAATACAGATATAAACACGGCCTGTCCAAATGGTCAGGCCCCTCCAATATTGTCCATAAGAAATAGACAGCTTCATCATGGTCATAACAGCAGTTCCACTTTCCAGGGACCCCCGCTCAACATCCAGATAGCTCCAACGCACATCCGAATCTACTTCATCAATTTCAAGATAATACATAAACACGGGCCTGTCCAAATGGTCAGGCGATCTCGAGTTAGAGAGTCGAGTTCGAGGCCCCTTCGGGGGGTTGAAATGCCCAGCATCGGCCACCCATATTGTTGTCCATAGAAAATGGACAGCTTCATCATGGTCATAACAGCGGATCCCACCTTCCACGGACCCCCACTCAACATCCACATAGCTCTGACGCACATCCGGATCTCCTTCATCAATTTCGAGATAATATATAGACATGGGCATGTTCAAATGGCCAAGCCACCCATATTGTTGTCCATAGGAAATGGACAGCTTCATCATGGTCATAACAGCGATTCCCACCTTCCTTCATAGTAAAGATGGGGAATAGTGTAAGTGCAATAGTTATTTGGCCCTTTTGTTTCAAATTTTGTGGTGCCAAAAACACAATTTATGTCTTGTGCAGCATGTTGATTTGTATGTTCAAGTCACTACATCAATGCTACAAGCTAAGAACGGTGATCTACTTTAAGAAGTTTAAGTTCAAGTTATTTGTCTACTTCTGCAAGCTTCAATGATCATAATATTTCAAGAGCTACATCAGAAGACAAGTTCTTGTTCAAGTCTCTAGTACAATTCAAGAATAACAGTACAAGATGAAGTCCAAGCTTTAGAAGATCTCAAGTTCAAGCTACATCAGAGATCTCAAACTTCACAATCTTCAAAGGTCAACCAACATCTTAAGAAATGAAGACTCAATGTCCATACTTCACATTTAAGGTATGAATGACCTTAGTTTGACCTTAGAGTAGGTCATTTTTGTATACATATTTCAAATTGAATATTTTTATAAGTATTTGGTATGTTCTAAGACCAGTCCTGGACTCTGTTCGACTAGTCCTATAACTGGCTCGACCAGTCCAAGAAATTCCAAGACCAGTCTTAAGTTGTTGCAAATTTTCAGAATTTTTTGGTTGAGCTTCGATCAGTCCTGGAGTCTGCTTGACTGGTCGTAGGAACAGTGTCGACTCATTCACGACCAGTCCTACAGCTACGACTCAAACTCCAACAACCATTCTTGGTTCCTCAGGACCAGTCGTGGGATGGTCACGACCAGTCGTGGAGGCCTCACGACTAGTCGTGCACACCCTACGACCAGTCGTGGAACAGTTTTATCCGATCGCACTTAAAATTTCAAAATGCAGTTCGACCTACGACCAGTTGTGATGGCCACACGACCAGTCGAAGACGCGATTTCTGCATCTATAAATAGAACACGAATTTCAGAGTTTTTCAAGAATTCAATTTCAAGAAAAATTAAGGCATCACTTTAAGATAAGTTTGTGTTAATTCTTAAGCTACGCTATGCATCTTTAATATTCTCTTTTGTTAGCTTTATTTATTTGATTTTGTTTCTACATTACAATCTAAATTGAAAAGAGGAACTATTGTATTCCTTCTTCTTGGAATCAAAATCAAATAGAGCTTGCCTAACTGGTTTAATTTAAAATCAATTAGAAATTAGAACCATATCAAAGTGAGTATTGGACATTGAACTTCTATATTCGAACTTCTACTCCGATTGGTTCTTTCGGCTATAACAAAAAGAGAAATCCAGGTATTTTACTTTATTGTAAATTTCCTTGTTTTTGGCTTTTGTTTGAGATTAAGCCAGAAATATCTCAATCTTGTGGTTATCTGAGGAGAGCCAGAAAACTCAGAAGTGGGGTTTTTGAATTTTGTAAGCCTATTTGAAAGACACAATTGTGAAGGTTGTAAGTGATATGGTCTCATGTTCCTTTGGTTGTCAAATTTTGATGTGTCAAAACATCTATCTGTGTCTTGTGCTTGTATGGTGATTTATATGAATTCAAGACACTGCATAAACACTTCATGACATTTGAAGTTCAAGAAGCTACAATGTTGAAGTCTCAAGAAGCTACATTATTGAAGTTCAAGAAGCTACAATGTTGAAGTTCAAGTCTTAAGAAACAACTCAAGAAATGACTTCAAGACTAATAAGCAACGCTTGAAGTAGTTTTATGCTGATGAAGATCTCAAGTTTAAAGCTACAACAAGTTCAAGATCTCAAGCCTGATATGGTTCAAAATATCTACATTCGTTGAATGGTTGAAGTTCAATGTCCATACGACATGGTTCAGGTTGAATGACCTTAGGTTGACCCTTTAAGTAGGTCACTTTGGATACATAAATCAAATGTTTATTTTACATTAGTTTGGTCTATTCTACGACCAGTCCTAGCTCTTGTTCGACCAGTCCTAGCATTGGTTCGACTAGTCCAAGAA
This sequence comes from Magnolia officinalis, assembly GCA_021015155.1. Classification (NCBI taxonomy): domain Eukaryota; kingdom Viridiplantae; phylum Streptophyta; class Magnoliopsida; order Magnoliales; family Magnoliaceae; genus Magnolia; species Magnolia officinalis. The sequence goes on from JAJHSJ010000006.1 coordinate 49,251,681, forward strand.
ATTCCACGACCAGTCCTAAGTTGTTGAAGATTTTTCGGAATTTTTTGGTACACCCACGACCAGTCCTGGAGGTCCTTCGACCGGTCGTAGGTGTGGCTTCGACTCGTCCACGACCAGTCGTAGAGCTACGACTCAAAGTCCAGCAACCTAATCTATGGTCCTACGACCAGTCGTAGAGATCCACGACTAGTCGTAGGTGACCCACGACCAGTCGTAGGCTACTCACGACCAGTCGTGGAATGACTTTCAAAGATCGCGCTCAATATTTCAAATATCTGTTAGAGCTACGACCAGTCGAAGGTTTCTAAGACCAGTCGTAGGAGCGATTTTTGCTTCTATAAATTGAACATGAAATTCAGAGTTTTCACACTTCAACTCAATTCAATTCAAGAAATTTCAAGTGATCACTCTGAGATAAGTCTGTGTTTATTTTAAGCTACATTGTGCTTATTTAATATTCCTTTTTGCTAGCTTATTTAATTTGATTTTGTTTCTATATTCCAATCTTTTATTTGAAAAGAGGAATTATCTTATTCCTTCTTCTTAGAATCAAAATCAAATATAGCTACGCCCAACTAGTTAAAATCTAAAATCAATTAGAATTTAGAACCATATGAATGTGAGTATTGGAAATTGAACTTTGACATTCAATCATCTACTCCGATTGGTTCTACTGGGCTGCTACGAAAAGGAGAAATCCAGGTATTTTACAATTCTGTAAAATTTATTTACTTTTGGTTTTGTTTGAGGTTAAGCCAGAAAAATCTCATTGTATTGGTTTTGTTTGAGGTTGAACCAGAAAAAAATCTCATTGTATTGGTTATCTGAGGAGATCCAGAAAACTCAGAAAAGAGGGGTTTTTGAATTGTGTAAGCCCAGGTGAAAAAGACACAATTGTAAAGGTTTTTGGTGAACCTGTGAAAACCTATTTGATAGTGAACGCTAATATCCCCTGTATGAGGATATTAGGAGTGGAGTAGCTTTCTGTGTGGCTGTTGAAAAACAGTTGGTGTACACACAGGCGAACCACTATAACTCTTTGTCTTGTGGATTGAATGCTTGCTTAATTTTCATATCTTTTATCATTCAATTGTGTGGAATGTACAAGTGGATGTGAATGTTGTAACTATTTACATTTCAAGCAAGTGCGGGGATTGTTGTAATAATTTAGATCTATTCTTCTGCATTTAATTTCAATTCCTTGCTATTTCATTTACTTCTATTAAAATTGAGTCCTTGATCCAAAAGATGTTCTAGAAATAAGGTTGTCCTACCATAAGCCCTTGTTTATTATGGTGTAAGGTTGTCCTTAGAACTGAATTTGTATCAATCTCTCAATACTTATTTATCAAGGTGATTTAAATTTAGCATTGTGAATTGATTTATAATTGTAAGGCTATTGGTTTACTTTATTTCCGTTGATTTTATTTTAAATTTGGCATAGTCCTATTCACCCCCCCTCTAGGACATATAGCTTGGCCTTTTCAAGTGGTATCAAAGCCTAATAGCTCATTTTTGTTGCTTTTTATTTGGATTTATTTCCTGAGCTAACGATCTAAGCTATATAAAAAGATGTCAAATTTTGATAGCCTTTCAGTTACTAGGCCTCCACCCTTTGATGGCTCCAACTATGCCTATTGGAAAGCCAGAATGAGGATCTTCCTCAAATCAATGGATGAAAGTGTGTGGCAAGCCACAGTGACTGAATGGAATCCTCCTATCATGGAAGTAACTGGAGTTGATGGTTCAAAATCTATGAAAATTACACCGTATTTTCAATGGACCACACTTCAGAAAAATGAGAGTAGTGCTAATGCTAAAGCACTAAATGCAATCACTTGCGCACTATCACCGGATGAGTTCAAAAGAATCATAACCTGTGATACAGCAAAGCAAGCCTGGGATATTTTAGAAATGACACACGAAGGTACATCAATTGTCAAGAAATCTAAAGTCCAACTCCTCACAACTAAATTTGAAGAAATTCATATGGAGGAAAATGAAATGTTTATGGATTTTTACACTAGATTGAATGACATTGTAAACTCAATGTGGGGACTTGGCGATAAGATCCCAGAAAGTAAAGTGTGTGCAAAAATACTACGCTCTCTGTCACGCCCCAAACCCAGAAATCGGATTCACAGGAATCCCGATCGCCGAATCCGGTGCCGACAGCCTCCTTATTACCCCATTCTCGGCTCCTAGCGTCCATATGCTAGATTCCGATCCTAGGATCCTACAAGGAGGATTTTTTTTTGTACATTTAACTCGTAATAAGCATAACCACAAGATTACCCAATTCACAAAAGCAGCATCATCATCATCATCATCACATATCCACTAATATAATCATTTGAGTACAATGCTGAAAGGGAAATACATATATTAAAGCTCCAGAAGACGGCTGCATGCTCCAAGCTCGACGTTGCCGCAATCTAACATTACCTGCACGCATCTATCGTGCATAAGCTTATAGAAAGCTTAGAGGGTGGTGTAAGTGTGTGCACAAGGTAAGTGCCAAGTATTCAATACAATGCCTTAATCATACAATACCGGAAACACTGGTAATCCATAAATCGTACAATGTCGGAATAAGCAGAAATACTGACAAGAGCAGGAATTATCAAAGTAAACAGAAATACTGACAAGATCATAAATCATACAATAACAGAGTAAGCGTAAATACGGACAAGTCCATGAGTCAATCAATATTAGAATACGCAATATAGAACAGTTATGCAAATGAGGAGTCATAAATAATCAAATATCGGATGCTAAGGATATAATGTCATATGCAATTCGGAAGAGCTAACGAATACCATCACTCTCATCTAAGTCACAGGAATACAGAAACATAACAACCCAAAATGCCATTGCCGAGGATGTAATGCAATAGGCAATATATGGTGCTAATGGAATGGCCATGCAGGAGTGTGAAGTCGGGATGATAGTACGTAGTATCGCAGGCTACGGGATCCACCACAAGGGACTTCTATCCAAACTAGTCCCATACCTAAATTTGGATAGTCAGACTCAATGTGATAAACTCCTGATCTCAGGTTAGTCGCACGCCCCAACCGAAATCCTTGCCATAACGAAGGTACACAACAATTAGTTGCGCACCACCAGCCCGAGTGGATAGTGAATGAATGAATGAATGAGCATGCAACTCCTACTCAATAAGTCCACATATCAGTACAGTTCATCTCTGGGATCATCACCGGGGTCCATTACACTTTACGCCAGCTTGCCGCCCCTATCCGAGCGCACAACTGGGTAAGTGGAAGAGACCTCACTATCTGCCTGCCAATATCGGGCCCGGCTCGTCGATAGCGGACCCATTCTTCAAGCTGGTCAAACACAACCTAGATATTGCCCCCTCACTCAGGCGGGTAAGGTCACACCCCCTTCCAACCAACCACGACACAGTGGGAGACGCGGCCTCCTGGTATTCGGCCCTCGTGCGCTCATATATCCACTCGGTCTCGACGTTGGAGTCATCTCCTGGCCAAGGAGGTTCAGGGATTTTCACCCAGGGACATCTATGACGCCCGTATGCTAGAACTAAACATTTCTAGTGTCCCGTCTAGCCATCCACGATATGCCTGTGGAGGCCACGGCCCTGATGTCGCTAGGGCGTACAATGATCAAGTAACATGTATGCGAGATGCATGAATCACACCGTACAAACATGCAGCAATCTCGCGCGTACCATGCGCTCATGTCGGGCACTCCATCTCATATGGAGTCCCGTAAATGTCTCAGCCCAACGGCTCATGTTATTACCAAACATTCCTCATATCAAGCATACATATGATGCGTATGCACATGAATCATGGAAGTGTACTAAGCATGTTATAAAGTAATGAACTATCCTTATACCGAAGATGGGCCTAGACGGCCTACACATAACCAGTATGGGCCTACCAATGGCCCTAGGGAGAGTCGTAATGCGGACATTTAACCAACATTATACTTACAATGTGGACGTCAAACCAACATTGCTCCCAAGGCATAGCCCGCCATATAGGTCAACACATAAAACACGGTGGAATCACCTTCAATGAGCCTTATGTACATCCCATTGGGCCTCGACCCATGAGCCTCTAATACGTCAAATGGGTCTCATAACATGGGCCCTATGCACACCACAGTGGGTCTCAACCCACGGGCCTTTATACATCACAATGGGTCTCGACCCATGGGCCCTAAGATACACCCAAATGGGCCTTATAACATGGGCCTTGCATTCATATCAAGGTGGGCCTCAACAACGGCCATAAATACATTCAGATGGGCCCCATCGCATGGGCCTTAAATACATAATAGGTGAGCCTCAACAATGGCCACAAGTACTCATCCAGGTGGGGCTCAACAACGGCCATAAATACACATCAAGGTGGGCCTCAACAACGGCTACACATCAAAGTGGGCCTCAACCACATACCAAGGTGAGGGTCCACTTGAACTATGGATCTGTCTTATTTTTAGTCTCAAGCCCTTAAGATAAGCACGCCAAGTGGTTGGACAGATTGGATGCAACACATTCATCATGGTGAGGTCCACAAGAAGGCCCACCATCCTGTATATATATATATATATATATATATATAATATATATATATATATATATATATGTATATATAATATATAGTATATATATACAATACTACATATAAAATATAATATAATTATATATATATATACACACACACACACACACGCACGTATACACGTATACGCACACATGCATACACACATGCACACACACACGCTCACACACATGTGCACATTCACACACACATGCACACACGTGCACACTCACACACACATGCACACACACATGCTCACACACATGTGCACATTCACACACATGCACACATGTGCACACTCACACACACATGCACACACGTGCAGCAGGGAGGGTCCCACCGTCCAGGGTGGACGGTGCGGCTGGAACACATACATCGTAGTGGGCTTCCACCGTCCGCCTGGACGGTGGCAGCAAGGCACACACATCACTGTGGCTCCCATGTGGGGCCCACCATAGCGTTTTTCTTCCATCCAATCCGTTCATAAGGTCAAGAACACCTGGAAGAAGGGGGAAAAACAAATTCCAGCTTGATCCAAAACTTCTATGGACCCCAAATGGGTTTCAACGGTAGAGTTCAATCACCGCTGTTTCTTGTGGTGTGGGCCATCTAAGAATTATTCATGGTTGATTTTTGGAATTGATGCCTCATCGAAGGGGTCCCAACAAATGGACGGCAGAGATTTAGAACACACATCACGGTGGGGTCCACAACTAGGGCCAATGGGGACCCATTCCTTTTTGTGCACGTCATGGCAGCAAGGTGTCTGCCACCTTTTCTGATATATATATATATATATATTTTTTGTTACCCTAGGTGGGACCCACATTAACCAGATCTACCCCGTCCATTGTATGTGTCCCACAAAATTAGGCGTCCAAACCAAATTTCAGGTGGGTCCAAGCTTTACGTAGACCCCAGCAATCATTTTTCAAAGTTTTAACGGCAAAACCACTGTTTCCTATGGTAAGGCCCACTCGATTATCGGATCAGCCTCATCTTTTGGCTCAACGCCTAAAATGGGCTGGAGAATAGAATGGACGGCGTGGATCATCTACATAGTGGGCCCCGCATGCATGGCCCACCCCAAAAGTTACTCTCCTCCTCTTTTTCTTTTTTTTTTTGTTTGGCTTGTCAGTGCACTCCCTGGCAGCACACACACTCCATTTTAACCACGCCCGTCCAGCGTCCAGAGACGCTGGACGGCATGGGTAAACTCATCATGGTGGTGGGCCCCTCATGCACGTGCTCACACATCAAGATGGGTCCCACATGAACGTGGCCCACCTGATGTTTTCCTTCAATTTGGGCCCACTAATGGGCTGGATGGCATAGATCCAACCCATTCATCCAATAGGTCCACACAAAATATGTGATTCATGGTGGGCCACACATCACACAGAAATGAAAAAGAGAGGGAGAGAAGCACCCACCTTTGATCGCCTAATCTTTCTTCCGCCTATGCACTCTAGAGCTCCAAGAGGACATTTTCAACAGTTGAGATGATGATCTAAGGGTTGGATTTGGTGGTAGGAAGGTGGGCCATACCTAGTTTCTCCATGGAAGCCATGGACGATTCTTGCTTGGAAGATGAAAGAGAGAGAATGAAAGAGAGGGAATGAGAGAGAGAGAAAGAGAGAGAAATGATGTGAGTGATGGAGTGATGGGAAGAGGGATGGGTGAAGTGATAGAAAAGTTGACTTTGGAGTGCTTTTGTAAGAGAAGGGATGGTGGCTTGTACTTGACATGTGAAGTGATGGATGGGATTGATTGATGTGACATTTCGTAGAGATTCCCTCGATATTTGCAACACGCGGCGTTCTCTTCGAACTAAACGCGGGCCCACATCTCCTGGCTTGGGTATCGCCTCGGCTCGTGAGACGCGACAACGGAACCGCGGCGACGGCGCGGTCGCAACGGTATAGGTTTCGATTCGAGTCGACTCCGGTATGCGGGACCCGGCTTAGGATCACGCGAAACGTCGGATACAGGTCGAGGGTCGCCGAAATTCGACCGGGAGGACCGCGGAAGCATAAGGAACAGTACGGTCTAGAATACGGGCCTTACAACTCTCCCCTCCAAATAAAAATTTCGTCCCCGAAATTTACAAAATAAACAAGGGAATAGGAAACATCATTAAGTATATATAACAAGGCACTATTAATGTACAAAAGAATGAAGATAGCGCTCTCTGATCTCAACTTCGCCCTCCCAAGACGCATCACCAACACTGTGGTGACCCTAGTAATCTTTGGATCATGGATAAAAAAAAATAATAATAAATGGAATACTATGCAGCCTCACGATTTCAACGGTAGGGAGCTATATCAGAAAATCTCTAAGTTATTCAAACTCGGGGATCTAATTATTCTAGGTTCTCAACAATCATAAAGTGTAGGGTAGCTATCAGCAGATATGTGATGTTATTTCCAGGTATTCCCAAGTTATGCTCTGATACCAACTTCTGCCACGCCCCAAACCTGGAAATCGGATTCACAGGAATCCCGATCGCCGAATCCGGTGCCGACAGCCTCCGTAGTACCCCATTCTCGGCTCCTAGCGTCCATATGCCAGATTTCGATCCTGGGATCCTACAAGGAGGATTTTTTTTTTGTACATTTAACTCGCAATAAGCATAACCACAAGATTACCCAATTCATAAAAGCAGCATCATCATCATCATCATCACATATCCACTAATATAATCATTTGAGTACAATGCTGAAAGGGAAATACATATATTAAAGCTCCAGAAGACGGCTGCATGCTCCAAGCTCGACGCTGCCGCAATCTAACATTACCTGCACGCATCTATCGTGCATAAGCTTATAGAAAGCTTAGAGGGTGGTGTAAGTGTGTGCACAAGGTAAGTGCCAAGTATTCAATACAATGCCTTAATCATACAATACCGGAAACACTGGTAATCCATAAATTGTACAATGTCGGAATAAGCAGAAATACTGACAAGAGCAGGAATTATCAAAGTAAACAGAAATACTGACAAGATCATAAATCATACAATAACAGAGTAAGCGTAAATACGGACAAGTCCATGAGTCAATCAATATTAGAATACGCAATATAGAACAGTTATGCAAATGAGGAGTCATAAATAATCAAATATCGGATGCTAAGGATATAATGTCATATGCAATTCGGAAGAGCTAACGAATACCATCACTCTCATCTAAGTCACAGGAATACAGAAACATAACAACCCAAAATGCCATTGCCGAGGATGTAATGCAATAGGCAATATATGGTGCTAATGGAATGGCCATGCTGGAGTGTGAAGTCGGGATGATAGTACGTAGTATCGCAGGCTACGGGATCCACCACAAGGGACTTCTATCCAAACCAGTCCCATACCTAAATTTGGATAGTCAGACTCAATGTGATAAACTCCTGATCCAAGGTTAGTCGCACGCCCCAACCGAAATCCTTGCCATAACGAAGGTACACAACAATTAGTTGCGCATCACCAGCCCGAGTGGATAGTGAATGAATGAATGAATGAGCATGCAACTCCTACTCAATAAGTCCACATATCAGTACAGTTCATCTCTGGGATCATCACCGGGGTCCATTACACTCTACGCCAGCTTGCCGCCCCTATCCGAGTGCACAACTGGGTAAGTGGAAGAGACCTCACTATTTGCCTGCCAATATCGGGCCCGGCTCGTCGATAGCGGACCCATTCCTCAAGCTGGTCAAACTCAACCTAGATATTGCTCCCTCACTCAGGCGGGTAAGGTCACACCCCCTTCCAACCGACCACGACACAGTGGGAGACGCGGCCTCCTGGTATTCGGCCCTCATGCGCTCATATATCCACTCGGTCTCGACGTTGGAGTCATCTCCTGGCCACGGAGGTTCAGAGATTTTCACCCAGGGACATCTATGGCGCCCGTATGCTAGAACCAAACATTTCCGGTGTCCCGTCTAGCCATCCACGATATGCCTGTGGAGGCCACGGCCCTGATGTCGCTAGGGCGTACAATGATCAAGTAACATGTATGCGAGATGCATGAATCACACCGTACAAACATGCAACAATCTCGCGCGTACCATGCGCTCATGTCGGGCACTCCATCTCATATGGAGTCCCGTAAATGTCTCAGCCCAACGGCTCATGTTATAACCAAACATTCCTCATATCAAGCATACATATGATGCGTATGCACATGAATCATGGAAGTGTACTAAGCATGTTATAAAGTAATGAACTATCTTTATACCAAAGATGGGCCAAGACGGCCTACACATAACCAGTATGGGCCTACCAATGGCCCTAGGGAGAGTCGTAATGCGGACATTTAACCAACATTATACTTACAATGTGGACGTCAAACCAACATTGCTCCCAAGGCATAGCTCGCCATATAGGTCAACACATAAAACACGGTGGAATCACCTTCAATGAGCCTTATGTACATCTCATTGGGCCTCGACCCATGAGCCTCTAATACGTCAAATGGGTCTCATAACATGGGCCCTATGCACACCACAGTGGGTCTCAACCCACGGGCCTTTATACATCACAATGGGTCTCGACCCATGGGCCCTAAGATACACCCAAATGGGCCTTATAACATGGGCCTTGCATTCATATCAAGGTGGGCCTCAACAACGGCCATAAATACATTCAGATGGGCCCCATCGCATGGGCCTTAAATACATAACAGGTGAGCCTCAACAATGGCCACAAGTACTCATCCAGGTGGGCCTCAACAACGGCCATAAATACACATCAAGGTGGGCCTAAACAACAGCAACAAGTACACATCAAAGTGGGCCTCAACCACATACCAAGGTGAGGGTCCACTTGAACTATGGATCTGTCTTATTTTTAGTCTCAAGCCCTTAAGATAAGCACGCCAAGTGGTTGGACAGATTGGATGCAACACATTCATCATGGTGAGGTCCACAAGAAGGCCCACCATCTTGTATATATATATATATATATATATATATATATATATATATATATATATATATATATATATATATATATATATATGTATATGTATAATATAATATATAGTATATATATACAATACTACATATAAAATATAATATAATTATATATATATATATATATACACACACACACACACACACACACACGCACGTATACACGTATACTCACACATGCATACACACATGCACACACACACGCTCACACACATGTGCACATTCACACACACATGCACACACGTGTACACTCACACACACATGCACACACATGTGCACATTCACACACGTGCACACACGTGCACACTCACACACACATGCACACACGTGCAGCAGGGAGGGTCCCACCGTCCAGGGTGGACGGTGCGGCTGGAACACATACATCGTAGTGGGCTTCCACCGTCCGCCTGGACGGTGGCAGCAAGGCACACACATCACTGTGGCTCCCATGTGGGGCCCACCATAGCATTTTTCTTCCATCCAATCCGTTCATAAGGTCAAGAACACCTAGAAGAAGGGGGAAAAACAAATTCCAGCTTGATCCAAAACTTCTATGGACCCCAAATGGGTTTCAACGGTAGAGTTCAATCACCGCTGTTTCTTGTGGTGTGGGCCATCTAAGAACTATTCATGGTTGATTTTTGGAATTGACGCCTCATCGAAGGGGTCCCAACAAATGGACGGCAGAGATTTAGAACACACATCACGGTGGGTTCCACAACTAGGGCCAATGGGGACCCATTCCTTTTTGTGCACGTCATGGCAGCAAGGTGTCTGCCACCTTTTCTGATATATATATATTTTTTGTTACCCTAGGTGGGACCCACATTAACCAGATCTACCCCGTCCATTGTATGTGTCCCACAAAATTAGGCGTCCAAACCTAATTTCAGGTGGGTCCAAGCATTACGTAGACCCCAGCAATCATTTTTCAAAGTTTTAACTGCAAAAACCACTGTTTCCTATGGTAAGGCCCACTCGATTTTCGGATCAGCCTCATCTTTTGGCTCAACGTCTAAAATGGGCTGGAGAATAGAATGGACGGCGTGGATCATCTACATAGTGGGCCCCGCATGCATGGCCCACCCCAAAAGTTACTCTCCTCCTTTTCTTTTTCTTTTTTTTTGTTTGGCTTGTCAGTGCACTCCCTGGCAGCACTCACACTCCATTTTAACCATGCCCGTCCAGCGTCCAGAGACGCTGGACGGCATGGGTAAACTCATCATGGTGGTGGGCCCCTCATGCACGTGATCACACATCAAGATGGGTCCCACATGAACGTGGCCCAACTGATGTTTTCCTTCCATTTGGGCCCACTAATGGGCTGGATGGCATAGATCCAACCCATTCATCCAATGGGTCCACACAAAATATGTGATTCATGGTGGGCCACACATCACACAGAAATGAAAAAGAGAGGGAGAGAAGCACCCACCTTTGATCGCCTAATCTTTCTTCCGCCTATGCACTCTAGAGCTCCAAGAGGACATTTTCAACGGTTGAGATGATGATCTAAGGGTTGGATTTGGTGGTAGGAAGGTGGGCCATACCTAGTTTCTCCATGGAAGCCATGGACGATTCTTGCTTGGAGGATGAAAGAGAGAGAATGAAAGAGAGGGAATGAGAGAGAGAGAAAGAGAGAGAAATGATGTGAGTGATGGAGTGATGGGAAGAGGGATGGGTGAAGTGATAGAAAAGTTGACTTTGGAGTGCTTTTGTAAGAGAAGGGATGGTGGCTTGTACTTGACATGTGAAGTGATGGATGGGATTGATTGATGTGACATTTCATAGAGATTCCCTCGATATTTGCAACACGCGGCGTTCTCTTCGAACTAAACGCGGGCCCACATCTCCTGGCTTGGGTATCGCCTCGACTCGTGAGACGCGACAACGGAACCGCGGCGACGGCGCGGTCGCAAGGGTACAGGTTTCGATTCGAGTCGACTCCGATATGCGGGACCCAGCTTAGGATCACGCGAAACGTCGGATACAGGTTGAGGGTCGTCGAAATTCGACCGGGAGGACCGCGGAAGCATAAGCAACAGTACGGTCTAGAATACGGGCCTTACACTCTCTTCCTGAACGGTTCAATTCTAAGGTAACCGCAATCCAGAAACTTTGTGATACGAATAATATGAGGGTAGAAGAATTAGTTGGTTCTTTACAAACCTATGAATTAAGTTTTAAAGCTCCTGAAGGTAAATCTTTTGGTTTGAAGTCATCTAAAAGTATTACTCAAGAAAATTCAGATTCAGAAAAGTCTGAAGATGATATGGTCCTTTTGGCGAAAAAGATTTATAAGATTTTCAAAAGTAAGAAAAGAGTCGACTTTCAAAAGGCAAATGAAAAGAAACGTTCTAAACCTAAGTCTAAAACTTGGAAGTCATTGAAAGATAGTCAATGCTACAACTGTCAAGAATATGGGCATTTAGCAAACAAATGTCCTAAAAAGGACAGATCCAAAAGAAAGGGTCTGTTGGCTACTTGGGATGAATCGTCTGATTCTGAAGCTTCTTCTGAATCAGAAAATTCAGAAACTGAGTCGGGCAGTGAACTTAAGGCCCTTATGACTCTAGCCAAGTTTACTTTTTCAGATCACGATGATTCAACAAGTGAAGAAAATTTGGATAGTGATCATGAAAATGATGAAGATCTTCAAGATGCTTACAATGCCTTATATAAGGAAAGTTGTAAGATTGCTGTCAAACTCAAACTTTAAAAAGAAAAGTTTTTTAAACTTAAAGAATGTTTTGAAACCTTTGTTTTAGAAAAATCCCAAATTTCAGATTGTTTTGAAAAATCAAGTGTGATCTGGAATTCAAAACCTCCCTGATTGAAAATTTGAAATCTGAAAATGAGAAACTTAAAAATGAAGTATCTTCTCTTCTGAGTTTGAAGGACACATGGAGATATGCCCAAGGTGATCCAAAATTATAAAAATTATTATCCGGATCAAGAAAATGTGGCGATAGATCCGGGTTGGGCTATGATAAAAACACATCTCCTAAACAGAAGAATACTCCTTCCAATTTTGTGAAAGGAGAGACTTCTAACTCAAAAGGAAAAGGTACTAGTCAAGTGTTTTCTAAAAATACAAAAACTTTTCAAAAACCCAAAAGCAGCTATATAAATTTCAAAAATCAGATTCGAAACCCACTAGCTGAAAAAATTGTTGATTTACTTAAGGAGCTATTAAAATCTAACTCAGTAGGTCACTCTTACAACTATAAACAAAAGAAGACCAATTATTCTCCTAAACCCAAAACAGTTCTAAAATGGGTTCCTAAGGTTGCCTGTTTGGTTGCTCACACTGCTTTCAAAGCTACAAGCCATTCGAAATGGTACCTAGATAGTGGATGCTCCAGACATATGACAGGCGACAAGGCGCTATTCACAGATCTTAAAGATATGACTGATGGGTCAGTCACATTTGGTGATGGTAGCAACTGCAAGATAATTGGCAAAGGTACGGTCCAACTCTATAACCTTCCCTTATTTAAAAATGTTTTATATGTTGAGGGTTTAAAACACAACCTGTTGAGCATATCTCAAATATGCGATAACAACCATAATGTTAAATTTTCTAATCAAGGTTGTGAAATTATAAACGAAAAGGGTTCTGTAATATTAACTAGTCGCAGAACTTCTGAAAACTGCTATATAGTAAGCAATGGTAGCTCATCTAAACAAACGTGCTACATGGTCCATACCGATGAGACAGAATTATGGCATAAACGCCTTGGACATGTACACTACCGAAATTTATACAGATTGAGCAAAAGTGAACTAATTAGAGGTCTACCTAAGATGCAAAAAGTAGACAAGATTTGTGGTGAATGTCAGTATGGTAAACAAACTAGGAGCTCTCACAAAAAGGTGAACTCCAATACCACCACAAGACCACTCGAGCTTCTCCACATGGATCTTATAGGACCAACAAGAACGGAAAGTCGAGGTGGCAAAAAGTACATCTTAGTTATTGTAGATGAATATACAAGATACACTTGGGTTTCATTCTTGAGAGACAAATCAGAAACCCTTGATGAAGTGAAAAAGATTATAAAACGGATTCAAACTGAAAAATGTTCTCAAGTCAACAAGATCCGTAGTGATCATGGATCCGAATTCGAAAATAGCAGTTTTGAGAAATTCTGTAGCGATCAGGGAATATCGCATGAATTCTCTGCACCTAAAACTCCTCAACAAAATGGAATTGTCGAGAAGAAGAATAGAGTGCTTCAAGAAATGGAAAATGTTATGTTAAATAGCATGAAGCTCCCTAGGAATCTCTGGGCTGAAGCAGTGAATACAGCCTGCTACATTATTAACCGTGTTTATATTTGTAAATCTAATAATAAAACGGCTTATGAAATGTGGTTTGAGAAAAAGCCTTCTGTCAAATACTTTCGAGTTTTTGGCAGCAAGTGCTATATTTTGCGTAACCGTGAAAATTTGGGAAAGTTTGACACTAAAAGTGATGAAGGGATCTTTTTAGGATATTCTTTAAACAGTCATGCATATCGTGTTCTGAACAACAGGACCGATGTGATTCAAGAGTCAATAAATGTTGTGATTGACGATCTTTTGAATACACCTGTCCCTAGTTCAGATAATGATGAAGTGCTTATACTTGAAAAACAAGAAACTTCATCAAGTGAAACTAATTCTGAATTAAGGACTGTTAAAGATCATCCAACTTCTCAAATACTTGGAAACCCTCTCATTGGTGTGCGCACTCGTAGACAAATTAGAGGACATATGTAACTACGTATGCTTTACATCCCAGATTGAACCGGTTAACGTAAAAGAAGCACTTTCGGATGAAAACTGGATTCTTGCGATGCAAGAAGAACTTAATCAGTTTGTCAGAAATGATGTCTGGTACCTTGTTCCTAGACCTAAAGATAAACATATTATTGGAACAAAATGGATTTTCAAAAATAAATCTGATGAACTTGGAAATATTATTCGAAATAAAGCAAGACTAGTTGTTCAGGGGTATACTCAAATTGAAGGTATTGACTATAATGAAACATTTGCCCCTGTAGCTCGTCTTGGATCAATCAGACTTTTTATCTCCATTGCTTGTTTTAGGAAGATTAAAATTTACCAAATGGATGTAAAGAGTGCCTTTCTGAATGGTGATTTACATGAAGAGGTATATGTTGAACAACCTACAGCGTTTGAAGATCCTAAATTTACTGATCATGTGTATCGTCTTAAGAAGGCTCTTTATGGTCTGAAACAAGCTCCCAGAGCATGGTACGAAAAACTGACTAAGTTTTTACTGAGTCATAATTTTCAGATGGGATGTGTTGATAAGACGCTCTTTGTTAAGAAACATAACGATGATATTCTAATGGTTCAAATATATGTTGACGATATTATTTATGGATCAACCTATTCTAACATGACTGTTGAGTTTGTAGATTTGATGAAGTCTAAATTCGAAATGAGTATGGTTGGAGAATTAAACTATTTCCTAGGGTTGCAAGTAAAACAACAACCTGATGGAATTTTTATCTCTCAAACCAAATATGCTCTGAATTTAATTAAGAAATTTGGATTTGAGAAAGGTAAAAATTTTGATACTCCTATGAGTACAACTTTGAGACTCTCAAAAGACTCTACAGGTAATGATGTGGATCCTAAATTGTATCGTAGTTTGATTGGTAGTTTGCTTTATTTGACTGCTAGTAGACCAGATATCGCTTTGAGTGTTGGTATTTGTGCTCGTTATCAATCAAATCCTAAAGAATCTCACTTAACTGCTGTTAAGCGGATTATGCGATATGTCGCAAGTTCTACTAAACTGGGTCTCTGGTATCCACATGAGACTAATGTTCAATTAGCCGGGTACGCAGATGCTGACAGGGCTGGAAACATTGATGATAGGAAATCAACCAGTGGTGGTTGTTTCTACATTGGAAATTGTCTTGTTTCTTGGTTTAGCAAGAAACAAAGTTCTATATCGCTATCAACAGTTGAGGCTGAATACATTGCTGCTGGAAATGCATGTACTCAACTTGTTTGGATGAAACGTATGTTAAGCGATTATGGAATTACTCAGGATTCTATGATTTTATTTTGTGATAATTCCAGTGCAATAAATATCTCTAAAAATCCAGTTCAGCATTCACGTACTAAGCATATTGACATTAGATTTCATTACATTCGTGAATTAGTGGAAGAAAAATTAATATATTTGGATTACATTCCAACCGAGACTCAACTTGCGGACATTTTCACTAAACCGCTCGACAAAAGCAGGTTTAATAAATTAAAGTTTGATCTCGGTATGTGCAATTTAAATTGAATTTGCATGATTTGGTGTATCATAATGTACATAAGTTTGATGTTTTATTTGCTTAAATTTGAAAATTATTTGAAAAAAATTGCAAATTTTGTGTCGTACTCGACCAGTCGTGAGTGTACACGACCGGTCGTGATACGACCGGTCGAACACTTACACGACCGGTCGTGAAACTCGGGATTTCACTTTATTTTGGGGATTTGACTCTTCTTCTTCATTTCCTTTTTTCTCTCCAACGGTTCTAGCTACGACTGGTCGAACCCACCTTCATGGTACTTCAAGGTTAGTGGTTCTTTTGCTATTTTCTTATAAATTCTTGTTATTGGTGTTTCAAATCTCATTCTTGTAGAATCTATTTGGTCGTTCATTGCAAGTTTGGGGTTTTATCTTGAAAAATCTGTTCAATCAAAACCTCATTTCTTCTATCTTGCATCTTTTTGTTTCCTTGAAATCCTCCTTTGAAAATGGATGCTAGAGGTAAAAAGAAAACTACTCGAGGTCCCTCTTCATCTAGATCAGCTTCTATTGCACATCGTCATCTTCGCTCTCCCGAAAATGATCCTTCTAATGCTCGGGATTTGCGTATGCGCAATATTATTGTTGAGCGTCCTGTTAATGTTAATCACATTGCTTCATTTGGTATCCTTCCTCTGTTGGAATCTGTGGGATGGGATAACATCTTACATTGGGGTGGAGCTGCATACCAGTCCATTACCCAATCCATGTTTGCTTGTATCTGTGATTTTTCTCTTGAGAATTTTACTTTTAAAATTGATACTCAAGAAGGATTATTTTCTGTGGATCGGCATTTGATTGCTCACATTATGGAAATACCTGTTAATGATGAGGGCATTCCAATTGATATTTTACATGACAGACTCACAGAATCTGAACGAAAAATGCTTACTAGAGATTTATGTAATTTGGATGTTCACTGGACTCATAAAGGTCATGCACTTCCCTTAAAGTACTTGTTACCCAGACACAGAGTACTTCATAGGATTTTCATCTCAAATCTTTATCCACGTTCTGGTAATAAAACCGAACTCACTGCTTTCATGGTTCGTGTTTTGCATTCTGTCATCTCTGGTGCAAAAATATGTCTACCTTCTTTAATTTGTCATTCCATTATTTTGTCTCGTCACCAACCAGGACATAGTGATATTCCCTTTGGTTATTTAATGACTATGCTGGCAAAACATATGCTCGTGGCTATGCCTGCTAGAGAAAAACCCATCCATCATCTCCCTTTTAATAATTCCAATATTAACAAGATAAATTTAGAATTGGCTGATGGCCAAGTGGATGCTGGTAGCAGTGGTGCTGAAGCAGGAAATGCAGATCAAACTGGTGATCTTCCTGAAGACGTGAATATGGATGATTTATTTGAAGAACTTGAGTCAGACTCGGCTGATGATCCTGATTTTCAGCCTTCTGATTTTGATGAGAGATTGAATTCCCTTCAAGAGCAGGTGGCTCAAATTCGTGTTACCCAAGACACGCAATTTTCTTATTTACGCAAATATATGAGGCAGGTTGCTAGGGGTTTACACAAAATTGATCCATCTAATCCTACTCCCTCTTCTGGTTCTGACTGAATTTTTGATGGGTCTGTAATAATTTTTTTTCTGAACTTTACATTGTCACTGACTTTTTGAATTATGCACTATGCTCTCTTGAATCAACTTCTATTTTCATTATCTAAGTTGCTCTTCTTCCTTTGTCATTTTGTGTCAAAAAGGGGGAGAAGTTTTGGGAGGCTTTGGCTTTGGTTGGATTTAATGATTATGATTAGTTTCATTCATGTTTATTTAAATATGGATGTGCTGCTATTACTCAGGGGGAGTTAAGCTTCTCAGGGGGAGTTATGCTAGATATTGCTTATGATGTCTATATAATTGGTGCATGATTCTCTATTTGAAACCTGTTGTGCCTGTACTTCTCTTATTTCTATTGGAAGTATTATTTATTTGGGTATTTTGTCACAAATTTGACAAAGGGGGAGATTGTAAGTGATATGGTCTCATGTTCCTTTGGTTGTCAAATTTTGATGTGTCAAAACATCTATCTGTGTCTTGTGCTTGTATGGTGATTTATATGAATTCAAGACACTGCATAAACACTTTATGACATTTGAAGTTCAAGAAGCTACAATGTTGAAGTCTCAAGAAGCTACATTATTGAAGTTCAAGAAGCTACAATGTTGAAGTTCAAGTCTTAAGAAACAACTCAAGAAATGACTTCAAGACTAATAAGCAACGCTTGAAGTAGTTTTATGCTGATGAAGATCTCAAGTTTAAAGCTACAACAAGTTCAAGATCTCAAGCCTGATATGGTTCAAAATATCTACATTCGTTGAATGGTTGAAGTTCAATGTCCATACGACATGGTTCAGGTTTGAATGACCTTAGGTTGACCCTTTAAGTAGGTCACTTTAGATACATAAATCAAATGTTTATTTTACATTAGTTTGGTCTATTCTACGACCAGTCCTAGCTCTTGTTCGACCAGTCCTAGCATTGGTTCGACTAGTCCAAGAAATTCCACGACCAGTCCCAAGTTGTTGAAGATTTTTCGGAATTTTTTGGTACACCCACGACCAGTCCTGGAGGTCCTTCGACCGGTCGTAGGTGTGGCTTCGACTCGTCCACGACCAGTAGTAGAGCTACGACTCAAAGTCCAGCAACCTAATCTATGGTCTTACGACCAGTCGTAGAGATCCACGACCAGTCGTAGGTGACCCACGACCAGTCGTAGGCTACTCACGACCAATCGTTGAACGACTTTCAAAGATCGTGCTCAATATTTTAAATATCTGTTAGAGCTACGACCAGTCGAAGGTTTCTAAGACCAGTCGTAGGAGCGATTTTTGCTTCTATAAATTGAACACGAAATTCAGACTTTTCACACTTCAACTCAATTCAATTCAAGAAATTTCAAGTGATCACTCTGAGATAAGTCTGTGTTTATTTTAAGCTACATTGTGCTTATTTAATATTCCTTTTTGCTAGCTTATTTAATTTGATTTTGTTTCTATATTCCAATCTTTTATTTGAAAAGAGGAATTATCTTATTCCTTCTTCTTGGAATCAAAATCAAATATAGCTACGCCCAACTAGTTAAAATCTAAAATCAATTAGAATTTAGAACCATATGAATGTGAGCATTGGAAATTGAACTTTGACATTCAATCATCTACTCCGATTGGTTCTACCGGGCTACTACGAAAAGGAGAAATCCAAGTATTTTACAATTCTGTAAAATTTATTTACTTTTGGTTTTGTTTGAGGTTAAGCCAGAAAAATCTCATTGTATTGGTTTTGTTTGAGGTTGAACCAGAAAAAAATCTCATTGTATTGGTTATCTGAGGAGAGCCAGAAAACTCAGAAAAGAGGGGTTTTTGAATTGTGTAAGCCCAAGTGAAAAAGACACAATTGTAAAGGTTTTTGGTGAACCTGTGAAAACCTATTTGATAGTGAACGCTAATATCCCCTGTGTGAGGATATTAGGAGTGGAGTAACTTTCTGTGTGGCTGTTGAAAAATAGTTGGTGTACACACAAGCGAACCACTATAACTCTTTGTCTTGTGGATTGAATGCTTGCTTAATTTTCATATCTTTTATCATTCAATTGTGTGGAATGTACAAGTGGATGTGAATGTTGTAACTATTTACATTTCAAGCAAGTGTGGGGATTGTTGTAATAATTTAGATCTATACTTCTGCATTTAATTTCAATTCCTTGCTATTTCATTTACTTCTATTAAAATTGAGTCCTTGATCCAAAAGATGTTCTAGAAATAAGGTTGTCCTACCATAAGCCCTTGTTTATTATGGTGTAAGGTTGTCCTTAGAACTGAATTTGTATCAATCTTTCAATACTTATTTATCAAGGTGATTTAAATTTAGCATTGTGAATTGATTTATAATTATAAGGCTATTGGTTTACTTTATTTCTACTGATTTTATTTTAAATTTGGCATAGTCCTATTCACCCCCCCCCCTCTAGGACATATAGCTTGGCCTTTTCAAAGGTTTTAGGTGAACCTGAGAAACGTATTTTCATAGTGAAAGCTGATATCCCGTGTGAGGATATTAGGAGTGGAGTAGCATTCTGTGTGGCTATTGTTTAATAGTTGGTGTACACACAAGCGAACCACTATAATTCTTTGTGTTTTGTGGTTTGAATGTTTGTTAGAATTTCTATATCTTCTATCATTCAAAGTTGTGGAATGTATATGTGGATGTGAATGTTGTAATCCTTTACATTTCAAGCATTGTGGGGAATGTTGTAATTGTTTAGAAATTAATTTCTTGTTATTTCCTTTATTTCCTTTCAGTTTGAGTTTTTGATATTCAAATTGTTCTAGTAAGGTTGTCCTGCCATAAACCCTTGATTTTTATGGTGCAAGGTTGTCCTTAGAATAACATTGGTATCAACCTCTCTATTTTATTATTTAAAGTTTGCTTTACATTTTGGTACTGTGATTTATTTAAAGTTATATCTTTCAAGGCTATCTTATTCAGTTAAATTTCACTGTTAAAGTTTTATTTTGGCATAGTCCTATTCACCCCCCTCCCCCCTCTAGGACATATAGCTAGGCCTTTTCAAATAGCAACTGCATTTGAAAACAAAATCTAACATATAAGGTAAATCAGTCCCCATTATAGTCTTACCTCATAGAATTCCAAAAAGGTTAGCATGACATTGAAGTCCACATCATCAGTCAAGACTTGATGTAGGGCATGTGGTGTTAACCATGTAATCTTTTGGCCTTCAACCTCAGTCTGCACAACTGAACTATATGAGCATATTAAATAGTAAAAAAGGATGCGTAGGAAAGGCTAACCCATTCCTTCAAAAATGCTTGATCACTTTAACAATAGGTGGCTAAATAGTCAAGCCAATCTTCTCAGATCAGGTCATAATCCAACTGATTAGCACCTAGGGCCGCACGGTATTCAATTTAATTCGAGTCGAATACAATTCTAGCAATACCTGGCACTTTACATATTTGCACATGTTTAATTAAAACAGAGCCATTCACTACATGTATGGCTGTGTGATCGGCATTTCACATATTCGCATACATTTAATTGAAACGGGGCCATTCTTTACACATGTGGCCATGTTTTCAGATTGAACGGTGACACTATCCACCTACCTGCAAGCATACATGACAACAAGTTATCTCCACAGACCTTGACGAATTGGATTTACTTACACAACATGGTAATCTCCACAGACCTTTGGCATGATTGCTGTTGTTTCTTTGATGCAACAATCCATGTTTCTGGTGCTTCAATGGAGTAAGAAATCTCCATACAAGTTATATACTTTCAAAGCAAAATAGGTTTTAGAATGACTTGTACTAAATCTTTTCATTCGAGGAAATGTATGATATTCATGGTTTTCTTGTCGTTGCAGTGAATGGGAAATATCATTCATTTGTCAGTGTTTTTCATCTAGAAAGAAGGATACCATCTTTATTTCATTTCCATCCCAACCCAATTGAAAAATCATCAAAAGATGAAAACCCCAATTCTGATAGAGCAATCCTATTGGATAGGTTAATTAGATGCCACACAAATGGTGGGTTGGGCCTCATGCCACACAGAGACTACATAGATGTTACGCAATTGTTTTAGGAATGCTCATTTTATCTATGAATGCTTAGTTTTTGAATCTTCCTTGAAAATGGTAAAACTTACAAGCATGGAGGACAAATTGCTACATTGCTACCTAACTGGAGAACTCAGACTAAGGTTTATTACTCGGCATGCAAAGCTACAGGAAGAAAATTTTCTACCCAAAAATTCATATGCATGTTAGATACTACACTGGTGATTGGATACATGTTGCCAAAAGAAAATGTATTGGTAAAAGAAGCAAAAAATCCAAGTGGCATGCACTGTAGCTGTATGTTTAGTACAAATAGACTAGTAGAGGCAGGAGCACATCTAGGAGGAAAAACCATTCTCAGGTTAGAAAAATCTTGCTATATGGAAGTGCATGCTACACATACTCCCCTAGTGACTTTTGAACCTAGGCTTGAACCTTGTCTAACATCTCTCATATTTGAACTTTCAGAACTCCCGTGCTACAAATCTAAGCTACCTGAAGACTGGTGGTCAAACTGTAAAAGACGGATCCGCAATTAACTTAACAGTCAATATTTCTAACAACACAAATAACAAAAGCATGTACACATCAGATTGATAGAAATATTGCTAATAGTTTTTAGTTTTATAATTGATTTGAAATGGGATTAGTCAGTAATTATTCATGGGATGCCTAAGGCTAATTAGTAGATCAACATGTGGTGGCACATCAAATGTGGACTACTAATCAAGTATTTATAACCATCCATTTTCTTCATAGATTTGGCGCATTGATGAGCACATCCGCCTGATGAGAACAACTGAAATCTTGCCATGAATCCACTGTAAAATGCTTCTGATGTGAACTTCCAATTCTAAGAGGGAAAACATCGTGTCCATGAGTCCATCACAGAAATAGTTGTTTACCCAAATACAAAGCCTCACATATTGGAGCCTTGTACAAAATCAGGTCTGTTCAGTCGGTGCCATGGTATTACAATTGTTGGCCTACATTTCAAAAGATCACACAGTTCACATAATCCAGGCATGAACAATAGGTAAAAAAAATGACTAGTATAAAAATCCAACCACTAGTGTTCCATTCTCCAATCAGCTTTTATGGACATGTTTAACATGAAAAAATGTCAAGAGGGCCCAAAGATCATTAGGATCTGATCATACCATCAAGAGATCAAGATCAATGGTCTAGAAGAAAAGCTAGACATATTGCAGTAAAAAAAAAAAATAAAAAATCTTCAATTGAATAATCCTAACCTCTAATAAATGCATACGAAAGTGAATGTTTTATACTTGATCTTACTAAAAATGGTCAAGTCATTGATTTAGACCCTCCATCATGTGGTTTTCGCACCTTTAACTAATTGTTCTTCACTCTTTAAAAAATCAATTTGGTCTAATGCTAGTATAACAAGATTTGGAGAATCCTTGGTGGGTACTGCAGTGAAATTCTATCCTCTTTTAGTGACCATTTTTTTGGGTATTACAATGACCAGTGGACATTTAAATTGATAAATTTTCATGCCGATCATTATCTAAACATCATAATTGGGCATTTTAGATATTAGAATACCTGTCAATTGAATTCCCAATGCAAATGATTAAGGGCATGTTCTAATTAGAGTTGGGATTGGATTATAGGCCTTTTTTTAGTTGTACCTATTAAAAATTTGGTTATGGACTAGCCTCACAAAAAAAAAAGGGTTATGGATTGGGTGGAATGTGGTCAATTGTAAGAGGTTCTAATCGGCTGTAAAAATATGCATGCAAAGGAGGTCAACAAGATTTAACATGTGATATATTTTATCACAGTAGGTTCAAATTGGGGGCACAAACACGAAGCATAGTAATTTGCTAATAGAAAATGGGAATAAATGATGAAAAAAAAAATCAAATTCAAGATAAAAACTAAAACTATGCAATGGTGACGTTTAAGACTAAGCTTGATGGATGACTTGGGAGTATACCTCGTACTCATAAGCTACGGTTTTATGGCATATATGTTCCACAAAAAGAAGGTTGTCATGGTTCATCCACTTGGATACCTTCTTTAAATAACTCATAGTTCTTCATATGATGTGAAAACAAATAAGGTTTAAGTATTCCTAGTTCAATCCCCATGATTCAAACAATAAGCTTTGATTTTAAGATGAGAGAAGATCATTTACATCTGGTAATATAATCTCAACATTTGATAGCTGAAGATTCCTAAGGAATGAATGCGAAAAGTTAGCTGATATAACTTCTTCAATAGGATTCTCTAATTGTATTTAACATGCTTAGAGATTTTTCCTCTCCATTGTTATGAACATTATGAAAACATCATTAGAATTAAACAATTTGGTTGCCTCCTCTTCTATAGATTAAAGGTTTCAAATTCAATTTGAGAAAAAGTGGAACTTGCTGAATTGTCTCACTATATAAGGTTTGAGAAATCTGTAGTAACATTAAGAACAAGTCAAGCGACCATACAGGTAGTTAGGGGGTTGCTCTTTCTTGATAAAGCGGGTCTTGGGTCGATCCGAAAGCGTGACTTTAAATAGTTCTTCCCATCGGTCTATCTCAGTTTGCGCTGGGGAGTTTTCTTCCAGTG
The DNA here is from genome assembly GCA_021015155.1 of Magnolia officinalis. Taxonomy (NCBI): domain Eukaryota; kingdom Viridiplantae; phylum Streptophyta; class Magnoliopsida; order Magnoliales; family Magnoliaceae; genus Magnolia; species Magnolia officinalis. The sequence continues at coordinate 49,275,771 of JAJHSJ010000006.1, forward strand.
GGGTGAGGCGCCATCATGGTGATGGCTTGTGTATATCCTCTTTACGATAGGTGGCTAGAGTCTTTGTTTTTGGTGGACTAGGGGTCACCCGAAGTACAGTCCCTGTATCTCTCCCTGTTTGAATGAAATACAATTTTTATATATATATAAAAATGTCAAGCGACCATACACAGTCGGGTGATGTCAATGATAATGACGACAATGATGTTGGCATTTGTATGTATGCATGAACTAGTATGTACCTCAAGAAGTCCGATGATGATTTGGACTTTGTCTTGAATCCATTGCATGTAAACAACTTGATATCAGTCCCAAAGAGATAGTGGCCAACCATTGTCTGTGCTCATGTTCATACTGAAACAACCATTTCAGTAGAAACTTTGATGCAGTAGATGTTACTGCATGGAGGTAAAATCTAATGATACTAAGAGATGCTAAATGAAATTAGTACGAAGAACTCATTAGTTTTAAAACTAGGTAGAGAAATAAATTCACAAGTGAAAGAGAAACTACATATATACAGTATGATGGAGATTCTAAGACTGTTTTCCACAGTTATATGTGTCAGAGAATGTAATGGCTGGTTTAAACTCAGTATCAATTTATGATGAAAAAAGAAAATTAAAGAAACTATTCGATTGACTCCCTTCTAATCTTTGATTCTTTTATGAAGTTGGTGAGCTTACAATGGACCTGACTAAGCTGGTGAATAAAAAAATCTGGAGTACGGGCAAAGGTTTTGAATATTGAATGACAAGAGTATCATTTTCAATAAAAGTTCAAGAATCATTTGGACAACCAACTAAAATTAAAAAAAACTTTTATGATTATGATTCGAGATATTTATATGACAAACTGAATTTAAATACCCTTATAGTCATTTAAAAAAAATTCTAAGACTTATGTTTCTTAAACTTCAACAGCCTCATGTATATATCACCATATTTGTTTCTCTGTGTTTAAGCTAAAGTCACTAACTGCATCAGATGGGCAGACAATAATTTTGTGTCTTGAACATGGATTAGGGAATTTTCATGCTGGTTACGAGTGGCAGATCCTCAGGGAAAATGAAAATAAAAATTGCAATGTCCTAAGAGGATCAAACAGACCAAAGTCACAGAGACTGGATTAATCTAACCTCTACAATAAAAACTATTCTCAATGTGAACAACTAAGATTGGAAAAGAATATGAACTTTCAACTAAAGGATGAATATGTACCAATTTGAAGCTCATATCCTACACCAACTTGCCAAAAGGAAAATACAAGAGGACATGCCCAACTGGAAATGGAGCATAGATCTATTATGTTTGTAATAATTCTGGGAGACTGGTTTGCATAAACAACTTCCTAATCCCTAAAGAGATTTCAAAAGCAAAATTAGTTCTATTGGCACAAGAAGTAATTAGTTTTAAAGATAGATAAACAAATATAGTGGGTTTTCCTTTAATGAAATGACCTCCATTTATCCAATAACTATTAAGGAAAATGAATTCATTCCCAATCATACTTTGCATGGATGCTCACAATTAGTACTACCATGCATTGATATTAGAATCAAGAACCCTCATGATAAGAGGAATTATAGCGTCCAAATGCATCAGGTCATGCTAAACATTCTCATGTGCTTAGTTCATACAAGTCAGACCAATAGAGAGGAGATCTAGATCCCAAAATGTTCATCTAATAGGCTCCAGCATAGACAAAGGACACCCTAAAATTTCTCAGATTCCAATACATACCGTTCCCATTACAATACATAGCGAATCAATCTGGAAATTCATAAGGGCCACAAAACAGTATTATCAGGTCCTTCGCTAAATTATAAAACATGATATAGCTAAAAGAAACTTCATAAATGCCCATACCAACACAAGTACCATTCAAAACAATGCAATGCTGAAACCAAACAGAAAAAATGGTGGAAAATATTCACAATCTGACTCAGCTCACACAAAAATGGAAAAGTTCCTTAGTTATCTTGGGGTCTATTGTTTGAATGCTAGCATAGCACAACAATCCATAAGCATGCACAAAGCCACTATAAACATGGCATGTGTACCACATTACACTTTCTAGTTCCTAAAATTGAGCATGGTTGTGAAAGCTCTTAAATTGAGCCCCTTATTCACAAGAGCATGGTAAGAAGGAAAACAAAATTAAACACTTTGATACTCAAATGAATGATACGTAAGCACTGGGTAATTATTTAGAAATTGCATATGTGGTATAAGAGTAATTCAAACAATTGAGTTTGAAGCTAATTTGAGAAAGTGGGCGGTGTATTAGAAATTTCCAATGATACGTTACAAGATATAAATCATTGGAGATAGTAGAGACTGGAAATAATAGAATCAATTTAGTGACTCTCCATCTTAAACCCCGTGATCCGAATGCCACCAAATCAGTTTAGTTGCCCATTGATCTTCTATTGCCCCATTTGTTGACACCTGGTTAGCTAGGTGCTTGGTACGAGTCAAACTGGGGTTGATTTACTGAGTCGACTCAGGCAACTCACAAATCTGCCTGACCTCTTTGTTTTTCCCATATTGGTTGGTCAAGTTTTGATATTAAGTGACTGAGCCACCATTCGTGAGTGGTGAACCAGGTGCGTGATTTTTTGAAGCCACAACACCATGAGTCACCAATAGTTGGATAGTGCGAATCCAGCTTAGTGGCCAGAAGATCAGTATAGGTAATAAAAGTACAAAATGAGTTATGTTAGAGTAAAGTAAAAGAAAGAGTTCGACAAGGAAGAGGCAGGCTCAGGACTAGAACTATAACAGAACATATTGAGATTCAGCACATGTGAAATACAAATAGAAACCAATACGAATAACAAAATCCAGAAAAAGAAAGCGACAGAAAATCAGAAAAGTGTACCCTAAGAATACAGCATCATTACCATTACTTTGAGCAGAATATCAATGCCAACAAAATACAATTGGGTATTGAAAAATAAAATAAAATCACAGCAGGACAATCAAATAAGCTCACCTTCTTTGCTATGTTCTCAAAACTAGGCTTGCTAATGAGAGAGAATGCAAGGAGAGAGACATCAACACCTCTTTAGCTGAGAGGTCTCAGCTTGTTATAATCTTATTGACCTGCATAGAGTTTCAATTTCTCGAAAATCAGTAATTACAATGCACAAAATATGAAGATGGTTTTGTTTTAATTTCTTTCCCAAAACCATTAAATGCTAAAAATAATTCAAATTACTAAGATTTAACACAACTAATTCCAACAACGGATAAAACCCAAAGCAGGATATGGATTTGGTTGAATATTACAATTCAAGATACTAGTTGCTTCTTTTTATTCTTCATCTTTCCTTCTTCAATTGATGGCTTATCTGCATATGTTTCTGGTACATTCACCTCCTTTAAATAATTCATCATATTCAATTCAAATTTCAAACATAGAAAAAATAGAACAGAAGAAATCTCAAAAGGTAAAAAATAAAATTCACCCAGAACAGAATATCAAACAAAAGAGAAAAGAAAGCAGTTAACTTTCCACATTTCCAACAATACGTTCTTTTAAAATACATAAAAAAAAAAAAAAAAAAGCAGAGACATTTAAACCAAGAAATTCAAAACAAAAATTAAAATTTCCAGAAGTGATTATAGAAATGTACCAATATAGCTAGATCATGAGTAGTAGTTTTCCTATATCTTCCACAAAATGTAGATCTCACCTCTCAATGACATGCACCCAGAAAAATTATTCCAGCAGACATGCAATTGCAGAAGTGGAAACCTTCAAGAGCTGGACCCCTCCGGCAGTGATGAACTCATCCTTAAATTGACCTTTCATTTAAAATAAAAATATATATAAATTTCTACATGATACACCTGACATTGAGAAATGTATGCATTTATAGCACTCCCGAGCTTATATTTTTTACTTGAAAAGAAACAAGCCATAAAAGATAATAAGCAATCTTTTTCTCATTTTTAATCAGGTACATGTTGGGGACTCTATAACACTTTCTTTTGTTCCTAGCTTCCATCCCCAATTCTTCATGATCCCATCCCCAATTCAGGAAACCGATTCAGGGTTAGAAATGGAAAATCACCCAACAACTGAAATTCATTGCTGAAAAGAATCCCACCCAAATCCAAAAGGTTTTTTTAATAAACACAATCTGGTTTACATCATGACGCCTGAAATAATCCTACACAAGTCCAATTCCCAATTCAGGTCGAGGGTAGAAATGCAGGGGGGAAATCAACACAGAGCCAATTCATCACTTCTCACAAGAAATCCAGTTAGGGTTACAATGACAGATGCCATGTTAATGAATCGCCAAAAAGAATTCATCGTGATTCTCAAAATTCATTATTCTAACCCAAATCCCCAATTCAAAACCCAAATCCTACAAATTCCAATTCAAGAAAATCCCATTTCCAATCAAACGTGACATATCCAAATCAGTAATTCCTTACCGACGCAACAACAAAAATCGTCGAATAATCGGCTCGAGTGCTTGACATTTTCTTTGATGAAATAGAGAGGGACAACGACATCGCTGCCCTCATTGGCGAGCAACGTGCACCATGTCGGCATCCCTTCGACATTGTAGTCCTCGATCTCAGCACATTCTTGGAGGAACGATCAGATATTGTCGCGAAATAGGCCCGAGTAGTCGGCTGGGCAACTAGAGTCTGCGAACACATGGAATGCATAGGCCTTGATTTGCCGTTTTCGCTTCTTGTAGGCATCAAAGATGGTAGACATGAGATAGAGCGTGGAGGTACAACTAGGGCGTGGGGACCTTCTTCCAATTCAAAGAGAGAGAGATAGATAGAGATAGAGGTGGAGGTGCGGCTAGGGCGTGGGGACCTTCTTCCAATTCAAAGAGAGAGAGAGAGAGAGAGAGAGAGAGAGAGAGGCGGAGGAGCAGCTAGGGCGTGGCTGTGAGGTGGAGGAGTGAGAGGGATGTTTGAGAGAGGGAATGAAAAAAAAAGAAGCCCGCATCAATGAAATAGAAAGGACCCGCGCGACTTTTTGTTTTCGTCAGATTTGGTTACAGATATAAGGATTTTAGCTACGGATTAAAACTGTAGCTATATAGCTACAGCTTTAAACCGTAGCTAAATTCTGCCATAATTTGTATCCTTTGCCTGATTTTTTGGCAGTGCCTATTTGTATCAAGAGGTTTGGTGAGGATATCTGCGAGTTGTTTTCTGTGGAAACATGGTCCAATGAAATAATCTTGTCATCAACAAGTTCTCGGATAAAATGATGACGGATGTCAATATGCTTGGTCCGAGAATATTGGACAGGATTCTTTGAAATGTTAATTGCGCTTGTGTTATCACAGAAAAGACTCATCATGGGTTGTTCAATCCCATAGTCTAATAACATCTGTTTCATCCAAAGGAGTTGTGCACAACAACTTCCAGCAGCAATGTATTCAGCCTCGGTAGTGGATAATGATATTGAGTTTTGCTTCTTACTCTGCCAAGAGACCAGACAGTTTCCAACATAAAAGCATCCTCCACTTGTTGATTTCCGATCATCCAAATTTCCTGCCCAGTCGACATCAGAGTATCTAGCGATGATAGTGGATGTTTCAAATGGATACTACAGTTCGAAGGAGGTAGTTCCTACTATGTATTTAATGATCCTCTTAACGGCCGTTAGGTGAGACAAGGATCTACCTGATATCGAGCACATACTCCCACGCTAAAGGATATATCAGGATGGCTAGTAGTGAGATATAGTAGGCTGCCTATCATACTCCGGTAGAGATGTTGATCCATACTCTTGCCATTTACATCGTTGAAAAGTTTGAGTGTGGTGCTCATGGGAGTATGATAAGAGTGGCCAGATTCAAGACCAAAATTTTTCACCAAATCATTGGCATATTTGGTTTGGCAGATGAAGATTCCATTATATAGTTGCTTGACCTGCAATCCTAGGAAGAAGTTTAATTCACCAACCATACTCATTTCAAATTCAGATTTCATGTGGTTGGCAAATTTGAGAGCAGCCTCTTCATACGCTAAATCGAAGACTATATCGTCCACATAAATTTGTGCAATAAGCAATGAGTTCTTTGTTCTCTGGGTAAACAGTGTCTTATCTACACTTTCTCTGCAAAATTCATGGTCTAAAAGAAATTTTGTTAATTGTTCATACCAAGCATGTGGTGCTTGTTTGAGACCATACAAAGCTTTGTTTAGACGGTAAACATGATGGAGGTGCTTAGGATCCGAAAATCCTTTTGGTTGTTCTACATAAACTTCTTCAGCAAGATCCCCATTAAGAAAAGCACTCTTAACGTCCATTTAGAACAATTTAAATTTTAGTGCGCATGCAAAGGACATAAGAATTCTAATAGACTCAAGACGAGCGACAGGGGCAAATGTCTCATCAAAATCAATCCCTTCTATCCGTGAGTACCCTTGAGCAACTAGCCTTGGTTTGTTTCTGATTATATTGCCTGACTCGTCAGATTTGTTCTTGAAGACCCATTTGGTTCCAATGACATTTGTATCGAGTGGTCTGGGAACCAATTGCCATACCTCATTTCTCTGAAATTGTTGGAGTTCTTCTTGCATAGCATTTATCCAGTGTTCATCTTGAAGAGCTTCTACAACATTCTTGAGTTCAATCTTTGAGGTAAAGCATAATTGACTATAGATATTTTCTATCAGTCGTCGAGTTCTTACACCATCATAAGGATCTCCAATAATTTGTTCTCGAGGGTGATCCTTAATGATGAGTATGTTAGATGATGGTTGAAGTTCATTAGACAATGGAGATTTGTCATCCAATTTATCTAGTATGCATGAATCTACATCATCTTCTAATTCATTCACAGGGGTATCTTCTTCATGAGGTTGATAATCGATTACCACATTGACTAACTCTTGAATAGTGAGGGTTCTTAGATTGTATACTTTATACGCACGACTATTCATGGCATACCCCAGAAAGATACCTTCATCATTTTTAGACTCAATTTTTCCTAGGTGATCTCTGTCTCTTAAGATATAACATTTACTACCAAAGACTCGAAAATATTTCACACTAGGCAGTTTCCCATACCATAGTTCATATGGAGTTTTATTCAGACCTGCTCTAAGATATACTCTATTTATGATGTAGCAGGCAGTATTGATAGCTTCTGCCTGGAAACTTTTTTCCATATCTTTCCCATTTAGTATAACTGACCCCATTTCCTGCAATACTCAATTTTTTCTTTCAACAACTCCATTTTGCTATGGGGATTTTGGGGCTGAGAATTCATGATGAATTCCTTCCTCATTGCAATATTTTTTGAATCTTTCATTTTCAAATTCCCTACCATGATCACTTCTGATACGATTGATGCTGTATCCTTTTTCATTTTGGAGTCGCTTTGCTAGGATCACAAATTCCTCAAAGGCATCCGATTTCTCTCGAAGAAATGTGACCCAGTAAATCTGGTGTAGTCGTCTACTACCACCAGGAAGTATCTTTTCTTGCCATGACTCTCCACTTTAGTTAGACCAACTAGATCCATATGTAGCAGATCCAAAGGTTTTGCTGTTGGTATGGTGGTTGTCTTTTTGTGTCCGACTTTTATCTGTTTTCCTTTCAGACAATCTCCACAGACAACTTTTTCTTCTTTTCTAATCTTGGGAAGTCCTCTAACTAGATATTTTGAACTGAGCTTTGCTAAATTTCAGTAGTGAACATGTCCCAGCCTTTGGTGCCATAATTTGGATTCATTCTTTACGACTATATTATACTTTGTGGATAGCACACTCTCACTTGTACTTTCAATGACACAACAGTTATCGCTAGTGCGTTAACCTTTTATGAGAGATTTTTCTGTATGATCTAAAATTCTACACGCATCCTTTGAGAAAGTGACCAGATGTTCTTTGTCACAGATTTGGGAGATACTAAGGAGATTATGTTTCAGACCTTTTACACAGAGGACATGTTTGATCTTTGGAAGGCCTGGTACAACTATTGTTCCTTGTCCAACAATTTTGGTTGAGCTACCATTTCCAAACGTGACTGATCCTCCATTAAAGTTTGAGTACTCACAAAAGTGAGTTTGATCATTAGTCATGTGTCTGGAGCATCCACTATCAAGGTACCATTTTGAATTATTGCCGACTTTCAGAGCAGTATGAATTAAAAGACAATTATTCTGGTTTGTCACACCCTCTTAGACACTTTTGATCATGATTCCTAATTCAGTCAAGATCACTCTCTAGGCGGTGAAGCCCTTAAAGAGAGACCTGCTCTGATACCAATTGAAATATCTGTGGAGACCGCTTTAGTTGAAGTAAGAATATGCCAATATGTCCAAGAGGGGGGTGAACAGGAATTTTTAAAGTTTTTATGGTTTATTTAAAATCCTAATTCACTAATCCTAATAACAAGCACATGTTAGGATTACTCAAAAGTAACTCTACTGGCTTCCAAGCCCGGTAGAGGATCCAATCACAAACTATTTAAAAAGTGAACAATATGCAAACTAGTTTATGATTGATATGACTGTGTATGTGTGTCAGGTGTGATCTCAGATATTCAGATATGGAAATATTAAAGTAAATCACACAAACAGAAGAATAGAAATCCTAAACACAATCATTTTTATAGTGGTTTGACTACTTGTCTACTCCACTCCTGATAACCGCGCTCAACCCTTAAGTGTACCGGATTTCACTAAGGAGGTTTCACAGCATTCACCTCAAACCTAAGGCTTTAAATCAGGTTCACCTTCAACCTTTACAACCTACGCTGAGGCTGACTGTTTATGCTCTCACGAGCAAGGGTCAACACAACGCACCCACTTTAGGAACACTGGCCACGGATCTTTCATAAGACCCTAACGAGTTTTAAACCACACGGGTCAAGGACCTACACTAAGGACCTAAGTTTATGCCCTACACAAGAGGAAGGGTCAACACACAACACCTAGGTTTTAGACCACACAGATCAAGGACCTACACTAAGGACCTAAGTTTATGCCCTACACAAGAGCAAGGGTCAACACACAACACCCAAACGTACTCTCCCGTCAGAGGCCTCCTATGAGGACTTGAAGGGGTGAGAAGCACTTGTGTCCCAATCCTACATAAAGGAATGATCAACAGGGTCTTTGGACTCTAATGATTTACAAATAAGAACATGAGCCCCATTAAGCACGTCGATGAAGATCTCCTCCTTTGATGATGAAGATTCTTCAGCTCCCTTGATCCGTAACACTTGATGATGCTCTAATAGATGCGATAGGTTGGGTCAAGGTTATGTTAGAATCCTACTTTATTAAATATTTTTCTATTTTAAAGGAGTGATTCCAAGCTTTCAAGCATTCAAGGTATCCCAGCTTAACAATTTGCTATTAAGATTGTAGCTAGGTGATCCTTGAATGGGGAAGTTGTAAATGCTATTGTCTCATGCTCTTTTGGTTGTCAAATTTAGTTGTGCCAAAACCTCTATCAATGTGTCTTGTGTTTGTGTGTTGATATATATATGATTCAAGTCGACATCACTATCGTTTAAGATATGTTCGGTGCTCTGCTTTAAGAAATGCAAGGTTATGTATTTTGTCCTCTTCTGTAAGCATCAATGTTCAGAGTTACATCGATAAGAAGAGTGTTTGTTCAAGACTCAAGTGCATTTCAAGACTACAGTGCAACTCAAGTTGAAGTTTAAATTCAAGCTGTAGAAGATTTCAAGATCAAGCTACATCAAGTAGACATCTCAAACTTCAAAGGTTAACCATCATCTGAAAGAATGAAGTTCAATGTTCATACTTCTTGTCCCAGGTATGATAGAACTTAGCTTGACCTTAGGGTAGGTCATTTTGTATACATAATTCAAGATGGATCTTTTTACATGAATTTGGACTGTTCTAAGACTAGTCCTGGACCATGTTCGACTAGTCCTAGCACTGGTTCGACCAGTCCAAGAAACTCCACGACCAGTCCTAGGTTGTTGAAAATTTTCAGAACTTTTTGGTTATTCTACGACCAGTCGTGGAGACTGTTCGACTAGTTGTAGGAATGGCCACGACTCGTCCTTTGACCAATCCTGGTTCTTCGATTCAAACTCTAGCATCTAATCTTTTTGTCCCATGACCAGTCGTGGGTGGATCACGACCAGTCGTAGACTGCACACGACCAGTCGTGAACTACCTTCGACCAGTCGTGGAACGGTTTTTCCAGATCGCGCTTAAAAATTCAAAATGTAGTTCGTCCTACAACCAGTCGTGGTGGCCACACGACCAGTCGTAAATGCAATTTCTACAACTATAAATTGAGCACGAATTTCAGATTTTTTCATTGATTAGTTTGAGAAAATTCAAGCCTCCACTCTGAGATAAGTTAGTGTTCATTTTAAGCTACTCTGTTCATATTTAATATTCTCTTTTTGTTAGCATATTTATATTTGATTTTATTCCTACATTCCAATCTTATATGAAAAAGAGGAATTATTGTATTCCTTCTTCATTGGAATCAAAATCAAATAGAGTTATGCCCAATTTGGTTTCATTTAAAATCAATTAGAACCTAGAACCATTTCTTAAGTGAGTATTGGACATTGATCATTGATTTGAACTTCTACTCTGATTGGTTCTACCGATCTGCTACAAAAGAAGAAATCCAGGTATTTTACATTTATTATAAATTCCATTATTTTGATTTTGTTTGAGATTCGCCAGAAAAATCTCATTGTGTTGGTTATCTGAGGAGAGCCAGAAAACTCAAAAAGTGTGGGTTTTTGGATTGTGTATGCCCAACTTAAAAAGACACAATTGTGAAGGTTTTAGGTAACCTGTGAAACCTATTTTGATAGTGAATGCTAATATCCCCTGTGTGAGGATATTAGGAGTGGAGTAGCAAGTTGTGTGACTATTTTTTAATAGTTGGTGAACACACAGGTGAACCACTACATATCGGTGTGTTTTGTGATTTAAATGTTCTTTTAATTTTCATATCTTTAATCATTCAGATTTGTGGAATGTATATGTGGATGTGAATGTTGTAATATTTACATTTCAAGCAAAGTGGGGAATGTTGTCATAGTTTAGAATTTATTTCTTTCTATTTCATTTATTTCCTTTCTGTTTGAGTTTTGATATTCAATTTGTTCTAGTAAGGTTGTCCTGCCATAAACCCTTGGTTTTTATGGTGCAAAGGTTGTCCTTAGAACAACGTTAGTATCAAGCTCTTTATTTAAGATTGCTTTACTTTTTAGTTCTTTGATTTATTTAAAGTATTGTTCTTTATTTATCTGTTTATAAGGCTATCGTATTTCAATTAAATTACACGATTAAATTTTAATTTCGCATAGTCCTATTCATCCCCCCTCTCCAACCCCTCTAGGACATATACCTTGGCCTTTTCAAGTGGTATCAAAGCCTAATAGCTTGTTTTAATTACTTTATTCTTGGATTCATTTCCTAAGCTAACGATCTAAGCTATATATAAGATGTCAAATTTTAATAGCCTTTCAATCACTAGGCCTTCACCCTTTAAAGGCTCCAACTATGCTTATTGGAAAGCCAGGATGAGGATTTCCTCAAATCAATGGATGAGAGCGTGTGGCTTGCTACAGTGACCGAATGGAACACACCTACCACTGAAGTGACTGGTATCGATGGTTCAAAATCAATGAGAGTAACACCATTTTTCTCATGGACCACTCTTCAGAAAAGTGAGAGTAGTGCCAATGCAAAAACACTAAATGTAATCACTTGTGCACTATCATCGGATGAGGTCGAAAGAATCATAACATGTGATACTGCAAAGCAAGCTTGGGATATATTATAAATGACACACGAGGGTACTTCAATTGTCAAAAAATCTAAAGTCCAACTTCTCACAACCAAATTTAAAGAAATTCATATGGAGGAAAATGAAATGTTTATGGACTTCTACACTAGATTAAATGACATTGTAAACTCTATGTGGGGTCTTGACAATAAAATTCCAGAAAGTAAAGTGTGTGCAAAGATACTACGCTCACTACCTGAACGGTTCAATTCTAAGGTGACCGCGATCCAGGAACTTCGTGATACAGACAATATGAGGGTAGAAGAATTGGTTGGGTCTTTACAAACCTACGAGTTAACTTTTAAAGCTCTTAAAGGTAAATCTATTGCCCTTAAGTCTTCTTAACATATTTCTCAAGAAAACTCCGATTTAGAAAATTCTGAAGACGATATGGCTCTTTTAGCGAAAATTTTTTACAAGATTTTCAAAAGAAAAAAGAGGGTTGATTTTCAAAAATCAAATGATAAGAAAAGATCTAAACCTAAATCTAAAACTTGAAAATCTTTGAAAGATAGTCAATGTTACAACTGCCAAGAATATGGGCATTTAACAAACAAATGTCCTAAAAAGGACAAACCTAAAAAGAAAGGAATGTTGGCTACTTGGGACGAACCTTCTGGCACTGAAGCCTCTTCTGAATCAGAAGATTCTGAAACCGAGTTGGGCAATGAAGTTAAGGCCCTTATGACTCTAGCCAAATTCACTTTTTTTTTTATCATGATGATTAAACTAGTGAAGAAAATCTAAATAGTGATCATGAAAATGAAGAAGATCTTCAAGATGCTTACAATGCCCTATACAAGGAAAGTTGTAAAATTGCCGTAAAACTAAATCTTCAAAAATAAAAGTTTTTAAAACTCAAAGAAAATTTTGATTCTCTTGTTTTAGAAAAATCCCATATTTCAGATTGTTTTGAAAAATCAAAATGTGATTTAGAATTCAAAACCTCCCTGATTGAAAAACTTAAATTTAAAAATAACAAACTCAAACATGATAACTCTTCTCTTTTGAGTTCAAAGGATACATGGAGGTATGTCCAAGGAGATCCGAAGTTTGAAAAACTTTTATCCGGAACTAGAAAATGTGGCGACAGATCTGAGTTGGGCTATGATAAAAATGTACCTTCTAAACAGAAGAATACTCCTCCTAAGTTTGTGAGAGGAGAAACCTCTAACTCAAAAGGGAAAAGTATTAATCAAAGTTTTTCTAAAAATGCTAAAACTTTTCAAAAACCTAAAAGCAATTATGTCAACTATAAAACTCAAAACCAAAACCCTTTAGCTGAAAAAATAGTTGATTTGCTTAAGGAGCTCTTAAAATCTAACCCAGTGGGTCACTCGTACAAAAATTACAAATACAAGAAGATTAACTATACTCCTAAACCCAAAACAGTAATGAAATGGGTTCCTAAAGTTACTTGCTTGGTTGGCCACACTGCTTTCAAAGTTACAACCCATTCGAAGTGGTACTTAGACAGTGGATGCTCAAGGCATATGACAGGCGACAAGGGTTTATTCACCGATCTTAAAGATATGACTGATGGGTTAGTCACATTTGGTGATGGTAGCAACTGCATGATTATTGGCCAAGGTACGGTTCAACTCTATAACCTCCTCTTATTTAAGAATGTTTTATATGTTGAGGGGCTAAAACATAACCTATTAAGCATATCTCAAATATGTGATAATAATCATAGCGTGAAATTTTTTAATAAAGGTTGTGAAATCTTAAATAAAAAGGGTTCTGTAATATTAACTGGTTGCAGGACTTCTGAAAATTGCTATATTGTAAAGAATGGTAGCTCATCTAATCAATCGTGCTACATTGTCCATACCGATGAAATAGAGTTATGGCATAAACGCCTTGGACATGTACACTACTGTAATTTATACAGATTGAGCAAGGGAGAACTAATAAGAGGTCTACCTAAATTACAAAATGTAGACAAGATATGTGGTGAATGCTAGTATGGGAAGCAAACAAGGAGCTCTCACAAAAAGGTGAACTTCAATCCCACATCAAGACCACTTGAGCTTCTCCATATGGATCTTATAGGACCTACTAGGATGGAGAGTCGAAGTGGAAAAAAAAACATCTTGGTAATCGTGGATGATTTTTCTAGATTCACTTGGGTAGCCTTCTTAAGAGATAAATAAAAAACCCTTGATAAAATTAAAATGTTTCTCAAATGGATCCAAACTGAAAAAGGTTCTCAAGTTTGTAAGATCCGTAGTGATCATGGATTTGAGTTTGAGAATAGCAGTTTTGAGAAATTCTGTAACAATCAGGGAATATCGCATGAATTCTCTGCACCCAAAACTCCTCAATAGAATGGAATTGTGGAAAGGAAAAAAAAAGTGCTTCAAGAAATGGGAACTGTAATGTTAAATAGTATGAAGCTCCTTAAAAATCTTTGAGCTGAAGCTGTGAATACGGCTTGCTATGTTATTAATCGGGTTTATATATGTAAATCTAATAAGAAAATTGCCTATGAAATGTGGTTCGATAAAAAGCCTACTATCAAATACTTTCGAGTTTTTGGTAACAAGTGCTATATTTTGCGTGACCATAAAAATTTGGGAAAGTTTGACACAAAAAATAACGAAGGAATCTTTTTAGGATACTCTTTAAACAGACACACATATCGTGTACTGAACAAAAGGACCAGTGTTATTCAAGAATCAATTAATGTGGTCATAGACGATCATTTGAATACACCTGCCCCAAGTTCAGATAATGATGAAGTTCTTATAATTGAAAAACCTAATACTTCATCAAGTCAAAACAATTCTGAATTAAGGACTGTTAAAGATCATCCAACCGCTCAAATTCTTAGAAACTCTCTCACTAGTGTACGCACTTGTAGACAACTAGAAGATATATGTAATTATGTTTGCTTTACATCCTAGATTGAACTGGTAAACGTAAAAGAAGCTCTTTTTAATGAAAACTGGGTAGTAGCCATGCAGGAAGAACTTAATCAGTTTGTTCGAAATGATGTCTGGTGTCTTGTTCCTAGACGTAAAGATAAACACATTATAGGAACTAAGTGGATTTTCAAAAATAAGTCTGATGAACTTGGTAATATAATTTGAAACAAGGCAAGACTGGTTGTCCAAGGGTACACTCAAATAGAAGGCATTGATTACGATAAAACCTTTGCCCTAGTTGCTTGCCTTAAATCAATCAGACTTTAAATATCCATTGCATGTTTTAGAAAATTCAAAATTTATCAAATGGATGTAAAGAGTGCTTTCTTAAATGGTGATCTCCATGAAGAAGTGTATGTGGAACAACCTACAAGGTTTGAAGACCCTAAGTTTACTGATCATGTATACTGTCTTAAAAAAGCTCTATATGGTTTAAAACAAGCTCTTAAAGTATGGTACAAAAAATTGACTAAGTTTTTACTAAGTCATAATTTTCAAATGAGTAGTGTCAATAAGATGCTTTTTGTTAAGAAACATAATGATGATATCTTAATGGTTCAGATCTATGTTGATGATATTATTTATGGATCAACTTGTACTAACATGACTGTTGAGTTTGCAGATTCGATGAAATCTATGTTCAAAATGAGCATGGTTGGGGAATTAAATTATTTCCTTGTGTTGCAAGTAAAACAACAACCAGATGGCATTTTCATTTCTCAAACAAAATATGCTCTGAACTTAATCAAAAAGTTTGGATTTGAGAATGGTAAGAATTTTGATACTCCTATGAGTACAACTTTAAGACTCTGAAAGGACTCTACAGGTAAAAATATAGATCCTAAATTATATCGTAGTATGATTGGTTGTTTACTTTACTTAACTGCTAGTAGACCTGATATTGCTTTAAGTGTTGGGATTTGCGCTAGATATCAGTCTGGTCCTAAAGAGTCACATCTATCTGCTGTCAAGCGGATTATGCGATATGTCGCAAGTTCTGCTAAAATGGGTTTCTAGTATCCATTTGATACTAGTGTTCAATTGGCTGGGTACTCAGATGCTGATTGGGCTGGAAATATTGATGACAGAAAATCAACCAGTGGTGGTTGTTTCTATATTAGAAACTGTTTGGTTTCTTAGTTTAACAAGAAGCAAAGTTCTATCTTGCTCTCAACAGCTGAGGCTGAATACATCACAACAGGAAATGCTTATACTCAGCTTGTTTGGATGAAACGTATGTTAAACGATTATGGAATTGCACAGGAATCAATGATATTATATTGTGATAATTCCAGTGCTATAAATATATCAAAAAACCCAATCCAGCATTCACGTACCAATCACCTTGACATTACGTATCACTATATTCATGAATTAGTGGAAGATAAAATAATATCCTTAGAATATATACCGACCAAGACTCAACTTCTCGACATTTTCACTAAACCGCTCGACAAAAACAGGTTTAATAAATTGAAATTTGATCTCGGTATGTGCATTCTAAATTGATTATTCATGCATATTTGTATCATAATGTATATATATTTGATAATTTGTTGATTTTAAATTTTATTTTATTTTTAAAATATGCATGTTTTTATAGGTACACGACCAGTCGAGGAAATTCTCGACCAGTCGTGGTACGACCGGTCAAGAACGATCCTCGACCAATCGTGTATCGCGTTGGAATCTTTTAAATTTAGGGAAAATCTCATCTTCTTCATTTCCTTTTTCCTCTTCAACGAGCCGAGGCACGACTAGTCGTACCCACCTTCCTAAATCTTCAAGGTTAGTGCATTATTTGTGTTTCTCTTGTAGATTCTAGTTCCTATTTCTTCATTTTCACTCTTGGAGTAATCTATTTTGAGATTTATTGTAATTTTGGGGTATTTTCTTGAAAAATCTGATCTAGCAAAACCCCTTTTTCACATCTTTTATATCTACTTGTTCCTTTGATTTTCATATTGAAAATGGATGTTAGGGGGAAAAAGAAAACTTCCCGTGGTCCATCTTCTTCTAGATCAGCTCCTCTCTCTAGGCGTTATCTTCGTTGACCTGAGGATGATCCCTCTGATGTATGGGATTTGTGTATGCACAAAGTCATTGTTGAACGGTCTGTCTGTATTGAACATGTGGCTCCTTTTGGTATTCTACCTCTACTCCAAGCTGTAGGATGGGATAACATTTTACATTGGGGTGAGCCTGCATACCAATCTATTGCACAGGCCATATTTGCATGTATCTCAGAGTTCTCTTTTGAAAATTTAACTTTTAAAATTGATACTAGAGAAGGTCTTTTTGAAGTTGACCGCCATCTGATTGCAGGGTTAATAGATATACCTGTTAATGAGGAGGGTATTCCTATTCATAATTTATCTGAAAAACCCTTAGAATCTGAAAAACAGAGGCTAACCAGAGATTTGTGTAATCTGAATGTGCAATGGACTCATAAAGGGAATGCGCTCCCCGTAAGGTACTTGTTACCCAAATACAGAGTACTTCACAGGATTTTTATTTCAAACTTTTATCCTCATTCTGGTAATAAGACAGAATTAACTGCCTTTATGGTTCATTTTTTGCACTCTGTCATTTTTGGTTCTCAAGTTTGCCTTCCTTCCTTGATATGTCATTTCATTATTCAGTCTCGTCTCCATCTAGGTCATAGTGATATTCCTTTTGCCTATCTCTTGACTGTTTTAGCTAATCACATGCTTGTGGCTATGCCTGTTGGAGAAGCTCCCATCCATCATCTTATTTTTAATAATTCGAATATTAACCAAATGAAATTGGAATTGACTCGTGGCCAAGTGGATGTTGGTAGAGCTGAAGCTGGGGATGAAGAAGCTGGTGATCTTCCTCCTGACGATGTGGATATGGATGATATTTTCGATGAACTTGAATCAGATTCTAGAAATGATTCTGACTTTGAGCCATCTGAGTTTGATGCTCGTCTTCGTGCTTTAGAAGAGAAGGTAGAGAATATAAATGTTGCCCATGATCTTCAGTTTAAATATATGCGCAAGTATCTTAGGCGTTTGAACAATGGAATGCATAATCTTGATCTTACCATTACTGCTCCTTCAGGATCTGATTGAGTATTTTTATTCTTGGTATGTAATATTTTCATACTTATGTTGGATTGTGCACTCTATTTGGTTTGATGACTTTTTAGTTATACTAGTAAATGGATTGTGAACTTTTACTTCCTTATATATTGTCGAGTTACTCCTTCTATTGGTTATTATCCTTTATAATGTTGCTTCCATTGTCATATTGTCACGAAAAGGGGGAGAAGATTTGATTGCTTGTGGATATGATGTGTGTTGCTACTCAGGGGGAGTATATAAATAATGAGTTTGTGCTACTTAATGACAACTGGTTTAACTTTAACTGGTTCTCTTAGATAACTGGCGCATGATTCATTATTGTGCATGTTGTGCTTCTCTTATTGGATTATTGGAGTATGTTTTGTGACAATTTTGACAAAGAGGGAGATTATAAATGCTATTGTCCCATGCTCTTTTGGTTGTCAAATTTAGTTGTGTCAAAACCTCTATCTATGTGTCTTGTGTTTCTATGTTGATATATATATGATTCAAGTCGACATCACTATGGTTTAAGACATGTACGGTGCTTTGCTTCAAGAAATGCAAGGTTATGTATTGTCCTCTTCTGTAAGCATCAATGTTCAGAGCTACATCGATAAGAAGAGTGTTTGTTCAAGACTCAAGTGCATTTCAAGACTAAAGTACAACTCAAGTTGAAGTTTAAATTTAAGTTGTAGAAGATCTCAAGATCAAGCTACATCAAGTCGAGATCTCAAGCTTCAAAGGCTAACCATCATCTGAAAGAACGAAGTTCAATGTTCGTACTCCATGTCCCAGGTATAATAGACCTTAGTTTGACCTTAGGGTAAGTCATTTTGTATACGTAATTCAAGATGAATCTTTTTACATGAATTTGGTCTGTTTTAAGACTAGTCCTGGACCTTGTTCGACTAGTCCTAGCACTAGTTCGACCAGTCCAAGAAATTCTACGACCAGTCCTAGGTTGTTGAAAATTTTTAAAACTTTTTGGTTATTCTACGACTAGTCGTGGAGACTGTTCGACCAGTCTTAGGAATGGTCATGACTTGTCCTTCGACCAATCCTGGTTCTTCGACTCAAACTCCAGCATCTAATCTTTGTGTCTCACGACCAGTCGTGGATGTCTCGCGACCAGTCGTGGGTGATTCACGACCAGTCGTAGAGTACACACGACCGGTCGTGGACTACCTTCGACCAGTCGTGGAACGGTTTTTTCAGATCGCGCTTAAAAATTCAAAATGCAGTTCATCCTACGACCAGTCGTGGTGGTCACACGACCAGTCATAGACACGATTTCTGCAACTATAAATTGAGCACGAATTTCAGAGTTTTTCATTGATTAATTTGAGAAAATTCAAGCCTCCACTCTGAGATAAGTTAGTGTTCATTTTAAGCTAATCTGTTCATATTTAATATTCTCTTCTTGTTAGCTTATTATATTTGATTTTATTCCTATATTCTAATCTTATTTGAAAAAGAGGAATTGTTGTATTCCTTCTTCATTGAAATCAAAATCAAATAGAGTTATGCCCAATTTGGTTTAATTTAAAATCAATTAGAACCTAGAACCATTTCTTAAGTGAGTATTGGACATTGATCGTTGATTTGAACTTTTACTCTGATTGGTTCTACCGGTCTGCTACAAAAGAACAAATCCAGGTATTTTACATTTATTGTAAATTCCATTATTTTGGTTTTGTTTGAGATTCGCCATAAAAATCTCATTGTGTTGGTTATCTAAGGAGAACCAGAAATCTCAGAAAGTGTGGGTTTTTAGATTTTGTAAGCCCAAGTAAAAAGACACAATTGTGAAGGTTTTAGGTGAACCTGTGAAACCTATTTTGATAGTGAATGCTAATATCCCCTGTGTGAGGATATTAGGAGTGGAGTAGCAAGTAGTGTGGCTGTTGTTTAACAGCTGGTGAACACACAAGCAAAACACTATATATCGGTGTGTTTTGTGATTTGAATGTTCTTTTAATTTTTATGTCTTTAATCATTCAGATTTGTGGAATGTATATGTGGATGTGAATATTGTAATATTTACATTTCAAGCAAAGTCAGGAATGTTGTAATAGTTTAGAATTTACTTCTTGCTATTTCCTTTATTTTCTTTTTGTTTGAGTTTTGATATTCAATTTGTTCTAGTATGGTTGTCCTGCCATAAACCCTTGGTTTTTATGGTGCAAAGGTTGTCCTAAGAACAACGTTAGTATCAAGCTCTTTATTTAAGATTGCTTTACATTTCAGTTCTTTGATTTATTTAAAGTACTGTCCTTTATTTATCTGTTTATAAGGCTATCGTATTTCAATTAAATTACGCAGTTAAATTTTAATTTGGGATAGTCCTATTCACCCTCCCCCCCCCCCCTCCCTCCCTCCCTCCCTCCCTCTAGGACATATAGCTTGGCCTTTTCATAAGTCCATTCCTCAATCCACTCTATTAGATATTAATGATGAGAGTGGGTTGAGGGATAAACTCCCTTGAGAAAATGAGCTTCGATTAGATGATATGCAACAACTCTCTCAAAGCTCTCTCTATTTTCTCTATCCAGGGTTTGTGCATTCAAGAGATTCCAGCTTAATGATTTTCCATTAAGTGGTTGATGGAGGATCCTTGAATGCTGAAGTTCATTCTCCAATCCAATCTATAGAGTATTTAATGAATAAGAAGGGATTAGGGAATGAACTTCCATGAGAAAAAGGTTAATGATGGTAGGTAAGAATTTACCTCCATGAAACTCTCTTTTTTCTCACCTCTACAACTAAGAACAAGCTCTCCTTATAAAGGCAAAAAGCTCCAACGGAAATAAAACTGTCAGTTTTTTACTGAGTTCGATGTCATCGAACGTATACTTTCGATGCCATCGAATATCAGTTCGATGATACGAACTCAACTAAAAAACATTTTGGAAACTTTTTGAAACAAGATCGATGTCATCGAACCTGATTCGATGTCATCGAGATTTGAACTCCAATGTCATCGAATTACAGTTTGATTCCTCGACATTATATGTGATATTACACAAGAGCTTACTGGACACTTTTAAGCCTATCTTCGATGTCACCAAGAATGATTCGATGTCATCGAAGTATGAATTTCGATGTCATCGAATACCAGTTCAATGCATCGATCACTTCAGAAGATATTCCTTAAAGGCTTGATGGACACTTCTTTGCCCAATTTCAATGTCATCGAGGCTTCCTCGATGTCATCGAAATTTGAATTTAGATGTCATCGAGGATAGCTTAATTCCTCGAATATTTCAGTTTGATTTTCCTTTCAAGCTTGTTGGACACATACTTGTCCATTTTCGATTTCATCAAGACTTCTTCGATGTCATCAAATTTTGAATTTTGATGATATCTAGTCTATCTCGATTCCTCGAATATTTCAGTTGATTTTCCTTTGAAGTTTGCTGGACACAGATTTGTCCATATTCGATGTCATCAAATCTTGCTCGATGTCATCGAAGTTTGAATTTTGATGTCATCGAAGCTCGTTCGATTAATCGAGCAATGTCAAAATATTTTTCAAGAAGATTTGTTGGACACAGATTTGTCTAGCAAATCTTTCGATGTCATCAAATCTTGCTCGATGTCATCGAAGTTTGAATTTCGATGTCATCGAAGATCGTTCGATTAATCGAGCAATGTCAGAATATTTTCCAAGAAGATTTGCTGGACAATGATCTAAGTTCTTCGATGACATCGACTCACCTTCGATGTCACTGATTACTGATGTTCGATGTCATCGAAGATATGTTTAATTCATCGAATATTCTGTCCAAATACTTTGTGGTTGCTGGACACAAAAAGTCTTATTTCGATGTCATCGAAGCCTATTTGATGGCATCGAATCCGAGTGTTCGATGTCATCGACTTAAGCTCGATGTCATCGAACTAAACAGAAAACGTAGAAAATTTTCCTGATAAGAATTAAGTTTTCAAACTTTTAACTCCTATGTTGTTCTAAGGCTTTCAAGGATTTATTTACCTGGGTGTTTTGTGTCATGGGATGTGAGGTTTAATTTACCTATGACGAGCTCAGAAGACACATCCGGTTGAGGCAATAGCTTGAATGATCTTCTTATGGGGCTCACTTGACTCATCAACTCAACCTACACGCTAATTGACAAACTAAGGCACTTTCAGGCACTTGGAAATTGAATGTGGAATACAAGTAATTCAAATAAAACACTCTCTGGCAAGTTTAAAATGTATTATGGGCTAAAATTAGCTCAGTTCATCAACTGACTATTGGATTTGTGGATATTTATTAGTGGCTGAAAGTTGAAGATATCGAATGGTCTTATTTCAACAAACAAGTGTCCATGGATGTATTTGAATTTTTGTTGCAGTATGGAAAGTATTTCGAAGAAAATAGGGAAGTGCATTGATGAATATTTGAATTGGATACAAAAATGGCATTGATGGCTTAATGAATGATATGTTACAAATGGAGCAGTCCATATAAAATGTCCAACCAATGATACTCATCGTAGATAGTTGAAAATCACAAATGAAAAATGTTGTTCATCAGTTTTTACTGTCAAATGTTTCTGAGGATGTCCTAATCTAGTTTTACTCATGACTGAACATGAATGATTTACAATTCAAGGAATAATGTAGAAATCAACTGCAATGATCATGCTCTCGCCTATCAGTTTTTGAGTGTTTGTAATAATGGAAATGATGAATAAGGATTTAAAACTACAACCAAGAAACTTCATAATGATGGGTCTAAATAAAGTCGTCTTTGAGATAATCTATTTTTAGTTTAATGAAATGACATTGGGTGAACCACATTGCACTCATCATAATGGGGCACATCAGTTCATGATCTGTCACCGTGGTGGGTGGGCCATAGCTGGAAGACTCTCTCATCATCCGATCATGGTTAGATGATGACATACAGTGAAAACAAAAATCTGTAATGGTCCTTGTTCACCTAAAGAAGTTTAATAGCAATAGCCAAAAAACAGATTAAAAATAACCCAAATACATAATATTTCTCCACTAAATGTAGAAAATCAAATATTCTAGGTCCACCATTAGTTCTGAGACACCAACGGCTCGAAGCATTGTCTCTAGAAGGTAAATAATATGTTTGATTGGTGGGACGTGGCCATTCAATAGTGATGATCCACTGATCAATGGCCCTAACTGGCATTGTTGCACAGAATACGCCTGTCCATTGGATGCCTGACCATTTTCTGTTAATGAAATTAAGTGTAACGACCCGTAACTTTCCGTACTTTGGCTCGAGTACCACCTCGACCAGAAATCAATTAGGATTAAATCCTTTAGAAATTTAACAAAGTTAACTAAGTGCAAAACTCGATTAGCCATGAAATCCGTTGGGATCGCTTTAAATACGATCTGCAAGACCCAAAACTTGCAAAATCGTTGACTCTAGGTTACCCTAAAGTTTAGGATCAAACTCATTACCCGGCTTCTCTCGGGAATGAAATGAAACTTCGTATTAGGTCTAGACCGCACATCGGAAGTCCGATTCAAATGAAGTTAAGGAACTAGGACCGCCTCACTGGGCTTGACTACCACCTCGGAAATTAGGTCCAGATGATGTCACACGGCTATTCGCTTGAGCCCGGAGCAAGGGAGTGTGAAAATCACTCTTTTCTTTACAAAATAAATATCTGGAATAGTGATCTGGCACCATTCACTTGCGAATCAGTATTAAGCAACTTGACCATCAGAATCAGACCAAATTACACCCTCGGATCAGGAAAATTTTCTGGAGCATTTACTTGTACTTGAAATTTCGGATCGTGGCCCACTGACCGTTGAACTGAAACTGATCTGCCACGTGTGATCTGGGAATCCGATCGAGTCGAAAACGTAATCCCACGTAGATCCATGAGTTGTAAGCTTAAGTCTGACGTTTGGCTCAAGAGGGGCCGCCTGAAACCCTCTTTTGAGCAGGAACAACGCCGAAATGCTTATATTGGACGTACCCCTTGAACAAGAGTCTGTTTCGGAGAGGTTTTAGGCTATATAAGGGCCTTAGAACAGCCCCTCTCACAGCCATACGAATTTGGGATAAAACCCTAGTGAGAGAGGGAGAAAAGAGAGAGAAGACTTGGGATTTGTGGGAGCACCTTCCTCCTACTACTTTCGATCATCGTACGGCCTACACCGCCTCTTTCCAGGCGCTTTCCCGGTGATATCAACTCCGTTTTAAGGTGAGAAACCCTAACCCTAGATCTGATTTGAGGTGTATAGGCTATAGGTTGTGAAATAACTAACCGATTCCACTCTTTAGGCTAGAAAACTCCCGAATACGGAAGCTCACCAAACTTTGCTGATCCGTTGAGATTCCAAGGAGAAAGGTGAGGACTTTAGGTGTATAGGTTACGGTTTTCAATGCTTTCAATGTCAGATAATGATAGATTCATGATCTGCATGCAATTGCACATGTACAAAGTGCTTTCCGTTTTCTGTTTCAATTAAAGTTGTAGAATATGGAATTTCACATACTCTAGCTATACGTAGAAATACCGTATACGTATTTTTTTTGGAAAAGTGTTTGACATGTTTATTTCATGTATGGTTATACGATATATGGATAAAATATTTGTTTAGCGAAAGGAATCGCCGAAATACATGTTCGCTTGTAAACACTATGTATGTTGAAATTGTGTATTCTAGAAATACCGTATATGTGTAAATTTTGGAAATACAATTGTCATGATTAATTGCTGTATGATTATGATATGCATGGATAAAATACTCGCTAGGCGAAGGGATAGCCCTAATACATATTTTACTAACATACGTCATGTATGTTGAAAATGTGTACTCTAAGTGTTTGTGTAAATGCTTGTGAGTGCAAATGCTTAGATGTTGGCACCGTAGGTCGGTGCTGAGATGGAATTCTCGACTACCTTAGAGACATGTATGATTCCCTCCATGTGGTTGTTTAATTCAACCACTCACTTATGATGTATATGTATTTGTATCCCTATTTGTATAGTGCTCTATAACATGCTTTACAACATGCTTCATAACATGCCTTATGACATGCCTACTAGCATGCTTGTATTACTTTGTTTATCATGCTTTACTCCACATGCTATGGATGGAAATTGATTGAGGTTGGGACTATGTCTATAGTCCAGACATTCGGTACCAGACCTGAGGTTGTGGCTGAGATTCATGTCGCCACAAGGGATGTGTCTGACGAACCCGAGTCGTACTTCGGTTGGCGATAGTGGTTGGCCACGCGGAGTACTTTTGCGCTTCATATCGCCCAACTTGTCGTACGCTCGAGCTAGTCAGGCTCGTCAAGTAACCCGATATGTTGAATGTGTGTTCAGCATGTTTGGTCATTACTGTCTGAACTTAGGGTACCAAACTTACCAGTGGCCATCCCGTTAACCATGGTACCTCGATCCACTAAGACTCATGAGCCGGACATGGTGGTATGGGACACCGTGGCCGAGCTGTCGGCCTATGCTGGGGCCAAGTGCCTCCCCGTAGTGACCATTGAACAACCCAAACTCGTGAGCCGAATACGGTGGTATGGGACACTGTATTCGAGCTGTCGATACTTACGGCGAGAGCCGAGTACGGTGAGATCTGTACTCATGCTGACGGGCGACGAGTCCTCTGTAGTATCTTCGAGTATACTCCAAGGTCTGTGATTGGCGACGAGTCTTTCACAACAACTAGAGTATGAGTTGAGCCGAGTACGGTGAGACTTGTATTCGAGCTGACGGCTAGTGATTGAGCCGAGTACGGTGAGATCTGTACTCGAGCTGACGGTCAACAATTGAGCCGCATACGGTGAGATCTGTATCCGTGCTGACGGGTGACGAGCCCTTTGTGATGCCCTCACTATGCCTCTCAAACCATAGTATCGTATGAGATTAACTAGGATTGACGACCCTAGAATGGATCATGTTTGGGAATGATACAAGAGAGGTACCTTAGTTTCCCAATACTGTTGTTTGAAACGGACTAATAAAAACTCGGTAATCATGCTCATCATTGCACCGTATGTGCCTAGTAGATGTGGAGAACTGAGGGAGTTATGCATTCGCGAACGTAAGATGATGTCGCATGAGGGTGGTTTGGCAAGGGCATAATTCATCATGTCACTTCATACTTGCATTTAATAAGAGTAGTTAAATGTAACATCCCAAATTTTTGCCAACCTGGGATTAGATGTCCTTAGGCGATGGGTTGCTCCTAACACCTTATTATTTCGTCATAACTGAACCCCACAGTCTAAAATCGCTTCTGAACCCATTTCCTTCACAAATCCCACCCTTCTCTACCTTGTGCTTTTAATTTTTCAAAGCACTTTCGCCCTAGACACTATCTTAAACTAGCTAAGTAGTAAAACTTGGATCACTTTATATACAAACTGCAAAGGCTTAAGTACCGTCTCAACCAGAAAACAATTAGGATTAAATCCTTTAGAAATTTAACAAAGTTAACTAAGTGCAAAACTCGATTAGCCATGAAATCCGTTGGGATCGCTTTAAATACGATCTGCAAGACCCAAAACTTGCAAAATCAGTGACTGTAGGTTTCCCTAAAGTTTAGAACCAAACTCATTTCCCGTCTGCTCTCGGGAATGAAACGAAACTTCGTATTAAGTCTAGACCGCACATCGGGAGTCCGATTAACACGAAGCTAAGGAACTAGGACCGCCTCACTGGGCTTGACAAACATCTCAAAAATCAGATCCAGCCGATGTCCCACGGCCATTCGTTTCGATCCGGAGCGAGGGAGTGTGAAAAACACTATTCCCATTCCAAAATAAATATCTGGAATAGTGATCTGGCACCTTTCACTTGCGCATCAGTATTAAGCAACCAGACCGTCAGAATCAGACCAAATTACACCCTCGGATTAAGAAAAATTTCAGGAACATTTACATGTACTTGGAATTTCGGATCGTGGCCCACTGACCGTTGAACTGAAAGTGGCCCGCCACGTGCGATCTGGGAATCCGATCGAGTCGAAAACGTAATCCCTCATAGATCCATGTGTGGTGAGCTTAAGTCTGACGTTTGGCTCAAGGAGGGCCACCAGAACCTCTCTTTTGAGCTGGAAAAGTAACGAAATACCTATATTAGCAGTGACCTTTGAACAGGAGTCTATTTCGGTGAGTTTTGAGACTATATAAGGACCTTAAACCCTCTCTCATGGCAGCCATACGAATTTGGATTTGAGAGAGGGAAAAGAGAGAGAAAGTGAGGGAGAAGTGGGAGAATCTCCCTGCCGTCGTTCCCTGCCACCACACGGGCTGCACCATCCCTTGCTCATCGCTTTCCCGGCGATTCCAGCCCCGTTTCTAGGTAAGAAACCCTAACCCTAATCTGATTTGGGGCTTGGGTGGTTGTAGGTTATGAGATAGCTAACCTATTTCGTCCTCTAGGTTGCCAAACTCCCGTATACGGAAGCTTAGCGAACCTATCAACTCCGTTACGATTCTATGACAAAAGGTGCGGACTTTAGGTGCATAGGTTAGGGTTTTCAACGCTTTCAATGTCAGATAATGATAGATTCATGATCTGCATGCAATTGCACATGTACAAAGTGCTTTCCGTTTCCTGTTTCGATTAACGTTGTAGAATATGGAATTTCACATACTCTAGGTATACGTAGAAATACCGTATACGTATTTTTTTTGGAGAAGTGTTTGACATGTTTATTTAATGTATGATTATACTATATATGGATAAAATACTAGTTTGGCGAAAGGAATCGCCGTAATACATGTTCACTTGTAAATGCTACGTATGTTGAAATTGTGTATTCTAGAAATACTGTATACGTATAAATTTTGGAGATGTATGTATCATGATTATTTGCTGTAGTAATATATTATACATGGATAAAATACTAGCTTGGCTAAAGGATAACCCTAATACATGTTTTACTAACATACACCATGTATGTTGTAATAGTGTATTCTAAGTGTTTGTGGAAATGGCTGAATGAGTATGGAATTCTCATTCATGCTCGCCATGACTAATTGTCATGGATTCATGATTGTTATTTTGGCGATACCCCTTTGACGAAAGGATTTGCCCTAAATCACGCCACGGCCAATATACACTATATAGGCTAAAATGTGTGGCCCAAGTGTTTGTGGAAATGGCTGAATGAATATGGAACTTGGATTCCTGCTTGCCATGACTATCCGTCGTGGGTGTACGCGTGTTATGATTGGGGCAACTCCCTAGCGAAAGGATTTGGCCTAATGCCTATGTGATCGACATATGTCATGTATGTTGATGTATGTTTGTTTAAGTGTTTCTTGAAATGTCTGAATGTGGAGTAGTTAGCAAATTGTAATATATAAGGGTGTTGAGATATGATTCTCAACCTCTTTTCACTATGTGTATGATCTCCTTTGATAGTTGTGTGATTAGGAATTGAACATGTACAAACTCATGCTTGTGTTGTGATTCATAACATGCTCAACTGTTTTATGATTTTAACTATGTAATGCATATGTTTAAATTTATATTTATGATGTATGATCCGTCATGGGTGATGGGGGAACGGAGCAACGAGTGCGTGCAACAGCCCTGGCAGCCCTAAACGGATAATACCAGACTTTGATTGTATGATTTAAATCCCGATCCATTACTGCTTTATTTATCTGCAATTGATTGTGTTTGGGGCTATGATTATGGCCCAGGCAATCGGTAACGAGATTGAACTCGTGGCTGAGATTCATTTGCCACGTGGGATGTGTTCGACGAACTCGAGTCGGGCGTTGCCTGTCGGTAGTGGCTAGGCCACACGAAGTTGTTTATGCACTTCATGTCGTGCAGCTCAACGGACGATCACGCTAGTCGAGCTCATCAAGTAACCCGATCTGCCTTATGCATGTTCACCCTGTTTGGACGCTACTGCTTGAACCTAGGGTACCAAACTTACCAGTGAAACCCCCTTTTAACCATGGTACCTCGATCCGCTAAGTCGCATGAGCCGGGCATGGTGGTATGGGACACCGTGGTCGAGCTGTCGGCCTACGCTGGGGCCATGTGCCTCCCCGTAGTGACTATTGCGCAACTAACTCGTGAGCCGAATACGGTGGTATGGGACACTGTATTCGAGCTGTCGATACTTCGGCGAGAGCCAAGTACGGTGAGATCTGTGCTCGTGCTGACGGGCGACGAGTCCTTCGTGGTATCATCGAGTACACTCCAAGGGTCTGTGATTGGCGACGAGACTTTCACAGCAACTAGAGTGTGAGTTGAGCCGAGTACGGTGAGACCTGTACTTGAGCTGACGGCTAGTGATTGAGCCGAGTACGGTGAGACCTGTACTCGAGCTGACGGCCAGCAATTGAGCCGCATATGGTGAGATCTGTATCCGCGCTGACGGGTGACGAGCCCTTTGTGATGCCTTCACTAAGCTTCTCAAACTATAATATCGTATGAGAATAACTAGGATTGACGACCCTAGAATGGATCATGTTTGGGAATGATACAAGGGAGGTACCTTAGTTTCCCAATACTCCTGTTTGAAATGGACTAATAAAAACTTGGTAATCATGAGCATCATCGCACCGCATGTGCTTTGTAGATGTGGCGCACTGAGGGAGTAAGCATTCGCGAACGTAAGATGATGTCGCTTGAGGGTGGTTTGGCAAGGGCATACAGCATCATGTCATTTCATTCTTGCATTTAATAAGAGTAATTAGAATTGTTTGATTTGTACTGCTTTATCATTACTGCTTGATTGAATTGATAACATGTTAACCTATGCTTTACTGTTCCACTGAGTTGATCACTCACTCCCACGTTACGGGACGGTGTTCCGAACACCCACCAGATTTGTTGAGTTTCAGGTGATGGCGATGCTTACGAAGCAGAGCCGGACTTCTATGATGTGGAGGAGGAGTTCTCCTACATGTAACTTTCTGACAGGCCAATGACGACCTGGTATTGTATTGACGGGGTTATGGTTCTTGGGATAGAAGGCATTACACTTCCTCACATTTGGTAAATTTTAGAACTGCACTTGTATTTATTTAACCTGGTAATGTTATCACACTCTGGAGACTCATCATAAGTTTTATATTTTATCTATCTATCACAGTCTTCCGCTCGCAAACTTAACTGTCTCTGGAGTATGATATGCTGTTTTGGCTTAATCTCACTCATGTTCAATGCACGAATATAGTCAACATTCAATCATCATTCATTTTGTTGCATAAGTGATGTTCTGGAACTCGGGTGTTGAGTTTATGCTCGACCCCCGATTTTCAGGGCGTTACATTAAACTTGTTTGATTGTACCGCTTTATCATTACTGCTTGATTGAGTTGATAACATGTTAACCTATGCTTTATTGTTCCACCGAGTTAGCTACTCACTCCCACGTTACGGGACGGTGTTTGCAACACCAACCAGACTCTGTCGCAGGTATAGACGGCGCGTCGGTTCAGGAGCCGGAGCCCGATTTCGACGAGGACCAGGATGAGTTCTCATTTATGCAGTACTCTGACGGCTTTGCTTAGGCCGACTGCATCGCGGGGATTTCAGGACTCATCTTTTAGATTGTATTTTGATTTTTGACTAAAAAACAGTACATGTATATGGGTACTCAGTTAGTGTTCACACTCAGGTGTTAATGAAAATTTTGTTTCTTTACATACTTTAAATATACAATTTCAGTCTTCCGCTTGCCTTTATACAATTGAACTGGAGTATGAATTACTGTTTTTGGTATAATCTCATTCATGTTTATTGCTCTAACTCAGACAACATTTAACCATCATTATGTATGTTGCATAAGTGATGCGTTGGAACTCGGGAGTTGAGTTCATACTCGACCCCCGAATTTCAGGGCGTTACATTAAGCTCATTGATTCATTGGACACCAGATTGAATGAGAAACCCCCAATCCAATTCTACAAAAAAAGAAGAAGACAGAAATATGAATATTCAAAAGAGAAAAAAAATCGGTCTTGCATACCTAAAATGGATGCGGATTATGGCGTGAGAGAGGCAACTCTTCGTGAGATCAAATGAGAGGGGATGGTTAGGGAGAGAAGAGGAGTTCGTGAGAGGGGAGATCGAGAGAGAGAAAAGGGGCACGGGAGAGAGAGAGAGAGAGAGAGAGAGAGAGGAGAGAGAGAGAGAAAAGGGGCGCGGGAGATCGAGAGAGAGAGAAAGGGACAAACGTGAGTGTTGAGTCACAAAAAAAAATATTCAGCAGTATAGAAGCTTTCTAAAGCACCGTTCCATGTTAGAAGAGGTTGTACACTCCACATTTTAAATAGAAGAGTGCAAGGGTGTCATCTAAATAGAAGAGTGCATGGGCGTCATCTGGTATGGAGGAGTGCATGTGCGTCATTTAGTATGGAGAAGTGCATGGGCGTCATCTGGTAAGGAAAGAAAGGATGGGCGTTGCTTTGTATTGAGGGAATAGTGGGTGAACACCAATATTTAAGGAAGAAGTGGGTGAACACCACTGTTTAAGGAAGAAAGGGTGGGAGTTGTCTTAAAGAAAGAAGTGGTTGTGATCACCACTATTTAAGAAGTGACGGGCCTAGGAGGCCTATAAATACCCCTCCCCACTCTTCATTTAGGAGGATGGAAGGGAGGATGATGGAAAGGAGGATAAAAGAGAGAAAACTAGGAGACATGGAGAAGGTTTGCGCGCTTCCGCGCAACTGAAGGAAGGCTTTGTGCGATTGCGTGCAACTGAAGGAAGGTTTGCGCGGGTATGTGCAACTGAAGAAAGGAGAGAGAGAGAAGCCTTGCGTGCTTGCGCGTAACAGAAGGGAGAAAAGCCTTTGGCACCACTTCTAAAGGGAGTGCGCCACTTTCAGTGGAAGCCCTGTCTTAAAGAGAAGGCCTACGTGCCACCTTTTGTGAACTTCTTATCCGAATGAAAGGCTTTTGTGCGCTTGCACGGAAATGAAGTTGGAAAGAGAAGATAGTTGCGCCACCTCTCAAGGAGCCTTATCCTGAGGCTTGGCTTTTACCCCATTTGAAAAGGAGAGAGAAAGAGGCACTTGCGCCACTTTGTATGGGAGACCCTTACGTGCTTGCACGCAACTGTCCTGAGGGAACCTCCATGTGCCACTTCTTATGGAGAGTTTTCTTAAAGGAAACCTCCATGTGCCACTTGACGTGGGGTTTTGTCTTAATGCAAACCTCCATGCTCCACTTGATGTGGGGTTTTGTCTTAATGCATGACTTTTATGCCATTTTGCATGGAGACTTGTCCTAATACATGGCTTTTGCACCATTTTGCATGGGAACTTGTCTTAATGCAAGCCTCTTGCGCCACTTCTCATGGAAGTCCATCCTAATGCATGACCTTTGCACCACTTTGCATGGAAATTTGTCCTAAAGGAGGGCTTTTGCACCATTTTCCATGCCCTCTTGTCTTAATACAAGTATTGCGTGCCATTCTCCATAGACTTTTGTCCTGAAGTAAGCCTTGTGTAACGTCTAGGAAAAATCCGTACAAAGACCCGAGTACCACCTCAGGCAGAAATCACTAAGGATCGAATTCTTTGGAAATTAGACGAGAATTAATTAAGTACTAAACTAAATTAATTGGTAGATTAGCTTGAACCGCTTTCTATACGAACTGCGAGTCCCTAAACCAGTAGAATCACTAACCCAACACTACCTAGAAACCTAGGATCAATCACAAAACCCAGTTACTCATAGGAGCACATTGAAACTCCATATCGGACTTAAGGGATTTTGGTTGTTCACTTGTAGGCCAAATTTAAGGTTTTAGACTGATAGATTCTGACCCAACTACACCCTTGGATCAGGGAAATTTCCCCACACATGTCAGTGTACTTGTGGTCCTGATTGAGTGACGATGACCGTTGAACTGAAATTGGTCCTCCACGGTCGATCTATAAATCCGATCGGACCAAAATCTTAACCTGACATAAATCCATTGTCAGAGAACTTTCTCCGGATCGTATGCAGGTAATGGACCTCAAGATGAGCTCCGTTGGCCCGAAACAGCCACCTCTAGGCTATAACCTAAGTATACCATGGCCATAGGGCCATTGACATCACTTCTGGGCTTATTTAAAGCCCTAAACACACCCTCTCTCATTACATATGAATTTCCTAAAACCCTAGGAGAGAAAAGAGGAGGAAAGAGTGAGGAGAAGAGAGGGAGAGAGAGAGAGAGAGAGAGAGAGAGAGAGAGAGAGAGAGAGAGAGAGAGATAATTGTTGGGATTCATTCTCACCACTCCACGTGCCAAATGATCTCTCCTGTGTCGCTACATTGTTGAATCTGAATCCATTTTTAGGTAATAAATCCTAACCCTAATATGTTTTAGGAATCCGAATAGAGGAAATGGTGAAATAGCTAACCTATTTCATGATTTAGGTAACCGTTGTGTCGTAGAAAAGGGCGTAGGGTACGAACTGATTTCTTAATCGACGTATCGGCAAAAGTTGCAGACTATAAACATTTAGGTTATGGTTTTCAAGGCTTTTAATGTCAGTTAGTGATTTATGACTGACTTGATTGCTGTCACATGTACTTAGATTCGATGTTTTTCGTCTATTATACATATATATGAACTATGTTGAATATAATGCATTCCATGTGTTTGTTGAAATTTTTGAATGAATATGAAATTATGATTTATGCTTGCCATGATTATTGATTGAGAATACATGATTGTCGTACGTGTGACAACTCCTTTGTCAAAGGATTTGCTATATTATATGTTATCACTAATTTATTACATGTATGTTGGTATGTGTAGTCTAAGTGTTTAATAAAATGTTTGAATGAGAAATTGTTTGATGAAATGCATTTATTAAAGGTGTTGAGATGAGCTTCTCAATCATCTTAGCTATATGAATAGATCCCTTCATGTAATTTAAAGTCGGCTACGTGATTCATGTATGAAACACATATGTATGATATTATGTTCGCTATGTATTTTATAAAATGCTAAAATAATTACAATGCCTGAGTTGTCTGTTCAATTCTATTTTGACTATCACATATGAATGCCTATTGTATTTGACTATGATTGGGACTAATACATAGTCCAGGAAATTGGTCACGGTTTACGATCAGTGGCCGAACTAGTTCGCCACAACGGATACGTTCAATGAATCTAAGTCGTACGGTGATTAGCGATAGTAGTTAGGCCAAGAGGAGTGCGTATGCACTTCATGTCGATTAATTTAACGTGCACTCATACCAGTCGAGCTTATCAAGTAACTTGATTGGCCTAATGTATGTTCACCATATATAGACACTATTGCTTAAATCTAAGGTACCACTTACCAGTGAAAAGCCTGTTTAACCTTGGTACCACGATCCACTAAGACTTATGAGACGGGCATGGTGGTATGGGACACCGTGGTCGAGCTGTCGTCCTACGTTGGGGTGACAAGACTCCCCGTAGTGTCCATTGAGCAACCCAAACTCGTGATCTGAATACGGTGGTATGAGACACTGTATTCGAGCTGTCGGCCTGTGCTAAGGTGACAAGCCTTTCCGTAGTGACGTCGAGTATAAACTAGGCCTACGCTAAGGTGATGAGCCTCTTCGTATTAACCTGAACTTGCTTATCCACTACTTTTCAATCAGGGGTGATGTTGCCCTATAACTTGCCTGTCGTATGTGTTTAACTAGGATTGATGACCTTAGATGGATCATTTCTTGGGTAAATGATATAAATGGAGGTAACTTAGCTTCCCGAGTCTGTTGTATGAATAGGCCTAATTAAATATTGGCTAACACGACCATGCACTGCATTGCACGTACTTTGGCGAGGAAGCGCACGTGTCCAGAGTGGTGCATGCGCGATCATGAGATGATGTCGCTGAGGGAGTGAAGGCGAGGCCTTGATCATTATCACATACCATTCTTTCTTTAACAAGAGTACTTAGGATATGATTGTTGTATTGCCTTATCATTACTTCTTAACGGAAGTAATAACATGTTATCCTTTGCCTTATAGCTCCACTGAGTTGATCACTCACTCCCACTCTGGGACGGTGTTTTAAAACACCAACCAGACTCTGTTGTAGCTATAGGAGATGGCGAGGCTTAAGAGATGGAGCCTGACTTTTATGACGACGAGGAGTTCTCCAACATGCAACTCTCTGGCGGATCAATGTAGACCTGGAGTTTCGTCGCCGGGGTTACAGGGATACGGATTAGATGCCATCACATTGTAAATTTTGGAACTATACATGTAATTATTTAACCTGGTGACATGTTCATACTTTGGGGACTTACAACCACTTATATGCTTTATATATCTATCACAGTCTTCCGTTTGCATAATCAAATTGTCTCTGGAGTATGATATACTGATTTAGTGTAATCCGATTCATGTTTAATGCACTAATATGGACAACATTAAATAATCATTATTTATGTTGCATAAGTGATGTGACGAATCTCGGGAGTTGAGATCTGCTCGACCCTCAAAATTCGGGGTGCTATAAGTTGGTATCAAAGCATGATTTGGATTAAACGAGACCTGAGTTATGGTAACACGAAGCACACTGACATACTTTGAGTTAGGAGGGGGCGATGAAATGTAGAAACAGTCGTAGGATTCCAAGTTTTACCGATGGGCAAAATTGACCATTGAAATTGGACCTGTATGCATCTATGATCATGCGAGATGATCCCAATTCCCTTATAGACCATCAATTGACGAGCT
Source organism: Magnolia officinalis (assembly GCA_021015155.1). NCBI lineage: Eukaryota > Viridiplantae > Streptophyta > Magnoliopsida > Magnoliales > Magnoliaceae > Magnolia > Magnolia officinalis. Next base: position 49,311,263 of record JAJHSJ010000006.1, read on the forward strand.
TAGACGATAATTCAGCATATTCTGCACTCAAATGATCACAACCTATTTGAGCACAAAGCTTATACCTTTGTGTCTCATAATTCCCAAGTCTCACAATCCACCCTATTCCCAAGCTTTCCCAACTTCTATGGCTCTTTTTGAGCTCATGTCTGTGATCTTCTCCCTCTCCACACTTCTTTCCCTCATGGGAAAGAAGAGGGCTTCCACAGATAAAGCTGGGCCTAGCCGCCCAACCGGTCCAAATAAGAAATAGGCGCCGAAGTAAGTAAAAGTGTCGCACGAGAGCAGAGGACGAATTGGGATCTCGATCCCCAAGTTCCGCTCAAAAGGGCCTTATCGCCGGGCATCGCACATGGTAGGTTCCAGGGTCATAGAGTTCTCTGTGAAGCACACGTGGACGAAAAGCTATTTGGGTTATATCCGGTGATGAACCTCCTGTTGGACGCCGGATGGGGTCCCATATTTGAAGGCAAGTCACGTGGTGTGAGAGCACTATCCGAACCTTCTATGCCAACATACGGGACCCATTGCTAGAGCCCCTACAGTTCACTATCCCCGTGGGAAGGCGGGAAGCCACAATTGATGTTGGTACGATAGCTTGGATTATGGGGATGGAGCGTGGTGACGTTCATGCTAGCGAGAAGAATCTCAGGAGTGCGCGTAAAAGAGATTGTCGCACGCGATTTCTTTGCGGGCGACTGATCCGTTGGAATCGAAGCAACTGCCTCCCATCGACCAAGATGACTCCTGAATTTCACCTACTCCACCATATATTCACACACAATGTGTATCCTAGGTGGAGCAATCGTTCCGAATGCACGCATTTGATGGACTCCTATACAGAGTTGGGTAGGGAGACAAGTTGTGCCTGCCTACATGCATCCTACTACTGATAGTACAGACCGCACACTCTATTAGGGGAGATGTTACACTCCCATTTGGCAGACTCATATGCAAGCATGCTCGTGCTTTCAGAGCTTGTGTCGATCCACTTCATCAATGGCACTACGCTCAACAACATGGGTATTGGGCCATGACCACGCCAAACCTGTCTTGATGAGTATCGCGATGAGATAGAGGAAGAAAGTGAAGAGGATGAGGGGAGTGAAGATGAAGAAGATGAGGAAGGAAGTGATGAAGAGGGTAGTGGTGATGGAGAGCACGAAGAGGAAGAAGAGGAGGCCCAAGACTCTGATGAGGGCTCTCCACCTGCTACACATGAGCATCACCATGATCGGCCAACTTTAGAAGCCCGCTTGGCTCAGATTGAGGAGAGCCAAGTCACCCTGAGACAGGAAGTCGGAGAGACCAAGGCTGAAGTGAAGCAAGAGCTTGAAGAGAACAAGGCCTACATGAAACAGAAATTCAAGAAGTTGTCCCGCACTCTGAAGGCCCTCCAGTGCTGCATGCAGGACAAGGGTGCTCCTCCTCCATCACCAAAGTCTGACGACTACTTGTATGTCGTAGTGGTCATTAGGTTTTCCTTGTTTTCTTGCTTTCTATATTATAGCCTTGATAGACTTAGTAGTATGGTAGAGTTGTTGGTATGTTTTAGTGTTTAAAGCTTTGTTTAAATTAGCTCACATGCAACTTTTGTCATGATCCATATAAGACTACATCTCATGTATTGTGACAATTTTAGTTAAATTAAATGCATAAAGCTCTTTTTGTTATGAAATGTGTAGAATGCTTGAGAAGTTGAGTGTTGCTATGCTAAAATCTTACACATGTTGCACCCTATGTTGTGTATAGGGAATGCCTCCGAAAGCTACTCGGAATACTACATGTCTAACACTTGGCGGATCGTTTGACGGGGCACCACCCTTAAGCGATAACCACAAGTACCCCAACTTGGGCCCTGACAGTGATGAAAGTGCCCTGGTTTGTTAAGTTACGTGAGTGGTAGGTCAAACTGTCTATAGAGCTCGATAGGAAGATCAATTCAAGCGTCTGCCTCAACCGGATGTGTACAAGCTCATCACAGGTAAATCTAAAGCCTCACATCCCATGACTCAAAACACCAGGTAAAGAAAAACCCTTAAAACAAGATAGACATCTTAGGGTTTTTAAGGTGAGAAAACTTTTTGCAAATAAGAAAATCTGTATATTTTTCTCGCCTTGTCGATTTTATCGATGCACCCTCGATATGATTGACCTGCACTGTCGATGTCCTCGATACCTTAACGATATTATCGATAAGAGGACCAAAAATGTCCAGCAACTAAATATTCATCTGGACAGATTTATCGATGTATCGATACACCTATCGATATCATCGATAAAATCACTAATTATGTCCAGTAACTTCACAACATATCTGGACAAATTATCGATGTATCGATACACCTATCGATATCATCGATATTCAAATCTCGTGTCCATCGGGGGTGTGGCTCGATAAGATCGACAGGCAGATTTCCGGCGCCCCTGTTTTTTAATGAAAATTTCAAATTCCTTCGATATATCGATGATCGTCCGATATGATCTGAATTCAAATATCGATAAGATCGGAGGTCCATCGATGATATCGATAGTGGGTGCGCATTTCTTACAGCAGATATTTCAGGTTGTTTTTAACTATGATCGGGGGCCCTTCGATAGAATCGATATTCAAATATCGATGATATCGACACCAGGTCGATTGCATCGAACAAGGACACAAATCGTTCAGCAAGCTTGAAGAAAAATCCGCTGGATTTATCGATGCATCGACTCTAATCTTGATATCATCGACATTCAAATTCCGATGATCTCGACGGTTCCCCGGATCATTCATGAAAAACTGAAATATCTCAAAGTCAAGTCTCTCTCATTTTTCATGTGTCGATTAATCGAACCTGTCATCGATGGAATCGGAGTTCAAAATCCGATGACATCGACAATAGTTTCGATTCATCGACCATTTGGCAAAGAGTTTCAAAAGAGTATGACATTGAGTCCGAGTCATCGAGCAGACCATCGATGCTATCGAGAGTTTACGCTCGATGATATCGAACATGCTCGATAATATCGAACTCTGTCATAAATGTGACCGTTTTATATCCGTTGGAACTTTTTGCCTATATATAGAGGACTTGTCTTTTGTTGGTGTGAGAGAAAGAAGAGAGAGTTTTTGAGTGTTTCAACTTATATCCTATATCTAAAGCCCTTTCTCTCAAGGGAGTTCATCCTCCAATCCACCCTCACCATTGACATTCAATAGAGTGGATTGGGGAATGAACTTCTGCATTCAAGGATCCTCCAGCTACTACCTTAATGGCAAATCATTAAGTTGGGATGCCTTGAATGCATAAGATTGGAATCGCTCTACATTCCTAATAGGAAAATATTTTGAGAGTAGGATTCCATCTTCACCTTAACCCAACCCGAAGCCTAGTATAAGTATATTATCTTGTGTTACAGATAAAGGGAGCATAAGACTCTTCATCAATAAGGAGGAGGAGATCTTCGGCATTGTGCTGAATGGGACTCATCAACTTATTTGTAAGTATCTAGAGTCTAGAGAACACTTGTGATCATTCCTTTCTAAGATTTGGTCTTAAGTGGTTCTCACCCTTTGAAGTCCTCAAGGAGGCCTCCGGCGGGAGTGTACGTGGTGGGTGCATTGTGTAGACCCTTGCTCTGTGGAGAGCATAAACATCTGGTTAGGAGTGAACCAGTAAAACTCCCGGGTGCGTTGTGTGGACCCTTGATCTGTGGAGAGCATAAACATCTAGTTAGGAGTGAACTAGTAAAACTCCAGGGTTAAAGGTGAACCGAGTAGAAACCTTCGTGTAAAGGTTGAAGGTGAACCTGATTTAAAACCTTAGGTTTGAGGTGAACCCTTGGAAACCTCCTTAGTGAAATCCGGTACATTAAAGGGTTGAGTGCGGCAGCTGGGAGTGGAGTAGATAAGTAGTCGAATCACTATAAAAATGATTGTGTCTGTGATTGATTCACATGCTTGATCATTTGTGTGATTATGTTAACTGAATTCATATCTGCTCACACTTCACACACAGTCACATCCATCATAAACTATAACTGCTTCATGCTTATTATTTGAATAGTTTTGTGATTGGATCCTCTACTATGCTTAGAAGCCAGTTGAGTTACATTTGAGTAATCCTGAAAATTGCATACTTGTTAGGATTAGAGTGATAGGATTTTTAATGACTCGTAAATCTTTAAAAAGTCCTATTCACCCCCTCTAGGACAGATTGACATATTCCAACTTCAACTAGTGCGGTCTTTACCGCCATTTCAATTGGTATCAGAGCGGGTCTCTCTTTCAGGGCTTCACCGCCTAGAGAGTGATCTTGACTGAAGTTGGAATCATGCTCAAAAGTGCCCAAGAGGGTGTAACAAACTAGAATAGTTGCCTGGTAATCCATACAGCCCTGAAAGTCGGAAATGGTTCAAAGTGGTATCTGGACAGTGGATGCTCCAGACACATGACTGGTGACCAGACACACTTTTGTGAGTATTCAAACTTTGATGGGGGGTCTGTCACGTTTGGTGATGGAAGCTCAGCCAAGATAGTTGGACAAGGAACTATAGCAGTACCAGGCCTTCCAAAGATTAAACATGTACTCTGTGTAGAAGGCCTGAAACATAATCTTCTGAGTATCTCCCAAATCAGTGACAAAGAACACCTTGTTACTTTCTCAAAGGATGTGTGTAGAATTTTGGATCATATAGGAAAATCTCTTATAAAAGGTTTACGTACTAGTGATAATTGTTATGTCATTGAAAGTACAAGTGAGAGGGTGTTATCCACAAAGTGTAATATGGTTGTGAAAAATGAATCCAAACTATGGCACCAAAGGTTGGGACACGTCCACTACCGAAATTTAGCAAAGCTCAGTTCAAAGAATCTGGTTAGGGGACTTCCCAAGATTAGAAAAGAAGAAAAAGTTGTCTGTGGAGAATGTCTAAAAGGAAAACAGATAAAGGTCGGACACAAGAAGACAACCTACATAGCAACAACAAAACCTTTGGATCTGTTACATATGGATCTAGTTGGACCAACAAAAGTGGAAAGTCATGGGAAGAAAAGATACTTCCTGGTGGTAGTAGATGACTACACTAGATTTACTTGGGTCGCATTTCTTCGAGAAAAATCGGATGCTTTTGAGGAATTTGTGATCCTGGCAAAACGACTCCAAAATGAAAAAGGATACGGGATCAATCGCATCAGAAGTGATCATGGTGGGGAATTTGAAAATGAAAAATTTTAAAAATACTGCAATGAGAAAGGGATTCATCACGAATTCTCAGCTCTAAAAACCCCACAGAAAAATGGAGTAGTTGAAAGGAAAAATCAAGTATTGCAGGAGATGGGGTCAGTTATGCTAAATGGGAAGGATATGGCTAAAAGTTTTTGAGCAGAAGCTGTCAACACTGCTTGCTACATCATAAATAGAGTATATCTTAGAGCAGGCCTGAACAAAACCTCATACGAACTATGGTATGAAAAACTGCCTAGTGTGAAATATTTTCGAGTCTTTGGTAGCAAATGTTATATCTTGAGAGATAGACATCACCTAGGGAAATTTGAGTCTAAAAGTGATGAAGGAATCTTCTTGGGGTATGCCATGAATAGTCGTGCGTATAGAGTATACAATCTAAGAACTCTCACTATTCAGGAATCAGTAAATGTGGTAATCAATGATCAACCTCATGAAGAAGAGGCACCTGTGAATGAATTAGAAGATGATGTAGATTCATGCATACTGGAAAAACCTGAAAGCAAAACTTTATCACCCAATGAACCTCAACCATCATCTGACATTCCCATTATAAAAGATCATCCTTAAGAACAAATCATTGGAGATCCTAATGCTGGTGTAAGAACTCGACGACAGATAGAAAATATCTATAATCATCTCTACTTTACCTCAAAGATTGAGCCTAAGAACATTGTTGAAGCTCTTCAAGACGAACACTGGATAAATGCAATGCAAGAAGAACTTCAACAATTTCAAAGAAATGAGGTATGAAATTTGGTTCCCAGACCACTTGATACAAATGTCATTGGAACTAAATGGGTCTTCAAGAATAAATCTGATGAATCAGGAAATGTGATTAGAAACAAAGCAAGGCTTGTAGCTCAAAGGTACTCACAGATAGAAGGCATTGATTTCAATGAAACATTTTCCCCTGTAGCTCGCCTTGAGTCTATCAGAATTCTTTTGTCCATTGCATGTGCGTTTAAAATTAAATTATTTCAAATGGATGTTAAGAGTGCCTTTTTGAATGGAGATCTTGCTGAAGAAGTTTATGTGGAACAACCTAAGGGATTTTCAGACCCTAAGTGCCCTCAAAACGTATATCATCTAAACAAAGCCCTCTATGGTCTTTAACAAGCACCACGTGCTTGGTATGAACGATTGATAAAATTTCTTTTGGACCATAGATTCTACACAGGGAGTGTTGATAAGACCCTGTTTACTCAAAGAACAAAAGACTCACTGCTTATTGCATAAATTTATGTGGACGATATAGTCTTTGGTTCAACATATGAAGATATCGCATACAAATTTGCCAACCTCATGAAATCAGAATTTGAAATGAGCATGGTCGGTGAACTAAACTTCTTCTTAGGATTGCAGGTCAAGCAGTTACATGATGGAATCTTTATCTGTCAAACCAAGTATGCAAACGATTTGGTGAAAAGGTTTGGTCTTGAATTTGGACGCTCTTATCACACTCCCATGAGCACCACACTCCAACTCTCCAAAGATGCAAATGGCAAAAGTGTGGATCAACATCTCTATCGGAGTATGATATGAAGTCTACTATATCTTACAGTTAATCGTCCTGACATATCTTTTAGTGTGGGTGTATGTGCTCGATATCAAGCTGATCCTAAAGAATCTCACCTAACAACAGTCAAAAGAATAATTAAATACATAGCTGGAACGACCTCCTGCGGTTTGTGGTATCCATTTGAAACATCCACGATCATAGTTGGATACTCTGATGCCGACTGGGTAGAAAATTTGGATGATCGAAAATCAACCAGTGGGGGATATTTTTATGTTGGAAACTGCCTACTCTCCTGGCAGAGCAACAAGAAAAATTCAATATCATTATCTACTGCCAAGGCTGAATACATTGTTACTGGTAGTTGCTGTGTACAACTCCTTTAGATGAAACAAATGTTGTTGGATTACGTGATTGAACAACCCACGATGAGTCTCTTCTGTGATAACACAAGCGCAATTAATATTTCAAACAATTCTGTTCAACACTCTCGGACTAAGCACATTGACATCTGTCATCATTTTATATGAGAACTTGTTGATGACAAGATTATTACATTGAATTACGTTTCCACAGAAAAGCAACTCGCAGATATTCTCACCAAACCTCTTGATACAAATAGGTTTAGTGATCTTTAAAAATCCATTGGGGTTTGCACGCACTGAATATTCCAGTGAACTTACGGTACATAGGTTTATTTTTTTTTAGTGTTGACCAGGGCAGTTATGTTTTTTTTTTTTGCTAAATATAATGCTTAATTGTGCCATATGTGTTTTATCTTCCCCTGGTTTGTCAAGATATGGAATGCATGTGATGCCTTTAATGAATATTTCAACTGCTATACAAACTGTTCTATCTTATCTAATATGCATTCATGAATTCTGAAATTGATGTTTGATTGAATTGAGTTAACTTTTATACATCAATGTTTTGCTTCTATCTGATTGGTTCTCCCAAGTGTTTCAAGCTTCAGTCAATATCACCTGCTATACCTTTGTCAATGACTGACAAAAAGGGGGAGAAAAATTCAAAACACCCCGAGCAGAAAATTGTATATCTAATGGTGTTGCAGGTGTTAAGGGGAGCAGCTGCCCTAAGAAAGGGGAAGTTTTTGAAGTAAGGGGGAGCAGATACTGCTTGTGTACATAGGTTAGAAAATTATAAAATTGTGTAAAAGCATGTACACACAATTTAGGGTGTGTTTGTCTAAGAAGTATTCTAGGGTGTTTTGGAGGTTTTTGTCACGTAATTGACAAAGGGGGAGATTGAAAGTGCCCTGATTTATCAAGTTACGTGAGTGGTAGGTTAGACCGTCTATAGAGCTCGATAGGAAGATCAATTCAAGCTTCTGCCTCAACCAGATGTGTACAAGCTCGTCACAAGTAAATCTAAAGCCTTACATCCCATGACCCAAAACACCAGGTAAAGAAAAACCCTTAAAACAAGATAGACATCTTAGGGTTTTTAAGGTGAGAAAACTTTTCTGCAAATAGGAAAATCTGTATGTTTTTCTCGCCTTGTCGATTTTATCGATGCACCCTCGATAGGATCGACCTGCACTGTCGATCTCCTCGATACCTTAACGATATTATCGATAAGAGGACCAAAAATGTCCAGCAACTAAATATTCATCTGGATGGATTATCGATGTATCGATACACCTATCGATATCATCGATAAAAGCACTAAATATGTCCAACAACTTCACAAGATATTTGGACAAATTATCGATGTATCGATACACCTATCAATATCATCGATATTCAAATCTCGAGTCCATCGGGTGTGGCTCGATAAGATCGACAGGCAGATTTCCGGCGCCCCTGTATTTTTAATGAAAATCTCAAATTCCTTCGATATATCGATGACTGTCCGATATGATCTGAATTCAAATATCGATAAGATCGGAGGTCCATCGATGATATCGATAGTGGGCGTGTATTTCTTACAGCAGATATTTTAGGTTGTTTTTAACTATGATCAAGGGCCCTTCGATAGAATCGATATTCAAATATCGATGATATCGGAACGAGGTCGATTGCATCGAACAAGGACACAAATCGTCCAGTAAGCTTAAAGACAAATCCGCTGGATTTATTGATGCATCGACTCTAATCTCGATATCATCGACATTTAAATTCTGATGATCTCGATGGTTCCCCCGATCATTCATGAAAACCTGAAATATCTCAAAGTCAAGTCTCTCTCATTTTTCATGTGTCGATTAATCGAACCTATCATCAATGGAATCAGAGTTTGAAATCCGATGACATCAACAATAGTTTCGATTCATCAACCATTTGACAAAGAGTTTCAAAAGCGTATGACAATGAGTCCGAGTCATCGAGCAGACCATCAATGTTATCGAGAGTATACGCTCGATGATATCGAACCTGCTCGATGATATCGAACTCTGTCATAAATGTGACCGTTTTATATCTGTTGGAACTTTTTGCCTATATATAGAGGACTTCTCTTTTGTTGATGTGAGAGAAAGAAGAGAGAGCTTTTGAGTGTTTCAACTTATATCCTATATCTAAAGCCTTTTCACTCAAGGGAGTTCATCCACCAATCCACCCTGACCATTGACATTCAATAGAGTGGATTGGGGAATGAACTTTTGCATTCAAGGATCCTCCAGCTACTACCTTAATGACAAATCATTACGCTGGGATGCCTTGAATGCATAAGATTGGAATTGCTCTACATTCCTGATAAGAAAATATTTTGAGAGTAGGATTTCATCTTCACCTTGATCCAACCCGAAACCTAGTATAGGTATATTATCTTATGTTGCGGATCAAGGGAGCAGAAGACTCTTCGTCAACATGGAGGAGGAGATCTTCGGCATTGTGCTGAATGGGACTCATCAACTTATTTGTAAGTATCTAGAGTCCAGAGGACACTTGTGATCATTCCTTTCTAGGATTGGGTCTTAAGTGGTTCTCACCCTTTGAAGTCCTCAAGGAGGCCTCCGACGAGAGTGTACATGGTGGGTGCATTGTGTGGTCCCTTGCTTTGTGGAGAGCATAAACATCTGGTTAGGAGTGAACCAGTAAAACTCTCGGGTGCGTTGTGTGGACCTTTGCTCTATGGAGAGCATAAACATCTGGTTAGGAGTGAACCAGTAAAACTTCAGGGTTAGAGGTGAACCGAGTAGAAACCTCCGTGTAAAGGTTGAAGGTGAACCTGATTTAAAACATTAGGTTTGAGGTGAACCCTGGGAAACCTCCTTAGTGAAATCCAGTACACTCAAGGGTTGAGTGCGGCAGCCGGGAGTGGAGTAGACAAGTAGTCGAACCACTATAAAAATGACTGTGTCTGTGATTGATTCTCATGCTTGTCATTTGTGTGATTATGTTAACTGAATTCATATCTGCTCACACTTCACACACAGTTACATCCATCATAGATTATAACTGCTTCATGCTTATTATTTGAATAGTTTTGTGATTGGATCCTCTACTAGGCTTGAAAGCCAGTTGAGTTACATTTGAGTAATCCTAAAAATTGCATACTTGTTAGGATTAAAGTGATAGGATTTTTAATAACTCGTAAATCTTGAAAAAGTCCTATTCACCCCCCTCTAGGACATATTGACATATTCCAACTTCAACTAGTGCGGTCTTTACCGCCATTTCAAGTGACATGATGCCGGATTCACAGTCGGCCACTGGCCCCACTAATGGGCCAACACCTTCCACACCACCGGTTCCCGAGCAGAACCATGTGTCTACCTCGACGCCGCACATGCCTCAGGCGGCTTCTCCTCCTGATAGGTTGATGCAGATGATGCTCCTTATACAGCAACAGCAGTAGATTTAGACCACCAAAGCAGGGGCCCTTGCTCAGAACATGAACATGGTTCTGCCTGCACCACCCGTCCACCCTGCTGGAAACATGAGTGCCAGCGGCTTCTTTGAATGATTTTAGTGCTTCTGATCTCCCACGTTTGTGGGTACTCACAGTCCCGAGGAGGCTAAATATTGACTTGACCGCATCTCTAAGATGCTGAAGTCGCTGCACTGCACTGAGGCAGAGCAGGTTGAGCTGGTTACATATATGTTTAAGAAGGAAGCCAGTCTCTAGTGGGACAGCATCCTTCAGACCGTTCCTAAGGGTTACGTGTGGACATGGGATGCTTTTGAGGCTCGCTTCCACGGGAAGTAATTCCCCCTCACCTACCATAACGAAAAGGAGGGAGAGTTCCTTCGCCTCCCTCAGGGAGGAATGACCGTGGCCAAGTATGAGAACAAGTTCATGGAGCTGGCCATATATGCTCCTTTGATCCTAGCGAACGAGCCGATGAAGATGCGACGATTCTTCGATGGTCTGCGGCCCGATATCCCACACAAAGATGTGTTGCGCTAGCATACCAAACTATGCTGAGCTAGTGAGCATGTCTCTGCGAGCTAAGCAGGACGAGGATAGGCTATCCTGTACACGTGTGGCCGTTGGTCCTAGGCCTCGATAAGATTTGCTTATCAGGCCGTTCCTCGCTAAGATGTCACGTGCGGACTTGCCTCCGAGACTTACAACTCCACCAGCCCAGCTGAGGCGATTAGCTCTGTGGTGCACCTACTGCAAGAGGTCGGGCCATACTGATACTTACTACTTCACCAAGATGAGGGATAATGGCTTCTCGCCGCATCAGAAGATCAATCGCCAGCTTCTTCAGGCCATCTCGACTCCACCTCTACGTTCAGTACCACCAAAATAACCTTTCTATAGGCCTAATGTACCTTGTAGTAGGCCGCCTCAACGACTATGGTACCGAAGCCAAATCGTCCTCAACAAGCTCTTGTGCACTCGAGACAGCAACTATAGCACCATTGGCTTTTGAAGTCACGACACATATCTAAGGTACACCAGTCTTCCTATTGGTGGACACCGGGTCCACTATTTCAATAATATCATGCGCAACAGTCAAGCAATTGGTATTGAAAACTACTCCTATGGTTGGGTTGAGACTTACCGCCACAGGGACCTTCTCAAACACTACCAAGATTGTAAGGGTTACTCAATAGACTTAGGAAGCAGAACAGTACTCGTTAACCTGATTGTTGCCCCGCTGTGTCATTACGATGTCATTCTCGGTATGGAATGGCTCACTGAGATGAAGGCAGAGATCGATTATGATACTAAAGTGGTGACAGCCCATGGACCTGAGGGCACGACCTTTACTTTCCCAGTTCAGGTCAGTTGGTACTACCGCATTAGTTGTTATGCTACCTTCCTAGAGAATGTTGATCGTCTGACACTTGGGAACACGTCAGTAGCTCAGGATTTCGTAAACGTGTTCAGAAAGATACTTGGATTACCTCCTCCACGCGAGATCGATTTTACCATCGACCTAGTGCCTGGTGCGACACCTATATCTCTACCGACGTATCGCATGCCTCCATGTAAGATGGAGGAACTGAGGAGACAGATCGATGATCTGTTAGATGCAGGCTTCATACGACAGAGTGTATCTTCTTAGGGAACACCCGTGTTGTTTGTGAAGAAGAAGGACAGATCGCTACGATTGTGTATTGATTATCGCAGATTGAACCAAGTGACAGTGAAGAACAAGTATCATCTGCCCAGGATAGATGATCTGTTCGATTAGTTGAAAGAGGCATAATATTTCACTAAGATCGACTTGCAGTCAAGGTATCACCAGTTGCGCATCAGGGATGAGGACGTACAGAAGACAGCGTTCAGAACCAGCTTTGGGCACTACGAGTTCCTTGAGTTCCTTATGATGTCATTTGGACTCACAAACACACCTGCCGTGTTCATGGACCTAATGAACCGGGTGTTTCGGCCGTATCTGTACCGATTCGTCATCATATTTATAGATGACATCCTGATATACTCCAAGAGTTAGAAGGATCATGAGGAGCACTTGCGAGTAGTCTTTGACACTCTCAGGAAGAACCGGCTGTTTGCTCAGTACAAGAAGTGTGACTTCTGGAAAGAAGAAGTCAAGTTCCCAGGACATGTGGTGTCCAAGGAAGGAATAGCTGTGGACCTTGCTAAAAGGTGACCATAGTTTAGGACTGGGAGCAGCCCGGTTCAGTTACTGAAGTGAGGTGTTTCCATGGCCTGACAGGTTACTATCGTTGATTCATTAGGGACTTTTCTAAGATAGCAAGACCGTTATCTTAGATCACTCGGAAGGATCTTAAGTTTGCCTGGAATGAGAAGGCAGAAGTAGCTTTTCAGGAATTGAAGGACAAGTTGACGTCTGCCCCTGTACTAGTATTGCTAGAGCAAGGGGTCAAATATATCATATACACCGACGCCTCTCGCGTTAGTTTGGGTTGTGTTCTTATGCAGAAGGACAGGGTGATTGCCTACACATCACGACAGTTGAGAAAACACGAGGAAAACTACCCTACGTATGACCTGGAATTGGCGGCAGTCATCTTTGCATTAAGGCTCTGGAGACATTACATATACGGAGAGTAGTTCAAGCTCTTTTGCGACCACAAGAGCCTCGGGTACATATTCACACAGAGAGACTTAAATATGAGGCAACGACGATGGATGGAAACCTTGAAAGACTTCAAGTTTGAGGTCTCCTACCATCCAGGTAAGGCCAACCTTATGGTAGACGCGCTGAGCCACAAGAAGACGATAACATTTAAAGCTCCGCTGATGATAGGGGAATGGAATATGGTAGAATTTGTGTGAGATTTTGAGCAGAGGCTTAAAGTAGAGGAGTCGTTCGAGAGCTTCACACATATTCGTGTGTAGCCACCAATCAACAACTGAATCATTGTGGCTCAGAGGGAAGATGAAGGGTTAATAGAGTTGAGGAAGCGAGCTAGTGATGATGAAGACTCTGAATGGAGAGTTGATATAGATGGGGGTTTACATTATCGTGGCTGCTTATGCACCCCAAATCTTCATGACTTCAGAAGGGAAGTTCTCGACGCTGTTCAGAATTCGAAGATGGCGATGCATCCTAGTAGTACGAAGATGTATCGAGAGATGAAGCGTTCGTACTGGTGGGACAACTTGAAGGCTCACATAGCAGATTATGTATCCCGTTGTCTTACTTGCCAACAGGTTAAGGCCGAACATCGCCGACCTCCTGGCTTACTTCAGCCCATGCCCATAGCTGAATGGAAATGGGAATTCATTTCTATGGATTTCATCTCAGGCTTACCGAAGACGAAAAAGGGACATAACTCCATTTGGGTGATTGCGGACCGATTGACAAAATCAGATCATTTCCTCCCGATTAGAGTCTCAAACTCAGCAGACGATTTGGTCGGGATGTACATCAAGGAGATAGTACGTCTGCATAGAGTGCCTATGGAGATCGTGTCGGACCGAGACATGCGATTTACATCTATCTTCTAGACTCGTATCCAGGAGTGAAGTTCAGTACTGCCTTCCACTCACAGACGGATGGGCAAACGGAATAGGTGAATCAGGTGTTGGAAGATATGTTGCGAGCTCATGTGCTTGATTTCAAGGACAGTTGGGATGACTGTCTTCCTTTTGCTGAGTTCGCTTATAACAACAACTTTTAGGCGAGTATTGGCATGGTCCCCTATGAAGCACTGTATGGGCGTCCGTGTAAAGCACCGCATTGTTGGGCAGAGGTTGGTAAGAAGAATTTGATTGACCCAGAGTTAGTACAGGCTACCTCAGAGAAGATCAACATTATTAGGCGGCGACTTCTTGCAGCACAGAGTAGATAAAAGAGCTACGCCGATACGAGACGGCGACCGTTAGAGTTCGAGGTCGGGGACCATGTTTTCTTAAGGTTTTCCCCATGAAGGGAGTCCTTCGATTTGGAAAGAAGGGAAAACTCACACCACGATTTATTGGTCCATTCCAGATTCTAGATCGGGTGAGTGTGGTAACATACCACCTTGCTTTGCCCACACCACTCGCAAGCGTGCACAATGTATTTCATGTATCGATGCTGAACAAATACGTTCGTGATCCTTCCCACATTATCAAATGGGAGCAGGTACAGTTGACTGATGATGCTACTTATGTACTGCGACCGGCGTGTATTCTAGACAGAAAGGAATAGGTACTGCACAGTAAGGTTATCCCGCTTGTCGAGGTACTGTGGACACACCACACTGAGGAAGAGACTACTTGAGAAACAGAAGCCGAGGTCCGTAAGAACTACCCTCAGATTCTCGAGGAGTACGAAAAGGTACTAATTTCGAGGATGAAAATTTTCTTTAAGGGGGGTAGGTTATAACGTCTCGAAAAAATCCGTACAAAGACCCAAGTACCACCTCAGGCAGAAATCACTAAGGATCGAATTCTTTGTAACTTAGACGAGAATTAATTAAGTACTAAACTGAATTTATTGGTATATTAGCTTGAACCGATTTCTATACAAACTGTGAGACCCTAAACCAGTAGAATCACTAACCCAACACTACCTAAAAACCTAGGATCAATCTCAAAACCCAGTTGCTCATGGGAGCACATTGAAACTCCGTATCAGACTTGGACCACACATCGAAAGTCCGATAACAATGAAACTTAACGGTTATGACCGCCTTACTGAGCTTGACAACCATTGCGAGAATCGAGTCCAAATAGTATCCAGAAACACACAACTTGAGCCTGGAGCGAAGTGAGTGAGAAACGCGAATATCTTTAGAAAATGAACTCAAACTTAAGGGATTTGGGATGTTCACTTGCAGGCAAATTTTAAGGTTTTAGACCATCAGATTCTGACCTAAATACACCCTTGGATAAGGAAAATTTCCCTACACATGTCAGTGTACTTGTGGCCTTGATCGAGTGACGATGACCATTGAACTGAAATTGATCCTCCACTGTCGATCCACAAATCCAATCGGACCGAAATCTTAACCTGACATAGATCCATTGTCAAGGAACTTTCTCCATACCATATACAGGTAATGGACCTCCAGATGAGCTCCGTTGGCTAACGTAAGTATACCATGGCCCTGTGGCCATTGACATCACTTCTGGGCCTATTTAAAGCCCTAAACCCACCCATCTCTCATTCCATACGAATTTCCTAAAACCCTATGAGAGAGAAGAGAGAAAAGAGGAGGAAGGAGTGAGGAGAAGAGAAGAGAGAGAGAGAGAGAGAGTGAGAGAAAGTTGTTGGGATTCATTCCCACCACTCCACGTGCCAAATCATCTCTCCCACGTTGCTACACCGTCGAATCTGAATCCATTTTTGGGTAAGAAATCTTAACCCTAATTTGTTTTAGGAATCCGAATAGCAGAAACGGTGAAATAGCTAACCTATTTCATGATTTAGGTAGCCATTGTGCCGTAGACAGAGGCGTAGGGTATGAACCGAGTTCGTAATCGGCGTATCGGTGAAAAGTGCGGACTATAAACATTTAAGTTATGGTTTTCAAGGCTTTCAATGTCAGTTAATGATTTATGACTGACTTGATTGTTGTCACATGTACTTAGATTCGATGTTTTCGGTGTATTATACATATATATGAACTATGTTGAATATAATGCATTCCATGTGTTTGTTAAAATGTTTGAATGAATATGAAATTATGATTTGTGCTTGCCATGATTATTGATTAAAAATACATGATTGTTGTACGTGTGACAACTCCTTTGTGAAAGGATTTACTATATTATATGTTATAACTAATTTATTACATGTATGTTGGTATGTGTAGTCTAAGTGTTAGATAAAATGTCTGAATGAGAAATTGTTTAATGAAATGCATTTATTAAAGGTATTGAGATGATATTCTCAATCACCTTAGCTGTATGAATAGATCCCTTCATGTAATTTAAATTCGGTTACGTGATTCATGTATGAAACGCATATGTTGATATTATGTTCGCTATGTGTTTTTTAAAATGCTAAAATAATTGTAATGCCTGAATTGTCTATTCAATGTTGTTTTGACTATCACATATGAATGCCTATTGTATTTGAGTATGATTGGGACTAATACGTAGTCCAGGCAATTGGTAAAGGTTTACAATCAGTGGTCGAACTAGTTTCGCTACAACGGATACGTTCGATGAATCCAAGTTGTACAGTGATTAGCTACTGTGGTTAGGCCACGAGGAGTGCGTATGCACTCTATGTCGATTAATTTAACCTGCGCTCATACCAGTCATGCTTGTTAAGTAACCCGATTGGCCTAATGTATGTTCACCATGTATGGGCGCTACTTCTTAAATTTAAGGTACCACTTACCAGTGAAAAGCTCGTTTAACCTTGGTACCGCGATCCGTTAGGACTCATGAGCTAGGCATGGTGGTATGGGACACCGTGGTCTAGCTGTCGTCCTATGCTGGAGTGACGAGACTCCCCGTAGTGTCCATTACGCAACCCAAACTCGTGAGTTGAATACGGTGGTATGGGACGCTGTATTCGAGTTGTCGGCCTGCGCTAAGGTGACGAGCCTTTTCGTAGTGACCTCGAGTATAAACTAATCCTACGCTGAGGTGACAAGCCTCTTTATAGTGACCTGAACTTGCCTATCCACTACTTTCAATCGGGGGTGTTGTTGCCCTATAACTTGCCTGTTGTATGTGATTAACTAGGATTCACGACCCTTGTTGGATCATTGCTTGGGTAAATGATATAAAGGGAGGTACCTTAGCTTCCCGAATTTGTTGTAGGAATTGGCCTAATTAAATATTGGCTAACACGACCATGCACCGTATTGCATGTGCTTTAGCGAGGAAGCGTACGTGTCCAGAGTGGTACATGCACGATCATGAGATGATATCGCTGAGGGAGTGCAGGCGAGGCCATGCATCATTATCGCATACCATTCTTTCTTTAACAAGAGTACTTAGGATATGATTGTTGTATTGCCTTATCATTACTGCTTAATTGAATTAATAACATGTTATCCTTTGCTTATAGCTTCATTGAGCTAATCACTCACTCCCACTATAGGACAGTGTTTTAAAACACTAGCCAGACTCTGTTGTAGCTTCAGGAGATGGTGAGGCTTACGAGATGGAGCCTGACTTTTATGACGACAAGGAGGAGTTCTCCTACATGCAACTCTCTGGCGGGTCTATGTAAACCTGGAGTTGCATCGCTGGGGTTACAGGGATACGGATTAGATGTAATCACATTGTATCATTTTGTAAATTTTGGAACTATACATGTAATTATTTAACCTGATGACATGTTCATACTCTGGGGACTTACAACCACTTATATGCTTTATATATCTATCACAGTCTTCTGCTTGCATAATCAAATTGTCTCTGGAGTATGATATGTTGATTTAGTGTAATTCCATTCATGTTTAATGCACTAATACGAACAACATTCAATCATCATTATTTATGTTGCATAGGTGATGCGACGAATCTCGGGAGTTGAGCTCTACTCAAATTCTGGGTGTTCCACCTTGTCTACTCCACCTTAGCTAAAGCTTGTGTGCCCCACTTATGATGGAGGGTCTCAAGGAGCTCACAACGGGGAAAGAAGAGTCTGTCCATTAAACTAGAATGATGAGTGGAAGGATGATCAGAACCTATTGCACGATCAAATCAAGGGTTTCGAGTTTGTGTAACTCATATACCTTTGCGATGAACATCAAAAGCGTCGAAATGCTACTAAAATTGCTATTAAACTACTGCTTTCTCATTCATTCATTGTGCCTATTCATTGTAATTTATCGTAGAATCAAGGGAAATGCAAGGATGTAAATGAACTCAGAATGAATCGATACTTTGTGATCATTGTTCTCTTATTGTTTCTTTGTTATCATTGAATAAATTCTCCCAAATCGAATGCATTTGCTTCTTGTCGAAACAAAGAGAGAATGGAGTTTTTTCCCAGGTTGTATGAATCTTTCGTGAGAGAGAAAGGGACGGGCGCGGGAATTGAGTTTGTACCCACGAACGAAGAATTGACGTTTATTTCTTCACCCGGTCGAGTGGCCTCGATTTTGGACACAACCATAAAACTCTTTAAGGAGATGTCTAAGCTTCCCAATATTCACAATATCTCGCCACTGTAATGGCTTGCCCTAATCTTCTTCTTCGTAAACCAATCGTTGCCATTGCATCTTTATTTCCATACTTCTCACTATTTGTTCTCTTTCTCTTCTTTTTCTTAGATTTAGCAGTTGTCATTCACTAGAGCTGACAAATCTCCGTGAGAAGATAACAGATCATCCAGAATATATCCTCGATGGAGAACTTGTAGCTTTCCTCGTTTATTGGTTGAGCGTGGTGGTTCTTCCAAGTTCAAAATGGGAAGATGTTATTCGCCCTACAACATTTGTTATTTTCGGTGCCATGGCAGAAGGCCACAAACATTCTCTTGCCCCTCCAGTCTTGTGCTTGATTTATAGGGCTCTCGGAGAGATAACATCTCATATAAAGAGTCCCGCTATTAGTGCTTCTTCCGTTTATACTCCCTGACACTATATCACAGGCTGGCTAGGTGTTTACTTTCCATGGATTTTTTATGCTCCGGAGAAGGCATACATTCACCCCTCACATCTCCCATTATGGTTCTTTCAAAAGAGGACTATGGCCAGAAGATCTTATGATTGGGTTGTCAACACCATCTTAGACACTGATAAAATTAATTTCTTTCAGTTTTGCCTGTATCGCTACTCAAAGGATACAAATACGGTAGACATCGGATTGCTTACTTCAGGAGAGAGAGCATTTTTCCTTTCAATTTGATCCTGCAGCCTTCCATTAAGAGAGGGAGTAGAGTTTTGGAGGGAGCCTTACTATCCAAGCCGGTTCGCTCGCCAGTTTGGTTTCGACCAAACCATTCCAGAGGACTGCGGGTTACTAACAAGGAGAATGTGTAGATACGGAACTGGCCCATATAACAGGGCGATGATATGGAAGCAAATACTAGGTGGTCGAGTTAAATATACTTTTATAATTCCTGGCAGCAATCGCATCACTCGCGCTTCGTATGGTCACATGAGGTGGTGGGTGCATCAATCATATCTTGTTAATAAATTCTTACCTGTGACTGAGCCAATCTAGATTTCGTCACTGAAGCTTAAAGGCCATAGATTTGAAATGGGAATAGGCTTTGTGCCAGAGACGAGCCATGCCCCCTTTCCCGGTCACCTCTACAGGAAGATATCCGTGGATTATCCAATTCGTGAGCGAAAACCCGCTAACACCTTAGAAGGATGGATAGCTCATGGGGTTGTTATGGACTTTGAAAAAGTCCCACGGGATTGTTCTGATAGAATAGTTGAGGAGGTGGCGAAAATTCCTTCTCCTACTCAAGAGAATGTTGTCGCATCCCAAGATAATTTGGCTCTTGCTCCTCCTCCTTGACCCGTTCATCCAAGTCCATCTTCTCCGATGATGAGGTCTCAAACGCATTCTCAGGCTTCTCCTCCTTCACCTCAAGAAGGAGTTGTTGCCTTGGCCTCTCCAATCCCAATTGATAAGGATCTTCGACCAGGAAGTAGTAAAATTGCCCCTTATAAAGGGAAACGGGTTGTAATCAAAGACATAGAAAGAAGAATTAGAGGAAGAAAACTCATCTTTTTCATCTAAAGGTACTTCTTCTGTTGAATATAACACCAAAGAAGATGACAAAGATGATGATTTTGAGGAAGGAGAGGTTAACATTGATGACGAAGATGATGTTGTCGTTGAAGTCACTTCTACTAGGGAAGAACATCCTCCATCCATTGCTGAAGTTCTTCTCGACACTAATATTCCTGCAAAGACCCCGGCAATAATAGAGGAGGAAGATAATGAACCATTAAATTATGGAGAATATTGATATTCACCGAGTAAGAAATTTCTTGCGGTTTTATCTTTTAACTTTTCACTTGCGATCGTTATTATTGTTATTTTCTCATTGCTGTTATTTTCTATTCTACGTACTCATGTTATTGATACTAGAACCGGTGATACTCCTCCTAAAGATATTCCTCCCATTGCACCGTCACCCCCAACAAGAATCTCTTTGACTCCTTTAGTTGCATCAAAGGTGGTGGCTCACGGGATCATCTTCCCATTAGAGACCACTGATCTTCCAACTCCAACTACTAGGGATTCGAGCACGGAGGCCTGAGCGCCTTCCTTTGCTCATTCGTTGGGAGCTGACCCTTCTTTTGTCAAGGAAATTTGACCCCCTGTTGCCCATATTTCTGCAGAAGGTATATTTATCATTTACTCTATTAGTATTTCTATATCATTTAGCCTTATTCTAATTTCCTTTCCTTTCTCTTACAGGAACTCCTCCTCGCAGCGGTACAACAAGCTCTGATTCTGTAGCCACTGTGTTTGATCTATTATCTTTCGAAAAGGTTCCTGCACATAAATTGACTTTGATGAGGAATTTTGTATTAGCAGTAGTTCAGATTTTTAAAGATCCCGATCGGTGGTTAGATCTGGATGTTGCTATTGAAATCTTAGACAACACTACAAGAATGGTGAAGATTAATATTTATGTCCTACGGGATTCTCTTCTCAAATTTCGTGATTCAATAATCTCTTTGAAATCAGCAGAAAATGTCACCATCGCCCCAGAGATATTAGAATATGGAAAACAGCTAGCTTCTTCCAAAGAGAAGATTTCCCTCACTTCTACTATTTCTGAAATCAACCAAGAACAGTCAACTCTTCGGGAATAGTTGAAGACTTGTGCTGATAACAGAACGATTATTCAAAGTCTCATTGCTCTCCTAAAGGAGGAAATCTTGCAACTGGAGCTGAAAGACCATATAGAAGAATCAACTATGAAGGAGATCCAGGAAAAGATACAAATCAGTATTCAATCTGCCGATGCTGAGAAATTTGAATTAATAAAAAAATGAAGAGATAATTGCATCTTTGGAAAGCAAATTAGCTGGAATTCCAAATCAAGCAAAGATTATTCTTGAAGCAGATCAAAACACATCACAGCTCAAGTTCAGATGAAGGAAGATTTGCA
The DNA here is from genome assembly GCA_021015155.1 of Magnolia officinalis. Taxonomy (NCBI): domain Eukaryota; kingdom Viridiplantae; phylum Streptophyta; class Magnoliopsida; order Magnoliales; family Magnoliaceae; genus Magnolia; species Magnolia officinalis. The sequence goes on from JAJHSJ010000006.1 coordinate 49,332,894, forward strand.
GAAATATTAGGGAGTATTGGGGGTTATAGATGAGCTGTAAGGAATTTGTTTTGTTTGTTTGTTTGTTTTTTTTAAAAAAAATCACATGTAGCTTCTTTTGATTTTCAGCATATATTAATGAAGGAATCGTGATATTTTGAGATAGTTTATCTCTTCATAAATTTCTAAATCATAATCTCTTCAATATTTAATGAAGGCTTGAGATAAAAATAACAATATATTATGATTGTTAGTATGGGATTTCCTATATGATTTTTCTTTTGGTAGGCGGAACTAGATTTCAATTTAGTCAGATAGCCACACACTTTAAGCTCTTAAGTAGTGGAGCAGCACAGTTTTTTAGACTCATAAGTAGTTGGAGTCGGGTCTCACGTGAATAGTCTATGTAACTCTTATGAGTTCGCTAAACTTTTCATAGCCTGGGGAGTTCACAAACCGCGATCCATCAGAGAGGCTCAGTGAAGATACCGGGGTCGTGAACTCGGTGGGATTTACGCTGAGGGTTGGCCACATTAACTCTCTAAAGTTCACGTGGTGCACATGGCTACCTTAGGGTACTAAATCCAAGGTCGTCAGTCCATCAATGAGGGGGTATTTTATAGAAGCCCTGTCCTCATGAGTTACTACTGAAATCAAGCTAGGAATCTGGGGGGTCTTATGCATGGTTGGCCTATCTATGGACAATGGCCAAAGAGTGCACACTGCAGCTTATTTTTTCTTCGTCTGCAAGGTTAGACCCATTCACAAGATGATAATTTCATCCGTTCCCCATGACGCTGTCGGAAAGCTACACAGACGGCATTGGTCACACGCGTGACTGGCCGTTGTGGACTTTTTGGCCGCTTAAGGCATTTACTCGTTAGCTTCGTCCACTGCCCACATGGGTATGTATGTGATGGCTTATATGAGCTTTTTAGGGCCACTGGCTTCTCACTGCTGCCTGAATAATATATGAATATTGTTGATAATGGTATGTCTTATGCGTAGTTGGTCGTATAGACTTGGCTAGGTTGCCTTATAAAATAAACCGCCATCGCTATCGTGAATTTTATATGTGGTTGACCATATAGGTTTATTCCATTATCGTGAATAGTGAACCAATTATTGATATATCGCCACTGCCAATGAAGTTTGGCAATGTCCATGTTGTATTTAAAATAGCGTATCAGTTTGGCAATGATAGCAATTCTGATAATAATTAATTGATAGCGACAGTGATAGTCGGTAGTTTCAGCTATAATCATCGACACTTGGTGATCGTTGACGATAATATCATTTGATGATAATCATCAACGCGTAGTCTTGATATGCTTGAGAATTCGCCCTTTATTCATACATGAACGAAAGAATACAGGGCTTTGCCTTTTAAGGATGTTTCATCATTTCACTTTATAATTGCCCCCTTTTGATGTAGAAGCATTATCCTGATAATCTTCTAGATCAAAATCATTTCCACTGTCAGGGACGATACTTCTTGAGGAAGCGAGCATTGACTGGTATACTGATACCTCGTTCGTCTTATACGCTCCATTGAAATATACTTCTGTTATGACGCATGGCCCATCCCATTTAGGGTCGAACTTGCCCCCGGTCCTGCGGGTGACCACTATTGGCCTTTTCAACATCAAAACTAGATCACCTTTCTTGAAGGAGTGATGCCTGACTTTCTTATCAAATGCATCGAAAATCATGGCTTAATATAATTGCAATCGCTGTTGAGCTGCTAGTCGCTTTTCATCGAGTAAGTCTAATTCTGCCAACCTTATTCTTGCATTCTCATCATCTGTAATCGACTGGTGTACTGCTACTCTGAGTGAAGCGACTTATGTTTCAATCGGAATGACAGCCTCTACACCGTAAACCAATGAATATGGCGTAACCCTGGTTGTTGTCCAATGAGTAGTACTGTAAGCCCACAATGCTTCTTGCCACTTTTCATCCCAGTCACGCTTATTTCCCATCACCGTCTTTTTCAGTATTTTCACAATCATCTTATTGAATGCCTCTGCTAATCCATTGGCCGGTGGATAGTTGGGTGTCGAAAATGAGTGATGAATACTGAATTTTAAATACAACTTTTCCATGCCCCTATTCTTGAAGGGAGTGCCATTATCTGTGATGATTCTTTTTGGGATACTGTGGCAAAATATTATCGCATGTCGGCTGAAATTGACAACATCCTTCTCTTTGACATTCCGTAATGCAATCACCTCTATCCACTTGGAGAAATAGTTTGTTGCTACTAATATATATTGCTTCCCTTTGGAAGAAGGTGAGTTTATATGACCAATAACATCGAGTCCCTAAGCAGCAAAATGCCAAGAAGTGACTGTCTGATGCAGATCTTCAGGGGCCATATGTATGACGTCTCCATAGATCTGACACTCATGGCATCGCTTTACATAATCTATAGTATCTTTGAACATTGTTGGCCAATAGTACCCTATTCGATGCACTTAATGGAATGAATTTCATGTAATGGATGGAATGATCTCTATTTCGCATGTAGCTCAACAAAACGAGGAGGAAGGAGGATAATACCATCCAAAAGATGAAAAGTTCGATCTACTTCCGTAAGAAGCATCATCTCGCCAAGTACATGGTCAATTATGTGAAGTATCATGAGACACAGTCCTGCCTCAGTCATGCAATTATCTCATTCGATAAAGACAGAAAGACCCGTCACTCCAAAAGGTCTTCCGATACCGTTAATTACAACCGTAAAGACATCTTCCACAGAATCATTATGAGTTTAGAAAAATAAAGGGAAAGCCACCACGACTAGTGAATGTTTGCTCACAGCACCTCTCGCAAAAGATTTCAAGCAAACTCATGTATTAAGAATGCCACGATTTGAATCAGCTGGTCCTTTGAGGCGATAATACAATAGTTTCAAACCAAACAATAGTTCATCTTCTTCAACAGCATCAGCAATGCAGCACTCGCTTCCTCCTTCAATATCATGACGATTGAAGAATAAGAAAACAGAAGTTTTATTGGCATACATTAATTAGCTTAACCAACCTTCACTAGATAAGTACGTAGTTGAAGGAGTCCATAATTTTCCAACAGTGACTATTATGAACAACATTGAACCACAAGTAGAAAGGCCACAATTGCAAGCAGTTAGGTTTCAAGAACCGATGCCTAATATTACTCAAAACATAACATGGGAAGAAATTCGACAGATGGTCATTGAAACCATTCATTTAGAAAAGAAGCAAGGTCAGAATAAAAAATTTCAGTACCAGACACTCTATCCTTGTGAAATAGAAGAAATGTCATTTCTCGCTGGTTTCAAATACCCAGACTTTCAGAAATTTAATGTAAATGAATCACTGGAAGAACATATGATGCATTTCATAACAAAGATGGGAAATTTCTCTAGAGTTCCCCAATATTGTCTACGATTATTCGGATCTTCTCTAACAGGAACAGCTTTCAGATGGTATTAAGGTTTAATCTCAGGATCTATTCATAGTTGGGAACAGATGCAGGATATTTTTATGTTGAAATTTTCTCTTCTGACCGAGAACTTTGTTTGACCGAACTGGCCTCTATTTGCTAAGAAGAAAATGAACCAATCGAAGAATTCATCAGTCAATTGAAGGACTTGGGGGCATCATGTCGATATCTTCTGCAGGAATCAGAATAAGTAAAACTATGTTTAGAAGGCATGAGATCAGAAGTTGCATGCAACTTGATCAGTAAAGATTGGAAAACCTTTCGTGATCATACTATGAAGGCTCTTGAAAAGATGATTGGAAGAATGTCTGTTTTTCAACCATCATCAGCTAACATCACTCGGAAAAAAGGAAAATAAAGAAGATTATTAGGATGTTGAAAGAGACATCGATGAAGAAGATAGAAATGCTCGTGCGGTTATAACGACATATAAAAGGTCTAGGCGAAATAAAGACCATATGAAGTATTTGTTTGCAAGAAAACACATACTTCCTTTGCTGAAACAATTGTTGGCTATGAAGAGTATTGAATTACCCCGGTTAAGACACCTCGAAGAAATTAAAAATACAAGAGGAATGGATTATTGTTGTCATTATCACTGTACATTTGGACATCATACAAAAAGCTATAATGTCCTAAGGAAAAAGCTACAAAGGATGATTGATAGGGGAAAATTTGTGATGGAAGAATATGACAGCGAAGCAAAGATGAAGTGGTTGATTGCGCAGGTCAGCATAGACGCCCCTCGTAGTCATGGCCACCTGAACAGAAAATGATTGATAATGACGAAATTACCATAAGGAAAGTATACGATATAAAATGTGGAAATGAGGGTACACACGCGTGATTAGTTCAAGGCTGGGGGCAATACTAATCTCGGATGATTGTTATGAGGTAATGTGGCATCAGCATACTTGTTAAAGATCGCAACATCGTGGTTTTGATTATGAAGATTACCAGAGCATTGCTTCCTAATCAAAAGGGGGCATGACAAATAGAACAATGAAAAGGCTGTAAAAGACAAAAAGTCATGTACTCCTTTTCATGCGAATGAATAAAAGGCACAAATTTTCAAGCAAAACTTCTCAAACATATCAAGCGTTGATGATCGCTCCAAGCATTGATGATTACCACTGATATCAATGATTGTTGTCGAACGCCGATAACTTTCGTCAAGTATCGCCACGACGTTGATGATTATCGTCAAATTCGTCAAGCGTCAATGATTATCACCAAAATTAACAACTATTGTTGTCATCATCAATCGCTCATACAAACTCATTTTATCAAAATTGCTATCATCGCCAAGCTGATACACTATTTTAAATACGATATGAATATTCTTAGAACATTATAAGCAGCGGCGAAATATCAATTATTGATTTACCATTTTTCACAGTGGAATAAAGCTATATGGCCAACCACATATAAAGTTGACGACAACAATGGTAGCTTATCATTTAAGGCAGTCTAGCCAAGCCCTTTAAGGCCAACTACGCATAAGACCTATCATCATCGTCTATATATGACAGCAGTGAACATTGAGTAAGTCTATATACAAAGCTTCAACGACTTAAAGTGCCCGAAATCGGCGGTAAACTATAATTGCTCATTGAGCCCCGCCTGAAATTGGCAATAAACTATAATTGCTCTTTGAGCCCAAGTCTTATCCAGTCAAGTCTTGTCTAGTCAAATCATGTCTAGTTTAGTCCAGTTTGGTCAGGTCAAGTTCACTCTTGTCCAGTCAAAGTATGGTTAGTCAAAAGCATGCTAGCTCCAATACTCAAAAGCATAAACTATGTGTAGCATCAAAATGCTGCAGATATATATTTCACTTTAGATCTGCTCAAATATGCAATTGCTTGATGAAAATATCAAACACTGATTAAACAACTTACAAAAATGACTTTCTCTTTAAACAGGTTCAAATTACAGCAACAGCAAATGCCTTCAAAATATGGGCAGTTCTCTATTCGAAAGTTTAAATTTTCAAGATCAGCTACTAGTCTTCAATTACAATATATTTATTCTTCTTACAAGAGCCGCAAGGTCTTTTGCCTTCTTGATGATAAAGAAATATTATCTCACAAAATTCTCAAAGGCGGCAGAGAATAAACTAGTGAAGAAATATCATTCTCTTCCGGACGATCTAAAGATTCAGATATATTCTTTGGATTCCTTAAAAGGAGCAGCAAAGATTATCCATCATTCAAGAGTAACAACAGATCTTATTTCATGAATATTACCTTCCAGAGAAATCCTTATACAAAGATTGGCGTGGAAAGGAGGCATGATCTATGTCTTCAAAGTAATCTATGCCTCGGTCTTTCTAATAATTTCTTATGCATGGTGGAGGAATTCATATACCAAGAATTATGAAGCATGATCCAGTGTGAACGTTCAAAAGTTGCTTCTATATCAAAGCCCAGTTATATGGTCCGATGTCATAACTTCTCACTGTTCTAGTAATGATATCGCAAGACTCCAAGTACTTGACCTGATGAAGACAAGGAATAAATGTTTATCAAAAGAGATAAAATCATCATCAGTAACTTCTATGGCCTTCGGAAAGCTATTAAATGGGAATTGAAAAAGTCTTATCGATTTTTCAGAATCAGCAAAGGTCCAAGGAAAATATACTCTTAGCTAGTCTATGAAAAAATGCCAAGGAGCACAAGCTAGAAAAGACTCGGCAGTTGAACCTTTGGAGCTAGAAATGAAATTTCCAAGAGCGCGATATAATGAGCAAAGGATGCAACAAATGCAATGCAAAGGATGATGACAAGCACAAAGATGAAATGATTAAATCATTATCATATTGTAAACATTATAATCATTCCAGAAATTTTTAATATATTTCAAAATTATATATATACTTCATGAAACTAAATTGGAAAATTATAATATCTTGAGACACTAATAAAGGAGGCAATCAAAAAAGTTGTTGCAGCAGGAGCAGCATTAAAGAACAACTCCCTAGACACAGAGTTCAAAGAAAGAATTGCAGGAGTTGATCGAAGAGACCATTGCAGCAGTAGTAGTGTTGAAAGATAGTTCTCTGGTCAAGTTATTCAAAGATGAAGTCGCCACAACTGTTACAGTGGCAAGTTTCGATGAAACGAAAATTACGCGAATAAGGGAGTTAAAGTTGTGGAGGATGCAGTTGTAGCTCTATTTACGGAAAGTGTTCTATCTGATTGACCACTATGAAGACAGAGTGCTTTCATTGTCGCATTATCCTCCCTATTGAATCATCCACTCAATGCTTTTGACTGGGGGCATTCAGTCTTCTGATTGAGCACGAGCATTCAGTCTTCTAATCGAACGCAATCATTTAGTCTTCTGATTGAGCACAATCATTCAGTCTTCCGTTTGAGCACGATTATTCAGTCTTCAGTTCGAGCGTGATCATTCAGTCTTCTGGTCAAGTGTGATCATTCAGTCTTCCAAGCAAGAATGATCATCCAGTCATCCTTCAGTTGCATTTCATTTGATTCTTTGGTCAGAAGAAGATCGATCCTCTATTTGATTTCATGAATCAATCAAAGAAGCATCGAGGGGGCATCTATTAAGGCACAAAAAAATATTCAGCAGTATAAAAGCTTTCTAAAGCACTGTTCCATGTTAGAAGAGGTTGTATGCTCCACATTTTGAATAGAAGAGTGCATGGGCGTCATCTGGTATGGAGGAGTGCATGGGCGTCGTCTGGTAAGGAAAGAAAGGATGGGCATTGCTTTGTATTGATAAAAGAGTGGGTGAACATCACTATTTAAGGAAGAAGTGGGTGATTACCACTGTTTAAGGAAGAAAGGGTGGGAGTTACCTTAAAGAGAGTAGTGGTGGTGATCACCACTATTTAAGAGTGAAAGGCCTGGGAGGCCTACAAATACCCCTCCCCACTCTTCATTTAGGAGGATGGAAGGGAGGTTGATGGAAAGGAGGATAGAAGAGAGAAAACTAGGAGAGAGTACGCAACTAAAGGAAGGCTTTGCACTATTGTGCGCAAGTGAAGGAAGGTTTGCGTGGGTGTGCGCAACTAAAGAAAGGAGAGAGAGAGAGAGAGAGAGAGAGAGAAAGAGAGAGAGAGAAGCCTTGCGCACATACCCGTAATAGAAGGGAGAAAAGCCTTTTGCGCCACTTCTAAAGGGAGTGCGCCACTTTCAGTGGAAGCCCTGTCTTAAAGAGAAGGCTTATGCACCACCTTTTGTCGACTTCTTGTCCGAATGAAAGGCTTTTACGTGCTTGCGCGTAAATGAAGTTGGAAAGAGAAGGTAGTTGCGCCACCTCTCAAGGAGCCTTGTCATGAGGATTGGCCTTTGCACCACCTCTCAAGATGCCTTGTCTTGAGGCTTGGCTTTTACACCATTTGAAAAGGAGAGAAAAAGAGGCACTTGCACCACTTTGTATGGGAGACCCTTGCGCGCTTACGCGCAATTGTCCTGAGGGAACCTCCATGCGCCACTTAATGTGGGGTTTTGTCTTAATGTAAACCTTCATGCGCCACTTGATGTGGGGTTTTGTCTTAATGCATGGCGTTTGTGCCATTTTGCATGGAGACTTGTCCTAATACATGGTTTTTGTGCCATTTTGCATGGGGACTTGTCTTAATGAAAGCCTCTTGCGCCACTTCTCATGGAAGTCCGTCCTAATGCATGACCTTTGTGCCACTTTGCATGGAAGATTGTCCTGAAGGAGGGCTTTTTACACCATTTTCCAATCCCTCTTGTCTTAATACAAGTATTGTGTGCCATTCTCAATGGACTTTTGTCCTGAAGTAAGCCTTGTGTACTCCACCTTGGCTAAAGCTTGTGTGCCCCACTTATGATGGAGGGTCTCAAGGAGCTCACAGAGGGTAAAGAAAGAAGAGTCTGTCCGTATGACTAAAAGGATGTAAGTGCTATGGTTATTTGCTCCTTTGATTGTCAAATTTTGTTGTGTCAAAACCACAGTATGTGACTTGAGTAGCACATTGATATATATGTTCAAGACAATACATCACATGTACAAGGACAATGCTTCAAGTCAAGAACAAGATCTACTTCAAAAAATGCAAGATCAAGTACATTGTTCACTCCTTTAAGCTTCAAAGTTCTAAGTTTTAAAAGGACATTGAGAGACAAGTCAACTATTCTCAAGACTCAAGGTGATGTACAACTCAAGTACTACAAATTCAAGCTTCAAAAGATCTCAAGTTCAAGCTCCATTATGTGTCGAGATCTTAAGATTCATGAACTTCAAAAGACTGTCTATCATTTCAAGAAAAGAAGGTTCAATGTTCATACTTCACGTCTAAGGTATGGAAGACCTTAGATTGACCTTAGGGTAGGTCATTCTGAATACATAATTCAAATTAAATCACTTTATAAGTGTTTGGTCTGTTCTTCGACTAGTCCTGGACTCTGTTCGACTAGTCCTAGCACTGGCTCGACCAGTCCAAGAAATTCCACGACCAGTCCTGAGTTGTTGCAAATTTTCAGAATTTTTTGGTTGAGCTACGACCAGTCCTGGAGACTGCTCGACCGGTCATGTGAACAGTGCAAGATAAAACTGCCCTGGTTTGTCAAGTTAGGTGAATGTTTGAGTCAGAGTGTCTAGAGAGCATGATAGGAAGATCACTTCTAGTGTTTGCCTCAATCGGATGTGTGCAAGCTCGTCACAGGTAAAACTAAAGTCTCACATCCCATGACCCAAAACACCAGGTGAAGAAAACCCTTAAAAATAAGTTAGAAATCATAGGGTTTTAAGGTGAGAAAACTTTTTTCAAAATAGGAAAATCTCCAAGTTTTTCTCGCCGTGTCGATTTTATCGAAACTCCCTCGATATGATCGACCTGCTCTGTCGATGTCCTCGATACCTTAACGATATTATCGATGAGAGGACCGAAAGTGTCCAACAACTAAATATTCATCTGGACGGATTTATCGATGTATCGATACACCTATCGATATCATCGATATAAGAACTAAAAATGTCCAGCAACTAAATAGTCATCTGAACTGATTTATCAATATATCGATTCCCCTATCGATATCATCGATATTCAAATCTCAAGTCTATCGAAGTTGACTCGATATCATCGACAGGTAGGTTTCTGGCGCTCCTGTTTTTTAATGAAAATCTCAAATTTCTTCGATATATCGATGTTCTTCCGATATGATCTGAAATCAAATATCGATAACATCGGAAGTCCATCGATGATATTGATCGAGGGCGTGCATATCTTACAACAGATATTTCAGGTTGTTTTTAACTATGATCGGGGGCGCTTCGATAGAATTGATATTCAAATATCGATGATATCGGCACCAGGTCGATTGCATCAAACAAGGTCATAAACTGTCCAGCAAGCTTAAAGACAAATCCGTTGGATTTATCGATGCCTCGACTTTGATCTCGATATCATCGATATTCAAATTCTGATGATCTCGATGGTTCCCCGATCATTCATGAAATCCTGAAATATTTCAAAGTCAAGTCTCTCTCATTTTTCAAGTGTCGATGGATCGAAGCTGTCATCGATGGAATCGGAGTTCGAAATCCGATGACATCGACAATAGTTTCGATTCATTGACCAATTGGCAAAAAGTTTTAAAAGCGTATGACATTGAGTCCGAGTCATCGAGCAGACCATCGATGCTATCGAGAGTATACGCTCGATGATATCGAACTCTGTCATAAATGTGACCATTTTATATTCGTTGGAACTTTTTGCCTATATATAGAGGACTTGTCTTTTGTTGCTGTTAGAGAAAGTAGAGAGAACTTTTGTGTGTTTCAACTTATATCTTATAACCAAAGCCCTTTCTCTCAAGGGAGTTCATCCTCCAATCCACCCTCGTCATTGACATTCAATAGAGTGGATTGGGGAATGAACTTTGGCATTCAAGGATCGTCCAGCTACTATCTTAATGGAAAATCATTAAGCTGGGATACCTTGAATGCATGAGATTAGAATCAGTTTATATTCCTGATAGGAAAACATTTTGAGACTAGAATTCCATCTTGACCTTGATACAACCCGAAGCCAAGTTTTGGTATATCATTTTGTGTTACGGATTAAGGGAGCAGAAGACTCTTCATCAACAAGGAGGAGGAGATCTTCGGCATTGTGCTAAACGGGACTCATCAGCTTATTTGTAAGTATCTAGAGTCTAAGAGGACATTTGTGATCATTCATTTGTAGGATTGGGTCTTAAGTGGTTCTCACCCTTTGAAGTCCTCAAGGAGGCCTCCGGTGGGAGTGTACGTGGTGGGTATGTTGTGTGGACCTTTGCTCTGTAGAGAGCATAAACATCTGGTTAGAAGTGAACTAGTAAAACTCTGGTTTGAGGTGAACCGTGTACAACCTTGGGTTTGAGGTGAACCGGGTGAAACCTCGGGTTTGAGGTCAACCGTGTAGAAACCTCCAGTAGGGTCTTATGGAAGATCCTTGGCCAGTGTGCCTAAAAGTGGGTGCGTTGTGTTGACCCTTTCTCGTGAGAGCATAAACAGTGAGCCTCAGTGTAGGTTGTAAAGGTTTAAGGTGAACCTGATTTAAAACCTTAGGTTTGAGGTGATCCGCTGTGAAACCTCCTTAGTGAAATCCGATACACTCAAGGGTTGAGTGCGGTTACCGGGAGTGGAGTAGACTTATCGTTGAACCACTATAAAAATGACTGTGTTTGAGATTGTTATTCTTATGATTGTGTGATTTTCTCTAATACTTCCATATTTGAACATTTGATCATACCACACACACCTACACAGTCATGTCCATCATAAGCGAGCTTGCGTACTGCTTACTTCTAAAATAGTTTGTGATTGGATCCTCTACCAGGCTTGAAAGCCAGTAGAGTTACATTTGAGTAATCCTGATAATTGCATGATCACAAGATTAGTGAAGTAGGATATTTAAATAAATCATAAAAACTTTAAAAAGTCATATTCACCCCCCTCTAGGACATATTGGCATATTCCTTCTTCAACTAGTGCGGTCTTTACCGCCATTTCACATGACTCATTCACAACCAGTCTTGCAGCTTTGACTTAAACTTCAACAACCATTCCAAGTTCCACATGACCAATCGTGGACAGGTCAGGACCACTCGTGGAGGTCCCTTGACCGGTCATGCATGGCTTACGACCAGTCGTGGAACGGTTTTATCCGATCGTGCTTAAAATTTCAAAATGTTATTGGTCCTACAACCAGTCGTAGTGTCCTTACGACCAGTCGTTGACGCGATTTCTTCCTCTATAAAAAGAGCACAAATTTAAAAGTTTGATATCCAATTCAAGTATAATCAAGTCATCAATCAGAGAGATAAGTTAGTATTCTTTTTAAGATATATTGTGCTCATTTGATATTCTCTTTTAATAGCTTTGTATATTTGATTTTGTATTCTACATTCCAATCTGATTTGAAAAAAGGATTGAAGAATTCCCACTTCTTGGAATCAAAATCAAATTGAGCTAGCCCAACTCGATTTAATTTAAAATCAATTTAGAATCTAAAACCATTGCATAAGTATTGGACATTGAAGTTCTATTCGAACTTCCACTCATATTTGGTTCTTCCTGGCTGCAACAAAAGGAGAAATCCAGGTATTTTACATTTGTGTAAATCTTCTGTTTTTGGTTTCTTTTGAGATTAAGCCAGAAAAATCTCATTATTTTGGTTATCTGAGGAGATCCAGAAAAGTCAGAGTGTGGGGTTTTTGAATTGTGTAAGCCCACTTGAAAGACACAATTGTGAGGCTTTTAGGTGAACCTAGAAAAACCTATTTTTCATAGTGAACACTGATATCTACTGTGTGAGGATATTAAGAGTGGAGTAGCTATGTGGCTGTTGTTTAACAGTTGGTGTACACACAGGCAAACCACTATAATTCTTTGTGTATTGTGGATGTGTGGTTTATTTTCAGTATCTTTTATCATTCAATATTGTGGGATGTATGTGTGAATGTGAATGTTGTAATCCTTTACATTTCAAGCTTTGTGGAGAATGTTGTAATAGCTTATATTTCCTTTCTTGCTATTTCCTTTTTATTCCTCTCCAGTTTGAGTTTTTGATACACAAACCGTTCTAGTAAGGTTGTCCTTGCCATAAACCCTTGATTTTTATTGTGTAAGGTTGTCCTTAAAACAACATTTGTATCAACCTCTCAATACTAGAATTCGGGGTTGCTTTACAATTTCGTATTGTGGTTTGTTTAAAGTGCGATCTTTTCTTTAATTGTTTAAATTCCATTGTTAGCATTTTAATTTGGCATAGTCCTATTCACTCCCCCCCCCCCTCTAGGACATATAGCTCGGCCTTTTCAAGTGGTATTAGAGCCTAATAGCTCGTTAATTTTTTATATTTGGATTTATTTCCTAAGCTAATCGATCTAAGCTATTTAGAAGATGTCGAATTTTGATAGTCTTTCAGTCACTAGGCCTCCACCATTTGATGGCACCAATTATGCCTATTGGAAAGCCAGAATGAGGATTTTCTTAAAATCTATGGATGAAAGTGTGTGGCTAGCCACAGTGACTGAATGGACCCCTCCTACCACTGAAGTAACTGGTATCGATGGATCTAAATCTATGAGAGTAACACCTTATTTTTCTTGGACCACACTTCAGAAAAGTGAGAGTAGTGCCAAGGCAAAAACACTAAATACAATCACTTGGGCACTATCACTGGATGAATTAAAAAGAATTATATCCTGTGATTCTACAAAGCAAGCCTGGGATATTTTAGAAATGACACACGAGGGAACGTCAATTGTCAAGAAATCTAAAGTCCAAATCCTCACAATCAAATTTGAGGAAATACATATGGAAGAAAATGAAATGTTCATGGACTTCTATACAAGATTAAATGACGTTGTGAACTCTATGTGGGGTCTTGGTGATAAAATCCTAGAAAGTAAAGTCTGTACAAAGATACTATGCTCACTTCCTGAACGGTTCAACTCTAAGGTAACTGCGATCTAGGAACTTCGTGATACGGATAATATGAGGGTAGAAGAATTAGTTGGCTCTTTACAGACTCATGAGTTAACTTTTAAAGCTCCTAAAGGTAAATCTATTACCCTTAAATCTTCTAAATGTATTTCTCAGGAAAATTCTGATTTAGAAAATTCTTAAGATGATATGGCCCTTTTAGCAAAAAAGTTTTACAAAATTTTCAAAAGTAAAAAGAAGGTTGATTTTCAAAAATCTAATGATAAGAAAATATCTAAATGTAAAACTCAGAAGTCTTTAAAAGATAGTCAATGTTACAATTGCCATGAATATGGGCATTTAGCAAACAAGTGTCCCAAAAAGGACAAACCCAAAAAGAAGGGTATGTTGGCTACTTGGGATGAATCTCCTAGCTCTAAAGCCTCTTCCGAATCAGAAGATTCTGAAACCGAGTTAGGTAATGAAGTCAAAGCCCTTATAACTCTAGCCAAGTTCACTTTTTCAGATCATGATGATTCAACTAGTGAAGAAAATTTGAATAGTGATCATGAAAATGAAGAAGATCTTCAAGATGCTTACTTGCCCTCTTTACAAGGAAAGTTGTAAAATTGTTGTTAAACTAAAACTTCAAAAAGAAAAGTTTTTTAAGCCTAAAGAAAATTTTGATTCTCTTGTTTTAGAAACACTCACATTTCAGATTGTTTCGAAAAGACTAAATACGATTTAGATTTCAAAACTTCCCTTATTAAAAATCTAAAATTTGAAAATGAAAAACTAAAACTTGAAGTCTCTTCACTTTTGAGTTTGAAAGATACTTAGAGGTATGCCCAAGGTGATCCTTAATTAGAAAAACTTTTATCCGGATCTTGAAAATGTGGCGATCGATCCGGTTTGGGCTACGACAAAAGTGTTCCTCCTAAACAGAAGAATACTCCTCCTAAGTTTGTGAAAGGAGAGTCTTCAAACTCAAAAAGGAATAGTTCAAATCAAAACTTTTCTAAAATTACTAAATCTTTTCAATCTTTTAAACCTAAAAGTAACTATATCAACTATATAAATCAGAACCAAAATCCTTTAGCTGAGAAAATAGTTGATTTACTTAAGGAGCTCTTAAAATCTAACTCAGTAGATCATTCTTACAACAACTACAACTACAAGAAGACCAACTATACTCTTAAACCCAAAACAGTTATGAAATGGGTTCCTAAGGTTACTAGCTTGGTTGCCCACACCACTTTCAAAGCTTCAAGCCATTCAAAGTGGTACCTAGACAGTGGATGCTCCAGACACATGACTGGTGACAAAGGTCTGTTCACCAATCTTAAAGACATGACTGATGGTTCAGTCACATTTGGTGATGGTAGCAACTGCAGGATTATTGACCAAGGTACAGTTCAACTTTTTAACCTCCCTTTATTTGAGAATGTTTTATATGTAGAAGGTTTAAAACATAACTTGTTAAGCATTTTTCAAATATCCGATAAAAATCATAGCGTAAAATTTACTAATCAAGGTTGTGAAATTTTAAAGAAAAAGGGTTCTGTAATATTAACTGGTCGCAAAACTTCTGAAAACTGCTATATTTTAAGTGATTCTAGCTCATCTAATCAATCGTGTTACATGGTCCATACTGATGAGACTGAGTTATGGCATAAACACCTTGGACACGTACACTATCGCAATCTGTATAGATTGAGCAAAAGGGAACTGATAAGAGGTCTACCTAAATTACAGAAAGTAGACAAAATACGTGGCGAATACCAGATTGGCAAATAAACTATAAGTGCTCACAAAAAGGTGGACTCCAATGCCACATCCAAACTGCTCGAACTTCTCCACATGGATCTTATAGGACCAACCACGAAGGAGAGTCGAGGTGGCAAAAAATACATACTGGTAATTGTAGATGATTTTGCTAGATTCACTTGGGTAGCCTTTTTAAGGGATAAATCAGAAACCCTTGATGAAGTAAAAAGAGTTCTCAAACGGATCCAAACGGAAAAAGGTTCTCAAGTCTGTAAGATCCGTAGTGATCATGGATCAGAATTTGAGAATAACAGTTTTGAGAAATTCTGTTGCGATCAGGGAATATCACATGAATTCTCTGCACCCAAAACACCACAACAAAATGGAATTGTTGAAAGAAAAAATAGTACTTCAAGAAATGGCAAATGTAATGTTGAATAGTATGAAGCTTCCTAAAAATCTTTGAGCTGAAGTCGTAAATACTGCCTACTATATAATCAACCGGGTTTATACAAGTAAGTCAAATAATAAAACGGCCTATGAAATGTGGTTTGATAAGAAGCCTACTGTCAAATACTTTCGAGTTTTTGGCAGCAAGTGCTATATTTTACGTGACCGTAAAAATCTGGGTAACTTTGATACCAAAAGTGATGGAGGGATCTTTTTAGGGTATGCTTTAGACAATCGAGCGTATCGAGTACTAAATAAGAGGACCGGTGTAATTCAAGAGTCCATCAATGTGTTCATTAACGATCACCTGAATACACCTGCCTCAAGTTCAGATAATGATGAATTTCTTCCAATTGACAAACCAGATACTTCATCAAGTCAAAATAACTCTGAACTGAGGACTGTTAAAGATCATCTAACCACTTAGATTCTTGGAAACTGTAACGCCCTGAAAATCGGGGGTCGAGCATAAACTCCACTCCCGAGTTCCAGAACATCACTTATGCAACAAAATGAATGATGTTTGAATGTTGACTGTATTCGTGCATTGAACATGAGTGAGATTAAGCCAAAGCAGCATATCATACTCCAGAGACAGTTAAATTTGCAAGCGGAAGACTGTGATAGATAGATAAAATATATAAACTAGGAAGAGTCTCCAGAGTGTGATAACATTACCAGGTTAAATAATTTCAAATACAGTTCTAAAATATACCAAATGTGAGGAAGTGTAATGTCTCCTATCCCAAGTACCGTAGCCCCGTCAATACAATACCAGGTCTTCATAGACCTGTCAGATATTACGTGTAGGAGAACTCCTCCTCAACATCATAGTAGTAGTTCGGCTCTGCTTTATAAGCATCGCCAACACCTGAAACTCAACAAATCTGGTTGGTGTTGCAAACACCGTCCCGTAACGTGGGAGTGAGTGATCAACTCAGTGGAACAATAAAGCATAGGTTAAGTTATCAATTCAATCAAGCAGTAATGATAAAGCAGTACAAATCAAACAATTCTAACTACTCTTATTAAGTGCAAGAATGAAATGACATGATGCTGTATGCCCTTGCCAAACCACCCTCATGCGACATCATCTTACGTTCGCGAATGCTTAACTCCCTCAGTGCGCCACATCTACTAAGCACATGCGGTGCGATGATGATCATGATTACCGAGTTATTATTAGTCCATTTCAAACAGCAATATTGGGAAACTAAGGTACCTCCCTTGTATCATTCCCAAACATGATCCATTCTAGGGTCGTCAATCCTAGTTAATCTCATACGACATTATGGTTTGAGAGGCTTAGCGAAGGCATCACAAAGAGCTCGTCACCCGTCAGCACGGATACAGATCTCACCGGATGCGGCTCAATTGCTGACCGTCAGCTCGAGTACAGGTCTCACCATACTCGGCTCAATCACTAGCCGTTAGCTCGAGTACATGTCTCACCGTACTCAGCTCCACTCATACTCTAGTTGCTGTGAAAGATTCGTCGCCAATCACAGACTCTTGGAGTATACTCGAAGATACTACGGAAGACTCGTCGCCCGTCAGCACGAGCACAAGTCTCACCGTACTCGGCTCTCGCCGTAAGTATCGACAACTCGAATACAGTGTCCCATACCACCGTATTCGGCTCACGAGTTTGGTTGCGCAATGGTCACTACGGGGAGACACATGGCCCCAGCGTAGGCCGACAGCTCGACCACGGTGTCCCATACCACCATGTCCGGCGCATGCGTCTTAGCGGATCGAGGTACCATGGTTAAAAGGGGTTTCACTGGTAAGTTTGGTACCCTAGGTTCAAGCAGTAGCGTCCAAACAGGGTGAACATGCATAAGGCAAATCGGGTTACTTGATGAGCTCGACTAGCACGATCGCCCGTTGAGCTGCACGACATGAAGTGCATAAACAACTTCGTGTGGCCTAGCCACTGCCGACAGGCAACGCACGACTCGAGTTCGTCGAACACATCCCACGTGGCAAATAAATCTCAGCCACGAGTTCAATCCCGTTACCGATTGTCTGGGCCATAATCATAGCCCCAAACACAATCCATTGCAGATAGATAAAGCATAATAGATCAAGATTCAACTCATACAATCAAGATCTGGTATTATCCGTTTAGGGCTGCCAGGGCTGTTGCACGTACTCGTTGCTCCGCTCCCCCATCACCCATGACGGATCATACAACGTAAATATAAATTTAAACATATGCATTACATAGTTAAAATCATAAAGCAGTTGAGCATGTTATGAATCACAACACAAGCATGAGTTTGTACATGTTCAATTCCTAATCACACAACTAATCAAGGAGATCATACACATAGTTAAAAGAGGTTGAGAATCATATCTCAACATCCTTATACATTATGATTTGCTAACTACTACTCATTCAGACATTTCAAGAAACACTTAAACAAACATACATCAACATACATGACATATGTCGATCACATAGGCATTAGGCCAAATCCTTTCACTAGGGAGTTGCCCCAATCATAACACACATACACCCACGACGGATAGTCATGGCAAGCAGGAATCCAAGTTCCATATTCATTCAGTCATTTCCACAAACACTTGGGCCACACATTTTAGCATATATAGTGTATATTGGTCGTGGCGTGACTTAGGGCAAATCCTTTCGTCAAAGGGGGTATCGCCAATACATCAATCATGAATCCATGATAATTAGTCATGGTGAGCACGAATGAGAATTCTATACTCATTCAGCCATTTCCACAAACACTTAGAATACACTATCACAACATACATGGTGTATGTTAGTAAAACATGTATTAGGGTTATCCTTTAGCCAAACGAGTATTTTATCCATGTATACCATAATCATACTACAAATAATCATGACAATTACATTTCCAAAACTTACACATATACGGTATTTCTAGAATACACAATTTCAACATACGTAGCATTTACAAGTGAACATGTATTACGGCGATTCCTTTCGCCAAACTAGTATTTTGTCCATATATAGTATAATCATACATTAAATAAACATGTCAAACATTTCTCCAAAAAAAATACGTATACGGTATTTCTACGTATACCTAGATTATGTGAAATTCCATATTCTACAACGTTAATCGAAACAGGAAACGGAAAGCACTTTGTACATGTGCAATTGCATGCAGATCATGAATCTATCATTATCTGACATTGAAAGCGTTGAAAACCCTAACCTATACACCTAAAGTCCGCACCTTTTGTCGTAGAATCGTAACGGAGTTGATAGGTTTGCTAAGCTTCCGTATTCGGCAGTTTGGCAACCTAGAGAACGAAATAGGTTAGCTATTTCACAACCTACAACAGTCTAAACCCCAAAACAGATTAGGGTTAGGGTTTCTTACCTAGAAAAGACGTCGGAAACGCCGGAAAAGCGTCAAGAAAGGGATGGTGTAGCCCGTGTGGTGGCAGGGAACGACGGCAGGGAGATTCTCCCACTTCTCCCTCACTTCCTCTCTCTTTTCCCTCTCTCAAAACCCAAATTCGTATGGCTGCCATGAGAGAGGGTTTAAGGTCCTTATATAGTCTCAAAACTCACCGAAATAGACTCCTGTTCAAGGGTTACTGCTAATATAGGTATTTCGTCACTTTTTCAGCTCAAAAGAGAGGTTCTGGTGGCCCTCCTTGAGTCAAACATCAGACTTAAGCTCACCACACATGGATCTATGTGGGATTACGTTTTCGACTCAATCGAATTCCCAGATCACACGTGGCGGACCACTTTCAGTTCAACGGTCAGTTGGCCACGATCCGAAATTCCAAGTACATGTAAATGTTCCTGAAATTTTTCCTGATCTGAGGGTGTAATTTGGTCTGATTCTGACGGTCTGGTTGCTTAATACTGATGCACAAGCGAATGGTGCCAGATCACTATTCCTGATATTTATTTTGGAATGGGAATAGTGTTTTTTCACACTCCCTCGCTCCGGATCCAACGAATGGCCGTGGGACATCGGCTGGACCTGATTTTCGAGATGATTGTCAAGCCCAGTGAGGCGGTCCTAGTTCCTTAACTTCATGTTAATCGGACTTCCGAGGTGCGGCCTAGACCTAATACGAAGTTTCATTTCATTCCCGAGAGCAGCCGGGAAATGAGTTGGTTCTACTAAACTTTAGGGTAACCTAGAGTCACTGATTTTGCAAGTTTTGGGTCTTGCAGATCGTATTTAAAGCGATCCCAACGGATTTCATGGCTAATCGAGTTTTGCACTTAGTTAACTTTGTTAAATTTCTAAAGGATTTAATCCTAATTGTTTTCTGGTTGAGATGGTACTTAGGCCTTTGTAGTTTGTATATAAAGTGATCCAAGTTTTACTACTTAGCTAGTTTAAGTTAGTGTCTAGGGCGAAAGTGCTTTGAAAAATTGAAAGCATAAGGTAGTGAAGGGTGGGATTTGTGAAGAAAATGGTTTAAAGAGCAATTTTAGACTGTGGGATTGAGTTTTGACAAGTTGATAAGGTCTTAGGATCAACCCATTGCCCTAGGACGTCTAATCCCAGGTTGGCAAAAATCCGGGATGTTACAGAAACCCTCTCATTGGGGTGCCCACTCGTAGACAACTAGAAGATATATGTAATTACATGTGCTTTACATCTCAGACAGAACCGACTAACGTAAAAAAAGATCTTACTGATGAAAACTGGATTATTGCGATGCAAGAAGAGCTTAATCAATTTGTTAGAAATGATATCTGGTACTTAGTTCCTAGACCTAAAGATAAACATATTATCAGAACTAAGAGGATTTTTAAAAATAAGTCTGATGAACTTGGTAATATAATTAGCAACAAGGCTAGACTGGTTGTACAAGGGTACACTCAAATTAAAGGCATTGATTATGATGAAACCTTTGCCTTAGTAGCTCGTCTTGAATCAATCAGACTATTTATATCCATTGTTTTAGAAAGTTTAAAATTTATCAAATGGATGTAAAGTGTAACATCCCGGATTTTTTGTCAACCTGGAGTTAGACGTCCTTAGGCGATGGGTCAATCCTAACATCTGATTAACTTCTCAAACACTAAATTCAAATGTCTTAAATCCCTTCTTCAAACCATTCTCTTGAAAACCTCACCTTTCCTTCACAAATCTCACCTTTCACTATCATATCCTTCAAACTCGTCTAAGTGCTTTCATTTTAGACACAAATATTAAAGTCTAGGAGATGTTGATCATTCCGTACAAAGACCCGAGTCCCACCTCGAGTAGATGTCACTCAGGATTAAATCCTTTAGAAATTGGATGAGGATTGACTAGTGTTAAACTAGAGTTCATACGAAATCCGCACTAATCACTTTAAATATGATCTGCAAGACCCAAAACTTGTAGAATCATTAACGCTAGGTTACCCTAAAATCTAGGATTAATCTCATTACCCGACTGCTCTCGGGAGCATCACGAAACTCCGTATCAGATTTGGACCGCACGTCGGAAGTCTGAATAATATGAAGTTATAGAATTAGGACCGCCTTGCTGGGCTTGACAACCATCTCGGAAATCAAATCCAGATAGTGTCCCAGTACTATTCGCTTGAGCCCGGAGTGAAGAGTGTGAGAAATGTGAAATTAATTAAAAATAAAATACAAATTTACGTAATCTGGAACGTGTCGCTTGCAGAAAATTTTTAAGCAACCAGACTGTTAGAATCTGACTAGATTACACCCTCGGATCAGGGATATTTGCACCTACGTGTCAGTGTACTTGAAATCTCTGATCGAGTTTCACTGACCGTTGAATGAAAACTGGTCTGCCACGTGTGATTTGGAAATCCGACCGGAATGAAAACTTAACTAAACTTAGATCCAGTGTTAGTGAGCTTAAGTCCGACCGCACATAGAAAAGGGGCCGCCAGAAGTGCTCTATTAGATCAAAACGGACCCGCTTTGGACATAACCTAAGTATACTTTGATCCTGAGTCTATTTTGGAGAGTTTTGGGGCTATATAAGGACCTTAAACCCTCACTCTCTCATCCCATACGAATTTGAGAAAAACCTAGGAGAGAGAAGAGAGAAAAGAGAGAGAAAGTGTAAGAGAAGTGGGAGCATCTCCCTGCCAATCTACCCTTCCGCTATACAAGCTAAACCATCCAGTTCTAATTGCTTTTCCGGCGATTCCAGCTTCGTTTCTAGGTAAGAAAACCCTAACCCTAACCTGTTTTAGGGTTTGGATTGATTCAAGTAGCAAAATAGCTAACGTAACTCATGATTTAGGTCATCATATCGACGTTGACGAAAGCGTAGAGATTCTATCGACTCCGTTACGATTTTACGACATAAAGTGCAGACTTTAGACGTATGGGTTATGGTTTTCAATGCTTTCAATGTCAGATAATGATAGATTCATGATCTGCATGCAATTGTACATGTACAAAGTGCTGTCCGTTTCATTTTTCGGTTATACGATAACTATGTTAAATATACTGTATTCCTCATATTTGTAGAAAATACCGTATACATATGAAATACAGATTTGTGCTTGCCATGATTAATTGTTGTCTAGGTATGCTAGATACATGTGTATCAACTTCTGGGTGAACGGATTAGCCTAACACCTGTTATATTAACATACGTCGTGTATGTGCTAGTTGTAGCCTAAGTGTTTGTAGAAATGCTCGAATGAATATGGAACTATGAATTATGCTTGCCATGACTATTGGTCGTGAATGCATGATCGTGGTTCATGTGGCAATCCTTTGTGAAAGGATTCGCTATGACTTGTGTTTTAACTAGCATATTATAGGTATGTTGGAATGTGTAGTCTAAGTGTTTGTGAAAATGCTTGTATAGATATGTACTTAATCTAGTAGTGCCTTGAGTAGGTGTTGAGATAGGATTCTCAACTACCTTAGTGATGTATATGATTTCCTTCATGTAAATTGTTTAGTTTAAACACTTACTGGTTTATGAAACGTATGTGTTTAGTTTTCCTGTTTGCATTGTGTTTTATAACATGCTTGTTAATATGTTTGAATTACTTGTTTATTTAATTCTGCTCTGACTACTTCACATGCTTAAGTTGTATTCCATAAAAGCTTTGATGGGTGATGGGGGAGTGGTGTAACGATTCCGTGCAACAGCCTTGGCAGCCCTAAGCGGACGATGTTGGACTTTTGATGTTTATGATTTGGACTCTTGATTTGTTTCTGCTTTGACTGTCTCATATGCTTACCCGTTGAAATGAAATGAAGTTGGGACTATGAGTTAGTCCAGGCAATCGGTAATAGAATGAAATTCGTGGCTGAGATTCATTCGCCACGTAGGGTGTGTTTGACGAACCTGAGTCGTACTTCGGTTAGCAGCAGTGGTTAGGCCACGCGAAGTGTTTATGCACTTCATGTCGTTCAATTAATAATGCGCTCGAGCTAGTCGAGCCCGCCAAGTAACTCGATCCGCCTTATGTATGTTCACCATGTTTGGACGCCTTTGCTTAAACCTAGGGTACCAAACTTACCAGTGGAATCCCGTTAACCATGGTACCACAATCCGCTAAGACTCATGAGCCGGGCATGGTAGTATGGGACACCGTGGTCGAGCTGTCGACCTACGCTGGGGCCATGAGCCTCCCCGTAATGACCAGTGAGCAACCAGACTCGTGAGCCGAATACGGTGGTATGGGACACTGTATTCGAGCTGTCGGCCTACGTTGCTTTGATGGGTGATGGGGGAGTGGTGTAACGATTCCGTGTAACATCCCTGGCAGCCCTGACCGTACCCGGTGTAGTGACCTCGAGCATACTCTGAATCTGCGGAGAGGCGACAAGCCTTCCCGTAGTAAACAGAGTATAAACTAGGCCTGTATTGATAAGGTGATGGGGGAGCGGTGCAACGAGTGCGTGTAACAGCCCCGACAGCCCTTTACAGCGACTTAGAACCGCATCATCGAACGAGAGTATCTAGGACTGACGACCCTAGAATGGATCATTATTTGGGAATGATATAAGGGAGGTACCTTAGTTTCCTAATACTGTTGTATGAAAAGGACTAATAACAACTCGGTAATCATGCTCATCATTGCACTGCATGTGCCTGGAAGATGTGGAGCACTGAGGGATGAACGCATGCCACGGACGTAAGATGGTGTCGCATGAGGGAGTATGTTGGTGAGGGCATGCATCATGACTGCATTTTCATACTTGCATTAATAAGAGTATTTAGGAGTGTTTGACTTTACTACTTTATCGTTACTGCTTAACTGAATTGATAACATGTTAACCTATGCTTTATTGTTCCACTGAGTTGATCACTCACTACCACGTTACGGGACGGTGCTTGCAACACCAACCAGACTGTCTTAGCTGCAGGTGATAGCGATGCTTATGAAGCAGAGCCGGACTACTACTATGATGTGGAGGAGTTCTCCTACATGTAACTCTCTGACGGGTATATGAAGACCTGGAATTGCATTGACGGGGCTATAGTATTTGGGATAAAAGACATTACACTTCCTCAATTTGGTATATTTTAGAATTGTACTTGTAAATAGTTAACCTGGTAACATTATCACACTCTGGAGACTCACCACAGTTTATATAGTTTATATATCTATCACAGTCTTCGCTTGCTATCTCACTTGTCTCTGGAGTATGATATGTTGTTTTGGCGTAATCTCACTCATGTTCAATTGTAACATCCCAAAAAATTGAGGGTCGAGTAGTAACTCAACTCTCGAGTTTCCAGAACATCACTTATGCAACATAGATAATGATGATTAAATGTTGTCTGCATTAATGTAGTGAACATGAGTGAGATTAAGCCAAAACAACATATCATACTCCAGAGACAGTGAATTAGCAAGCGGAAGACTGTGATAGATATATAAAATATATAAAAACTGTGGTGAGTCTCCAGAGTATGATAACATTACTAGGTTAATAAATTTCAAGTACATTTCTAAAATATACCACATGTGTAAGTGTAATGTCTTCTATTCTAAGTTCCATAGCCCCGTCAATACAATACCAGGTCTTCATAGACCTGTCAGAGAGCTACATATAGGAGAGCTCCTCCTCAACATCATAGTAGTCCGGCTCTGCTTCATAAGCATCGTCATCACCTTAAACTCAACAAATCTGGTTGGTGTGCACAACACCATCCCGTAACGTGGGAGTGAGTAGCTAACTTAGTGGAACAATAAAGCATAGGTTAACATGTTATCGACTCAATCAAGCAGTAATGATAAAGCAGTACAATCAAACACTCCTAACTACTCTTATTAATGCAAGTATGGATGCATTCATGATGTATGCCCTCACCATACCCTCCCTCGTGCAACACCATCTCACGTTCGCGGCATGCTTTCATCCCTCAGTGCTCCACATCTTCCAGGCACATGCAATGCATGATGAGCATGATTACCGAGTATTTATTAGTCCATTTCAAACAGCAGGATTGGGAAACTAAGGTACCTCCCTTGTATCATTCCCAAACATGATCCATTATAGGGTTGTCAGTCCTAGTTAATCTCAGACGATGGTATGTTTTCTAGGTCACTACAAAGGCTGCTAGGGCTGTTACGCACAAAGGTTACACCACTCCCCCATCACCTCTTAAACGATTCATCACAATACAGAAACAGGCCTAGTTCATACTCTATATACCGCGGCAAAACCCTAAGGCTCATTGCGATCTCAGAGTATGCTCGAGGTCACTACAAAGGGCTGTCAGGGCTGTTACGCACAAAGGTTGCACCGCTCCCCCATCACCTTATCAATGTAGGTCGACAACACGAATATAGTGTCCCATACCACCATAATCGGGTCACGAGTTTGGTTGCTCACTGGTCACTACGGGGAGACACGTGGCCCCAGCGTAGGCCGACAGCTCGACCACGGTGTCCCATACTACCATGCCTGGCTCATGAGTCTTAGCGGATCGAGGTACCATGGTTAACGGGATTCTCACTGGTAAGTTTGGTACCCTAGGTTCAAGCATTAGCGACCAAACATGGTGAACATACATAAGACACCCGGGTTACTTGACGTGCTCGGATAACTTGAGCGCATAACAAGTTGAGCGATATGAAGCACATAAGCACTTCATGTGGCCAACCACTATCGCCAACCGAAGTACGACACGGTTTCGCCAAACACATCATATGTGGCGAGATGAATCTCAACCACGATCTCAAGTCTGGTACCGAATGTCTGGACTATGGACATAGTCCCAAACTCAATCAATTCTCAACCATAGCATGTGGGGTAAAGCATGATAAACCAAGTAAATCAAGCACGCTAGCAAGCATGTCTTAAAGCATATTATAAAGCATGTTATGAAACAAGTTACAAAGTATGTTAAAAAGCATGTTATAGAGCACTATACAAATAGGGATACAAACACATATATTTCATAAGTGAGTGGTTAGAGTAAACAACCACATGGAGGGAATCATACGTGTCTCTAAGGTAGTTGAGAACCCCATCTCAGCACCTACTAAGGCACAAACATCTAAACACTTACTCTCACAAGCATTTTCACAAACACTTAGAGTACACCATTTCAACATACATGACGTATGTTAGTAAAGTATGTATTAGGGCTATCCATTCGCCAAGCGAGTATTTTACCCGTGTATATCATATTCGTATAATAAATAATTATGACAATTACATCTCCAAAATTTGTACATATACGGTATTTCTAGAATACACAAGTTCAACATACATAGTGTATATAAGCAAACAGGTATTACGGCGATTCCTTTCGCCAAATAAGTATTTTATCCATATACTATATAATCATACAACAAATAATCATGGCAAACACATTCCCAAAATTTGTACGTATACGGTATTTCTACGTATACCTAGAGTATGTAAAATTCCATATTCTGCATCTTTAATCGAAACAGGAAACGGAAAGCACTTTGTACATGTGCAATTACATGCAGATCATGAATCTATCATTATCTGACATTGAAAGCATTGAAAACCATAACCTATACACCTAAAGTCCTCACCTTTTATCGTAGAATCATAACGAATCCAATAGGTTTGCTAAGCTTCCGTATTCGGCAGTTTGGCAACCTATAGAATGAGATAGGTTAGCTATTTCATAACCTACAACTATCAAAACCCCAAAACAGATTAGGGTTAGGGTTTCTTACCTAGAAACGGAGCTGGAATCGCCGGGAAAGCGATTAGAACGGAGTGGTGGAGCATGGATAGCAGCAGGGAAGAGTGGCAGGGAGATTCTCCCACTGCTCCCACACTTTCTCTCTCTTTTCTCTCTTCTCTCTCTAGGGTTTCTCTCAAATTCGTATGGCTGTCATGAGAGAGGGTTTAAGGTCCTTATATAGCCTAAAAACTAACCGAAATAGACTCCAGGTCAAAGTATACTTAGGTTATAACCAAAGTGAGCTGGTTTCAGCTCAACGGAGGACTGCTGGCGGGCCTCCTTGACCCAAAGGTCGGACTTAAGCTCACAGACACCGGATCTACATTTTATTAAGTTTTCATTTTGGTCGGGATTCCAGATCACGCGTGGCGGACTAGTTTCAGTTCAACGGTCAGCGGACCTCGATCGGAGATTTTCGAGTACATATAAATGTGTATGAAATTTCTCCTGATCCGAGGGTGTAATTTGGTCTGATTCTGACGGTTTGGTTGCTTAAAACTGATCCGCAAGCAATACGTGCCAGATCACTATTCAAGATATTTTATTTTGAATTAATTTCACATTTCTCACACTCTTCACTCCGAGCACAAGCGAATAGCGATGTGACACTATCTGGATTTTATTTTCGAGATGGTTGTCAAGCCCAGCAAGGCGGTCCTAGTTCCTTAACTTCGTGTTAATCGGACTTTCGACGTGCGGTCCAGATCCAATACGGAGTTTCGAGATGCTCCCGAGAGCAGCCGGGTAATGAGATTGATCCTAGATTTTAGGGTAACCTAGTGTCAATGATTCTACAAGTTTTGGGTCTTGCAGATCCTATTTAAAGTGATTGGTGCTAATTTCACAGGCACTCTAGTTTAAACTAGCTAAATCTCGCCTAATTTCTAAAGGATTTAGTCCTGAGTGATTTCGGTCTGAGGTGGTACTTAGACCTTTGTAGCAATGTTTAGTTTAAGTATTGTTCTTCATCACCTAAACTTTAAGGTAGTGTCTCATGTGAAAGTACTTAGAAGGATTTAAGGAATGAGGTAATGAAATGTAAGATTTGTGAAGAAAATGGTTTGAAAAGGGATTTAAGGCTTTAATTGAGTGTTTGAGAAGTTAAACCTGTGTTAGGTTTGACCCATCGCCTAAGGACGTCTAATTCTAGGTTGGGAAAAATCCGAGCTGTTACATCAATGCACTAATACAGACAACATTCAATCATCATTCATTATGTTGCATAAGTGATGCGCTGGAACTCGGGAGTCAATTTTATGCTCGACCCCCGATTTCTAGGGCGTTACATAAAGAGTGCTCTTTTAAATGGAGATTTACATGAAGAAGTGTATGTTGATCAACCAATGGGTTTTGAAGACCCTAAAAATGTTAATCATGTCTATCGCTTAAAAAAAGGCTCTCTACGGTTTGAAACAAGCTCCCAGGGCATGGTACGAAAAATTGACTAAGTTTTTACTAAGTCATAATTTTCTAATGGGAAGTGTTTATAAGACTCTTTTTGTTAAGAAACATAACGATCATATCTTAATAGTGTAGATCTATGTTGATGATATTATTTATGGATCTACTTGTGCTAACATGACTATTGAGTTTGTAAATCTTATGAAATCTAAGTTTGAAATGAGCATGGTTAGGGAATTGAATTATTTCTTAGGGCTGCAAGTAAAACAACAACCTGATGATATCTTTATTTCTCAAACCAAATATGATCTGAACTTAGTGAAAAAGTTCAGATTTGAGAATGGGAAAAATTTTGATACTCCTATGAGTACTACATTAAGACTCTCAAAGGACTCTAAAGGTAAAAGTATAGATCCTAAATTATATCGTAGTATGATTGACAGTTTACTTTATTTAAATGTGAGTATACCTGATATTGTTTTTAGCATTGAAATTTCTACTAGATATCAATCTAACCCTAAAGAGTCACACTTAACTGCTGTTAAGCGGATTATGCGATATGTCACAAGTACAACAAATTTGGGTCTTTGGTATCCACATGATACTAGTGTTCAATTGGCTAGGTACAGTGATGCTGATTGGACTGGTAATGTTGATGATAGGAAATCAACCAGTGGTGGTTGTTTCTATATTAGGAACTGTTTAGTTTCTTGGCAAAGTAAGAAACAAAGTTTTGTATCGCTCTCAACTGCTGAGGTATAATATATCGCAGCTGGAAATGCATGTACTCAACTTGTATGAATGAATAAAATGTTCAGCGATTACAGAATTGTACAGGATTCAATGGTTTTATATTGTGATAATTCCAATGCAATAAATATATCTAAAAACCCAATCTAGCATTCACGAACCAAGCACATTGACATTAGATATCACTACATTCGTGAATTAGTGGAAGAAAAGACAATTTCATTGGAATACATTTCGACCGAGACTCAACTTGTCACTAAATCGCTCGACAAAAGCAGGTTTAATAAATTGAAATTTGATCTTGTTATATACAATTTGAATTGTTTACTCATGCTTGTATGTATCATAGTGTATATATTTGTTAAATTATAATTTTAAATTTTAAAATTATGTGGAAAATGCATATTTTTATCTGCGCTCGACTAGTCGTGTAGCGCGCTGGTGCTTTTAATTTGGGGGAAAATCACTTTTCTTCCTCATTTTCTTTTCCTCTCCAACGAGTCTAAGCTCGACCGGTTGTACCCAACTTTTTTTATTCTTCAAGGTTAGTGCGTTATTTCAGTTTTTCTTATAGATTCAAGTGTTTATCACTTCATTTTATTACTTGGGGTGATTTATTTCAAATTTCCTTGAAGATTTTGGGGTTTTCTTCTCAAAAATCTGTTTTTGAAGAAACCCACTCTACATCTTTTACAACTTCTTGATTCCTTCTTTTCATCATTGTAAATGGATGCTAGAGGTAAAAAAGAAAACTTCTCGTGGTGCTTTCTCACCTAGATCGACACCTTTAACTAGGCGCCACCTTCGGTCACCCGAAGATAATCCCTCGTATGTGTGGGATTTACGATTGCGCAATGTTATTGGTGAGCGACCTATGGATATTGATCATATTACTCCATTTGAACTCCTTCCACTTCTCCAATCTGTATGATGGGCTAACATTCTACATTAGGGTGGGCCAGCATACCAATATATTGCGCAGGCTATGTTTGCGTGTATTTCTGAATTTTCGACTGAGAATTTAACGTTTACAATAGCAACTAGAGAAGGTCCATTTGAAATAGACCATCATTTGATTTCTGCTCTAATGGACATACCTGTTAATGACGAGGGTATTCCTATTCACACTCTAGTTGACAAACCATCGTAATCAGAAAAACGTGTGCTAACTAGAGCTTTGTGTAATATATATACGCAATGGACTCATAAGGGGAATGCGCTTACTTCCAAGTATTTGTTACCCAGATCAGGGTTCTTCACAGAATATTTATTTCAAATTTGTATCCACGTTCTGGTAACAAAAATGAACTCACCTCTTTCATGGTTCGGATTTTGCATTCCATCATCTCTGGTGCTAAAGTTTGTCTTCCTTCTTTGATATGTCATTTTATCATTTAATTCCGTATCCATCCTGGACACAGTGATATTCCTTTTACATTTCTTATGACTGTGTTAGCCACTCATATGTTAGTAGTTATGCCTGTTGGAGAGGCTCCTATTCATCACCTTATTTTTAACAACTCAAATATAAACAAGATGAAATTGGGATTGGCTCTTGGACAAGTAAATGTGGGTGGTGGTGGTGCTGAAGAAGTGAATGAAGAAGAAGGTGGTGATTTACCTTCAAATGATATAAACATAGATGATATTTTTAATGAGATTGAATCAGATTCTGAGGCTGACCCTAATTACCAGCCTTCTGATTTGAATGGGAGGTTGCATTCTCTTAGAGGAACAGGTGGCTCAGATACCTATAACCTAAGATACTCAGTTTGTTTATATGCGCAAATATATGAGGTGCATGAACAAGGGCTTACACCAAATTGATCCATCTATTCCTGCTCCCTCTTCTGGATCTGATTAAGTACTTTCTTATTTGGCCTATAATAACTCTTATGATACCTTGTTTTCTTTCAATTTGTGAGACTGACTTTGGATGAACTAGGTTTATGTTGGTTACTTATATGAACTTGATTTATGATGATTTATGTTGGATGAACATTATTTGCTTAGATCTTTCATATCTTGCTATATTTGCTCCTTTTTCCTCTTCCATATCTTTATTGCTTCCTTTGTCACATTGTGACAAAAAGGGGGAGAATGTTTTGTTATGCTTGCTTATGGATATGGATATGGTTATGTGGATTGTGGGTAGTGGCATATTTTTTTATGTGTTCTACTAAGGGGGAGTAAGTAAGAAGTGTGTTTTGACTATTTCGTGATGATGTGTTCTGGTTATTATTGTAACTAGTGCATTATACTCTCTTGTGTATATATGGTGCATGATTCTTTGTTGAGCTTGTAATGCTTCTCTTATTTCTAATGGTGCGTTTTGTCACAAATTTGATAAAGGGGGAGATTGTAAGTGTTATGGTTATTTGCTCCTTTGATTGTCAAAATTTGTTGTGCCAAAACCACAGTATGTGACTTGGGTAGCACATTTATATATGTGTTCAAGACAATGCATCACATGTACAAGGACAATGCTTCAAGTCAAGAACAAAATCTACTTCAAGAAATGCAAGATCAAATACATTGTTCACTCCTTTAAGCTTCAAAGTTCTAAGTTTTAAAGCGACATTGAGAGACAAGCCAACTGTTCTCAAGACTTAAAGTGATGTATAACTCAAGTACTACAAATTCAAGCTTCAAAAGATCTCAAGTTCAAGCTCCATTATGTGTCGAGATCTCAAGCTTCATGAACTTCAAAAGATTGTCTATCATTTGAAGAAAAGAAGGTTCAATGTTCATACTTCATGTCCAAGGTATGGAAGACCTTAGATTGACCTTAGGGTAGGTCATTTTTAATACATAATTCAAGTTAAATCACTTTATAAGTGTTTGGTCTGTTCTTCAACTAGTCCTGGACTCTGTTTGACTAGTCCTAGCATTGGCTCGACTAGTCCAAGAAATTTCACGACCAGTCCTAAGTTGTTGCGAATTTTCAGAATTTTTTGGTTGAGCTACGACCAGTCTTGGAGACTGTTCGACTGGTCGTGTAAACAGTGCACGACTCGTTCACGACTAGTCCTACGGCTTCGACTTAAAGTTTGACAACTATTCCAGGTTCCATACAACCAGTCGTGACCGGTCGTGCATGGCCTACGACCAGTCGTGGAACGGTTTTATCAGATCGCGCTAAAAATTTCAAAATGATGTTGGTCCCACGACCAGTCGTAGTGTCCTTACTACCAGTCGTGGACGTGATTTCTTCATCTATAAATAGAGCATGAATTTCAAAGTTTGATATCCAATTCAAGTATAATCAAGTCATCACTCTGAGAGATAAGTTAGTATTCTTTTTAAGATATATTGTGCTTATTTGATATTCTCTTTTAATAGCTTTGTATATTTGATTTTGTATTCTGCATTCCAATCTGATTTGAAAGTGGGATTCAAGAATTCCCACTTCTTGGAATCAAAATCAAATTGAGCTAGTCCAACTTGATTTAATTTAAAATCAATTTAGAATCTAAAACCATTTCATAAGTGAGTATTGGACATTGAACTTCTATTTGAACTTTTACTCCGATTTGGTTCTTCTGGGTTGCAGCAAAAGGAGAAATCCAGGTATTTTACATTTGTGTAAATCTTCTGTTTTTGGTTTCTTTTGAGATTAAGCTAGAAAAATCTCATTATTTTGGTTATCTGAGGAGATCCAGAAAAGTCAGACTGTGGGGTTTTTGACTTGTGTAAGCCCACTTGAAAGACAGAATTATGAGGGTTTTAGGTGAACTTGGAAAAGCCTATTTTTCATAGTGAACGCTAATATCCACTATGTGAGGATATTAGGAGTGGAGTAATTGTATGGCTGTTGTTTAACATTTGGTGTACACACAGGCAAACCACTATAATTCTTTGTGTATTATGGATGTGTGGTTTATTTTCTATATCTTTTATCATTCAATATTGTGGGATGTATGTGTGAATGTGAATGTTGTAATCCTTTACATTTCAAGCTTTGTGGGGAATGTTGTAATAGCTTATATTTCCTTTCTTATTATTTCTTTTTTATTCCTCTTCAGTTTGAGTTTTTGATACACAAATCGTTCTAGTAAGGTTGTCCTTGCCATAAACCCTTGGTTTTTATGGTGTAAGGTTGTCCTTTGAACAACATTTGTATCAACCTCTCAATACTAGAATTTGAGGTTGCTTTACATTTCCGTATTGTGGTTTGTTTAAAGTGCTATCTTTTCTTTAATTGTTTAAATTCCACTGTTAGTATTTTAATTTGGCAGTCCTATTCACCCCCCTCTAAGACATATAGCTTGGCCTTTTCAAAGGATGAGTGGAAGGATGATTAGAATCTATCACACGATCAAATCAAGGGTTTCTAGTTTGCGTAACTCATATGCCTTTGCGATGAACATCAAAAGCGTCGAAATGCTGCTAAAATTGCTACTAAACTATTGCTTTCTCTTTCATTCATTATGCATATTCATTGTAATCTATCATAGAATCAAGGGAAATGCAAGGATGTAAATGAACTCAGAATGAATAGATACTTTGTGATCATTGTTCTCTTATTCTTTCTTTGTTATCATTGAATAAATTTCCCCAAATCGAATACATTTGTTTCTTGTCGAAACAAAGAGAGAATGGGGTTTTTTTCTTAGGTTGTATGAATGTTTCATGAGAGAGAAATGGACGGACACGGGAAATGAGTTTCTTGAGAGGGGGAAAAGAAAAAGGCACCGCGGTTTTCCACATTTTCACCTACTATGGTCCTTCTACGGTTTTAGACCATAACTAAAAGCTCTCTGGACTGTAGCCATCATACCAACCTTCACAGCCCCTCCGCATTCACACGTCTGACGGGTTTTAGACGGACGGTCTTGTCAAGGGCTTTGTGGGGTCCATCGTGATGCGTTTGATATATCCTCTCCGTCCATTATTTATGTAATTTTTTGATAGGGAATGGCCCCAACATCTAAGCAAATCAAAGGTCTATTTGAACCATACCATCGATCAATGGTAGGTATTAATATCCACTGTTTCCTACCGTGTGGTCCACTTGAGCATTCGATCTACTTCCTTTTTTGGGTTCTTGCCCTAACATGCTCTTTAAAAACGGATAAACATATTTGATGGAGCACACACATTTTTATGGGCCTCGTAGAGTCCCTTATGAGGCTATCCCAGGTTCTATGAACGTGTGGAAGTGTTAGCTTTTAGCCACGGTATGGGCATTTTTTAGCTACGGTTTTAAGCCGTAGTAGTGTAGCTACAGTCTATATCCGTAGCTAAAAATTAGCATAGTCCGTAGCCTTTGATCATTTTTTTGGTAGTGACGGCACAAGCATTCTAGGATATCAGATCAGCATTAGGAACACTTGTGTCATCCATTCAAAAGATGGAGTCACACTTAGCAATTGGCGAGAAAGGGATGCTTCCAGCCCAACCTCTCCTAAATCCAAAACCACAATATAAGATTAGTGGCTTAAGCTCTTCACATCAAATGGAGCAAGCCAGGTCTATCACTACGCTTAGGAGTGGGAAAACAATTGACAAATCTATTTCGGTAAG
This sequence comes from Magnolia officinalis, assembly GCA_021015155.1. Classification (NCBI taxonomy): domain Eukaryota; kingdom Viridiplantae; phylum Streptophyta; class Magnoliopsida; order Magnoliales; family Magnoliaceae; genus Magnolia; species Magnolia officinalis. The sequence continues at coordinate 49,367,306 of JAJHSJ010000006.1, forward strand.
GGATGAAAAGCCTAAGGACCCGAAAGTTAATGAAACTGATAGACGTAGCAATGCTCCACATAAGTTAGAATTGGAACTTCAAAGTAAACTAGTTGCTCCATTCCCCTAACGGTTGATTGCAACAAAACCTCTCTAACTCTCAGGACATTCTAGAGGTGCTTAAACAAGTGAAGGTCAACATCCCTCTACTGGATGTCGTTAAACAAATACCTTCATATGCCAAATTTCTGAAAGATCTATGCACGACCAAAAGATGGCAAAACATTCAATTGAAAATCTTTTTGAAAGAAAAAGTGAGTGCCATACTAAAACAAGATGTGCCACAAAAATACAAAGATCCTGGTAGCCCAACCATTACTTATGTAATTGGGAACTACTGGATTGAGCATGCACTTCTTAACTTAGGAGTGAACATAAATTTGATTCCTTACTCCGTCTATGAACAATTGGATTCCTTACTCAGTCTACGAACAATTGGGTCTGGGTGAATTAAAACCCACCCAGACCACATTACAACTTGCCGATCGTTCAGTTCGTGTACCGAGAGGGATAATTAAGGATGTGTTGGTCCATGTTGACAAATTCTACTTTCCAGTAGATTTATCGTCCTAGATACCCAACCCATCCTGGATATGAGCACTCAAATCCCTGTCATTCTTGGTCGACCATTCCCAGCCACATCAAATGCAATAATTAATTATAGGAATGGAGTCATGAACTTCTCATTTAGAAATATGACATTGGAGCTAAATATCTTTTTCAATATGAGCAAACATGCAGAGGATGATGATGATCCCCATGAGATTAACATGATTAACTCTTTCATAGAAGATAGAGATCTTCCGCCTCTATACTCTGATCCTCTAGAGACGTTCTTGGCTCACTCCCATGATTTATATGATGATATGATTAGGGGGATGGGTGACATGCTTGATACTATGCCAGTACTTGAAGTTAACTGGTGGAGGCCACAATTTGAAGAATTACCCCAAACTGATGTAGTGCCTCTACCGTCTAAACTCAAAGCATTGAAGCTTGACCTAAAACCTATACTCTTCGATTTGAAATATGTCGATTTAGATCAAGATGAGACATACCCGGTGGTGATTTCTTTTCACCTAGAGTAAGAACAGGAGAGTATGCTTATCTCAACTCTCATTGAGCACAAAGGAACCCTTTGATGGTCGATTGCGGACCTCAAGGGAATTGATCCTTTGATTTATACTCGCCACATTCTGTTCACAACCCCAAGTGTAGGGTCGTGATATAGTAATAATCTCGGTGAGACCGAGGTCGAATCCACAGGGACTAATGTCGTGTGTTTTCTGAAAGTGTAACGCCCTGAGAATCGAGGGTCAAGTAGCAACTCAACTCCCGAGTTCCAAAACATCACTTATGCAACATATATGCTTATGATTAAATGTTGTCTGTGTTAGTGCATTAATCATGAGTGAGATTATACCAAAACAATAATTCAGACTCCATATCAAGTTGTAAAACGCAAGGAGAAGATTGGAAGACATAAATAGACGTATATAAGTCAAAAGATCACGATTGGTCTCCAGAGTATGAATACATCACTGAGTCACCATATACATGTAATAGTCTCAAAATCAAAATGTCAAACAGTACAACTACAATGATAATCCCTGTAGCCCCGTCAATCCAGATGGCCTAAGCGAAGCCGCCGGAGAACTGCATATAAGAGAACTCGTCCTGATCGTCATAGTAATCAGGCTTCGCCTCCTGAGTCGCATCATCGTCTGCATCTAAGACAGAGTCTGGTGGGTGTTTAGAACACCGTCCTAGAACGTGGGAGTGAGTGATCAACTCAATGAAATCATAGAGCAAAGGTTAACATGTTATCAATTCAGTCAAGAAATAATGATAAAGCAGTACAATCAAACAATCCTAGATACTCTTATTAATGCAAGAATGAAATGTAGTCAAGATGCATGCCCTTGCCTACACTCCCTCGTGCGACACCATCTTACGGTCGCGGCATGCTTTCTTCCCTCTATGCTCTTCAACACGGGGCACATGCAGTGCGATGTTATGAGCGTGATTACCAAGTTTTTGTTAGTCCTTTTCATACAGTAGGATTGGGAAACTAAGGTACTTCCCTTATATTATTCCCAAACAAGGATCCATTCTAGGGTCGTCAGTTCTAGTAAATCTCATACGATGTTGAGGTTCTAGGTCACTGCAATGGGCTCGTCGCCTGATCAGTGCAGGCCTAGTTTATACTCTTGTTGCTACGGAAGGGTCGTCGCCTCCACGTAGACTCAGAATACGGTCGAGGTCACTACAAAGGGCTCGTCACCAAATTAGTGTTGGCCAACAGCTCGAATACAGTGTCCCATACCACCGTATTCGGCTCACGAGGCGATGTTGCTCACTGGTCACTACAGGGAGGCTCGTCGCCCCTGCGTAGGCCGACAGCTCAACCACATGGAGGCATCCGATACATAGGTAATGAAATGGGGGTCGCACCAGGCACAAGATCAATAGTAAAATCGATCTCGCGCCAAGGAGGGTAAGGAAGCCCACTTATTATACTTAGACTCGACTATGCCCTCGGTGGGGGATATTGTGACGCTCCATCACTATGATCACATGTGGGCGGGCACACGTGGATGGACACTGAGTGGGCGGGTCATGAGGACTTGAGCGAGCTACCAGTGATTGACAGGCTACTGTGTTAGCAGGCTACTATGCACACAGTGGAGGAAGAACTTTGTCCCACATCGGGAGCATTGTCAGATGTTGTGGTGGCTATAAGTTGGATTCCTTCCTTAACTGTCGTGCCACGTTTTAATCAGTGAGTCTATCTTGATATTTGGACTAGATCCATCATCCTTCTTTAGACCTCATCATTTGTATGCATGTTGTGATGGATGATTGATTAGAGCATATGTCATTGGGCTAAGATGCTTATGAGACTCCTTGTGAGACAGAGTTGCCCCCACATGATTGTACGATGCCCGCAATGGCCTAGATAAGGTATATTGCATTGCATCATTGGCATCTGATATTTGACTCTCTATGATTCCGTGTTTGCATAGCTGATCTGTATTGTGTATTTGGATATTGTATGACTTATGGACTTGTCAGTATTTCCGCTTACTCTGATATCGTATGATTCATGATCATGCTAGTATTACCGATGTTGTATGATTTATGGCATTATATTGCATCTTGGCACTTACCTTACACATTTTTACCACCCTCTAAGCTTTTTACAAGTTTATGCACGATAGATGCGTGCAAGTGGCGTTAGGTTGCAACAGCGTTGAGCATGGAGCGGGCAGCGGTCTCTTGGAGCTTTGATTTTGACATATGTATTTCCCTTTCTGCATTGTATTCAAACGTTTCTATTAGTGGATATGCGATGATGATGTTGTCTTTGTAATTTGGGTAAATTTGTGGTTATGCTTCTTATGAGACAAATGTATGTTGGAAAATCCTTCTTGTACGATCTTAGGATCGAAATATGGCGTATGCACGCTGGGAGTCGAGAATGGGGTACTACGGAGGCTGTCGGCATCGGATTCGGCGATCGGGAATTTTGTGAGCCCGGTTTCGATTTTGGGGTGTGACACCGAAGTATTTGGTCGAGGCCGAACTCCTAGGCCGAAGTTGGTACCCGAGGCTGACCTTCGAGGCCGGAGTGATTTTTCGTCCCTCAAGCAATATTCCACTGTCATCGAGTCTGGCTACTCAGCTCATATGTCTCGTACATTTGGTCAGTCCATTTTTAACTATAACAAAATTCATTGATCTACCATTGACTCCAGGCATGATAGATGCTTTGAATTACCTGCAATCAACACCTTGATGTTTTATGAGGGAACCAATTCAATGGAGTTCAAATTTGTTTTGAAAGTATATGAATGATTATTTAACTGCTCCATTATCCGACTGGATAGAATAAGACTTCAATTCTAGTTGTGTGATCCAATTGAATCAAGTAAATTAACATTAAGAAAGTTATAAGTGGATCCTTGGCACTCTAGTATTTTATTTCTAATAATTTCTTCACAATTACTCTTTTAATCCAAAATTTAATAGTTAGTTTAGATTCTAGTTCTAGTTCTAACATATTTTGGAAATTACACAATATAAAGTCCCCATGGCTACGACCTCGGTCTCACTGAGTTATTACTACATCACAGCCCTGCACTTCGGTTTGTCATAAAACGAGCGTTGAAGTTATAAATTGTAAAAGAAAACTAAATGACTCCACAAGCTGGTATATTATTACCTACTCTTGAGTTGACCTTTTGTTTAATTTTCTAATCAATGAATGTTTCTCATAGTCTCTTCCGAGTCAGAAACTTCTAGTCTTTCTAGAAAAGATTGAGCAACATCGACCATAGTGTTTGGAATATATATCTAAGCTTGAGAAGGTGGTACAAAGACTAGCTTTTCATAGGTCGAGAGCTCTCTAGTTATTGTGAAAAAGAAGAGAGAAAGTAAGACAGGAAGATTGCAAAATAATTAAAAAGGACGAGAACAAAATATTGAAATAACTTTTACTAAATTTGACTGAACAACAGTGGAAAATCGATCGACTGCTCGCGAAATTTTGGTGGGATTGATGACCAAATCTAGAGCTTGGTTAGATGAGGAAAGTGGGGGATTAGGACGATATGGCTTGAGAATTCGATCAAAAGGAAGATATGGATTATTTAATATTTCATTTTTATTTATTAAAAGCTCTATTGAAGCGAGCAACTTTGTGTCTCTTATAAGCCTATTTCATCTCCCAGGAATATTTTAAAGGGAGAATACCTGTCATAATTTGGTTTTGAAATATTTTTCAAATGCTGCAATAGCTTTGATTGAAGAAAAAAAAAATACCTGGAATAGATTGACCAGAAGTTGCATGAAATATAGGAAGAGGTGTTAATGTAAGTGTAAAAGTTTGTCAATTACATGTTTCAAGTTCGGATAAGCCCCATGGACAATCAAATACTCAAGAAGACTTAAAGACATGCAAAAACCAAAGTGGAAAGAAAAGTAAGATAGGTGTGCCATGGTATGTAACATCCTGGATTTTTGCCAACCTGGGATTAGACGTCCTTAGGCAATGGGTCGCTCCTAACACCTTATTAACCTGTCAGAACTGAATCCCAAAGTCTAAAACCGCTTTTGAACCCATTTCCTTCGCAAATCTCACCTTTCACCACCTTGTTCTTTAAAATTTCTAAGTACTTTCACATTAGACGTTATCTTAAAGTTTAGGTAATGAAGAACAATACTTAAACTAAACATTGCTACAAAGGACTAAGTACCACCTCAGACCGAAATCATCGAGGACTAAATCCTTTAGAAATTAGGCGAGAATTAGCCAGTGTTAAACTAGAGTCCTGTGAAATTATCACCAATCACTTTAAATACGATCTGCAAGACCCAAAACTTGTAGAATCATTGACGTTAGGTTACACTAAAATCTAGGATCAATCTCATTACCCGTCTGCTCTCGGGAGCATCTCGAAACTCCGTATCAGATCTGGACCGCACGTCAGAAGTCCGATTAACATGAAGTTAAGGAATTAGGACCACCTTGCTGGGCTTGACAACCATCTCGGAAATCAAATCCAGATAGTGTCCCAGTGTAATTCGCTTGAGTCCGGAGCGAGGAGTGTGAAAACACTTGAATTTCCTTACAAATAAATATCTCAAATAGTAATCTAGCACCTCTTGCTTGCGGATCAGTTTTAAGCAACCAGACCGTCAGAATCAGACCAAATTACACCCTCGGATCAGGAGAAATTTCATACACATGTCCATGTACTCGGAATCTCCGATCGAGATCCGCTGACCGTTGAACTGAAACTGGTCCGCCACGCGTGATCTGGGAATCCGACTGAAACGAAAACTTAACTCCATCTAGATCCAAGGTTGGTGAGCTTAAGTCTGACCTTTGGCTCAAGGAGGCCCGCTAAAAGTCCTCCGTTAAGATGAAACTGACCCGCTTTGGTTATAACCTAAGTATAGTTTGACCTGGAGTCTATTTCGGTGAGTTTTTAGGCTATATAAGGACCTTAAACCCTCTCTCATTGCAGCCATACGAATTTGAGAGAAACCCTAGAGAGAGAAGAGAGAAAAGAGAGAGAAAGTGAGAGAGAAGTGAGAGAATCTCCCTGCCTTGCGTCCCTGCAGCTATCCATGCTTAACCGCTCCGTTCTCATCGCTTTCCCGGCGATTCCGGCATCTTTTCTAGGTAAGAAACCCTAACCCAAATCTGTTTTGGGGTTGTATAGGTTGTAGGTTATGAAATAGCTAACCTATTTCATTCTATAGGCTACCAAACTGCCGAATATAGAAGCTTGGTAAACCTATCGTATTTGTTGCGATTCTACGGTGAAAGGTGCGGACTTTAGGTGTATAGGTTATGGTTTTCAATGCTTTCAATGTCAGATAATGATCGATTCATGATCTGCATGCAATTACACATGTACAAAGTGCTATCTATTTTCTGTTTCGATTAAAGATGAAGAATATGGAATTTTACATACTCTAGGTATCTGTAGAAAGTACCGTATACGTATAAATTTTGGAAATGTGTTTGCCATGATTATTTGTTGTATTAATATATTATATATGGATAAAATACTTGTTTGGCGAAAGGGTTCGCCCTAATACATGTTTTTGCTAATATACACTATGTATGTTAAAATAGTGTATTCTAAGTGTTCGTGAAAATGACCGAATGAGTATAGAATTCTCATTCGTGCTCGCCATGACTAATTGTCATGGATTTATGATTGTTGTATTGGCGATACCCCTTTGACGAAAGGATTTTCCCTAAATCACGCCACGACCAATATACACTACTTATATTAAAATGTGTGGCCCAAGTGTTTGTGGAAATGATTGAATGAATATGGAACTTGGATTCCTGCTTGCCATGACTATTCGTCGTGGGTGTATGCGTGTTATGATTGGGGTAACTCCCTAGTGAAAGGATTTTGTCTAATACCTATGTGATCAACATATGTCATGTATGTTGATGTATGTAGTCTAAAGTGTTTGTTGAAATGTCTGAATGAGTAGTAGTTAGTAAATTGTAATGTATAAGGGTGTTGAGATATGATTCTCAACTCCTTTAACTATGTTTATGATTTCCTTGGATAGCTGTGTGATTAGGAATTTAATATGTACAAACTCATGCTTGTGTTGTGCTTCATAACATGCTCAAATGATTGTATGATTTTATCTATGTGATGCATATGTTTAAATTCATGTTTACTGTAACGCCCTGAATTCGGGGGTCGAGTATGAACTCAACTCCCGAGTTCTAACGCATCACTTATGCAATATAGATAATGATGATTAAATGTTGTCTGTGTTAGAGCAATAAACATGAGTGAGATTATACTAAAACAGTAATTCATACTCCAGATCAATTGTATAAAGGCAAGCGGAAGATTGAAACTGTATATTCATGTATGTAAAAGATACAAAATCATTTCATTCTCTAGAGTATGAACCCATTTGAGTCACCATATACATATATCTATTTTATGTTCAACAAGGTCAAAAATACATCTAAGGATGAAATCCCAGCAAATCCCGTCAATCCGGCAGTCTAGTCGAAACCGCCAGAATACTGCATAAATGAGAACTCGTCCTGATCCTCACCATAGTCCAGCTCAGCCTCCTGAGTCGCCAGCTCATCTAAAACTGAGACAGAGTCTGGTTGGTGTGTACAACAACGTCCCGTAACGTGGGAGTGAGTAGCTAACTCAGTGGAACAATAAAGCATAGGTTAACATGTTATCGACTCAGTCAAGCAGTAATGATAAAGCAGTATAATCAAACACTCCTAACTACTCTTATTAATGCAAGTATGAATGCAGTCATGATGGTGCCCTCACCGACATACTCCCTCATGCGACACAATCTTATGTTCGTGGCATACTTGCTTTCCTCAGTGCTCCACATCTTCAGGCACATGCAATGCATGATGAGCATGATTACCGAGTTGTTATTAGTCCATTTCAAACAGCAGGATTGGGAAACTAAGGTACCTCCCTTGTATCATTCCCAAACATGATCCATTCTAGGTTCGTTAGTCCTAGACAATCTCATACGATGGTGTGTTTCTAGGTCGCTGCAAGGGCTGCCAGGGCTGTTACACGAAATCGTTGCACCACTCCCCCATCACCTTATCAATACAGGCCTAGTTTATACTCTGTTACTACGGGAAGGCTCATCGCCTCACCGCAGATTCAGAGTATGCTCGAGGTCACTACAAAAGGTTGTCAAGGCCTAGTTTATACTCTATTACATGGAATCGTTGCACCATTCCCCCATCATCCATCAAGCAGTGTAGGCCGACAGCTCGAATATGGTGTCTCATACCACCATAATCGGCTCACGAGTCTGGTTGCTCACTGGTCACTACGGGGAGGCACGTGGCCCTAGCGTAGGCCGACAGCTCGACCACGGTGTCCCATACCACCATGCCCGGCTCATGAGTCATAGCGGATCGAGGTACCATGGTTAATGGGATTCCACTGGTAATTTTGGTACCCTAGGTTCAAGCAGTAGCGACCAAACATGGTGAACATACATTAGACATATCGGGTTACTTGACGAGCCTAACTAGCTCGAGCGCACAATCAACTGAACGATATGAAGTGCATAAGCACTTCATGTGGCCTAACCACTGTCGCCAGCTGAAGTACGACTCGGGTTCGTCAAACACATCTTTCGTGGTGACATGAATCTCAACCACAATCTCAAGTCTGGTACCAATTGCCTGGACTATAGACATAGTCCCAAACTCAATCAATCCTTACTCATAGCATGTGGTGTAAAGCATAATAAACAAAGTAATTCAAGCATGTTAATAAGCATGTAATAAAGCATGTTATAAAACATGTTACAAAGCATGTTATAAAGCATATTATAAAGTACTATATAAATAGGAACACAAACACATATATTTCATAAGTAAGTGATTAAAGTAAACAACCACATGGAGGAAATCATACATGTCTCTAAGGTAATTGAGAACCCCATCTCAACACCTACCTAAGGCACTAACATCCAAGCACTTACTCTCACAAGCATTTTCACAAACACTTAGAATACATTATTTCAACATATATGGTGTATGTTAGTAAAACATGTATTAGGGCTATCCTTTCGCCAAGTGAGTATTTTATCCATGTATAATATATTCATATAGCAAATAATCATGACAAATACATCTCCAAAATTTATACGTATACGGTATTTTCTAGAATACACAATTTCAACATACATAGTGTATATAAGCAAAACATGTATTAGGGCGAGTCCTTTCGCCAAACAATTAATTTATCCACATATAATATATTTATACAACAAATAATCATGTCAAACACATTTCCAAAATTTGTACGTATACGGTACTTTCTACAAATACCTAGAGTATGTAGAATTCCATATTTTTCATCTTTAATCGAAACGGAAAATAGACAACACTTTGTAGATGTGCAATTACATGCAGATCATGAATCTATCATTATCTGACATTGAAAGCATTGAAAACCATAACCTATATACCTAAAGTCCTCACCTTATACCGTAGAATCGCAACGGATCAGGTGGGTTTGTTAAGCTTCCGTATTCGGCAGTTTTGTAGCCTAAAGAATGAAACCGGTTAGTTATTTCATAACCTATAACCTTCACACCCCAAAACAGATTAGGGTTAGGGTTTCTTACCTCAAAACGAAGTCGGTATCGCAGGGAAAGCGACAAGAAAGGGGTGGTGCAGCTTGTGTAGCGGCAGGGGATAGTAGTAGGAAGGATCTCCCTCAACTCTCTACCTTTCTCTCTCTTTTTCTCTTCTCACTTAGGGTTTTTCTCAAATTCGTACGGTTGTGAAAGAGAGGGTTCTAAGGTCCTTATATAGCTTAAAATCTCTCCAAACTAGACTTGAGGACAAGGTATACTTAGGTTATAACCAAAGCGGCACCTTTCCAGCTCAACGGAGGACTTCTGGCGGGCCTCCTTGAGCCAAAGGTCGGACTTAAGCTCACCAACCTTGGATCCAGGTAAAGTCAAGTTTTCGTTTCAGTCGGATTCCTAGATCACGCGTGGCGGACCAGTTTCAGTTCAACGGTCAGTGGGTCTCGATCCGAAATTCCAAGTACATGGATATGTTTATGAAATTTTTCTTGATCTGAGGGTGTATTTGGGTCAGATTCTGACGGTCTGGTTACTTACAAAATGTCTGCAAGCGACACGTTCCAGATCACTATTCAAGATATTTATTTTGTAAAGAAAACAAGTGTTTTCACACTCCTCGCTCCGGACTCAAGCGAACAGCCGTGGGACACTGTCTGGATTTGGTTTCCGAGATGGTTGTCAAGCCCAGCGAGGCGGTCCTAAGTCCTTAACTTCGTATTATTCGGACTCCTGATGTGCTGTCTAGACCTGTTACGGAGTTTCAATGCGTTCCCGAGAGCAGTCGGGTAATGAGTTTGATCATACACTTTAGGGTAACCTAGCGTCAATGATTCTACAAGTTTTGGGTCTTGTAAATCGTATTTAAAGCGATTCAAATGAATTTCATGGTTAATCTAGTTTAGCACTTAGTTAACTTTGTCAAATTTCTAAAGGATTTAATCCTAAGTGATTTCTGGTCGAGGTGGTACTCGTGTCTTTGCACGGAAATTTACGAGTCGTTACAATCTACCCCCATTAAACAAAATTTTGTCCTCGAAATTTGTACCTTTTCATACTCCTCGAGAATCTGAGGGTAGTTCTTTCTGACCTCGGCCTCAGTCTCCCACGTAGCTTCCTCCTCTGTATGATGTGTCCACAGTACCTTCACGAGTGGAATCACCTTGCTACGCAGTACCTGCTCCTTCCTGTCAAGGATACGCGTCGGACGCAGCTCATACGTAGCATCCTCGCTCAGCTGTACCTGCTCCCATTTGATGATATGTGAAGGATCAGGAACGTACTTCTTCAGCATAGATACATGAAATACGTTGTGTACAGCTGCAAGTGGTGTGGGCAAAGCGAGACGATATGCCACAACACCCACTCGATCCAGTATCTGAAACGGACCGATAAACCTCGGTGTGAGCTTCCCCTTCTTCTCGAACCGAAGGACTCCCTTCATAGGGGAAACTCGGAGGAATACATGATCACCAACCTCGAACACAAGCAATCGCCGCCTCGTATCGGCATAACTCTTCTACCTGCTCTGCGCTATAAGAAGTCGACGCCTGATAATGTCAATCTTCTCTGAGGTCACCTGCACCAACTCTGGGCCAATCAGACTACGCTCGCCAACCTCAGCCCAACAATGCGGTGCACTACAAGGACGACCATACAGGGCCTCATATGGAGCCATACCAATACTCGCCTGAAAGCTGTTGTTGTAGGCGAACTCTGCATAAGGAAGTCAGTCATCCCAACTATCTTTGAAGTCCAACACACATGCTCGCAACATATCCTCCAGAATCTGATTCACCCGCTCTGTCTGCCCGTCAGTCTGAGGATGAAACACCGTATTGAACTTCAACTTCACACCCATCGCTTCCTGGATACGAGTCCAGAAGATAGATGTGAACCGAGTGTTTCTATCCGACACGATCTCTAAAGGAACCCCATACAGACGGACGATCTCTCTGATGTACAATCTAGCCAACTCGTCTGCAGAGTTCGTGACTCTGATAGGGAGAAAATGGGCCGATTTGGTCAACCGGTCCAAAATTTCCCAAATGGAATCGTGTCCCTTCCTCGCCTTCGGCAGTCCCGATATGAAATCCATGGAAATGAAGTCCCACTTCCATTCAGCTATGGGCATGGGCTGAAGTAGTCCAGGAGGTCGGCGATGTTCTGCCTTAACCTGCTGGCACGTCAGACAACGAGAAATGAACTCAACAATGTGGGCCTTCATGTTATCCCACCAATACGACCGTCTCATATCCTGGTACATCTTCGTGCTACCAAGATGCATCGCGAGCTTCGTATTGTGAGCAGACTCGAGAAGCTCCTGTCTTAAGTCAGGAATCTCAGGAACACATAGGCGGCCACGGAATCGTAGACCCCCATCAGAACCAACTCTCCACTCGGAGTCCTCGGCGTCGCTAGCTTGCTCTAGAAGCTCAGACAACCGCTCATCACCCTTCTGGGCCTCAATGATCCTGTCATCAATAAGTGGTCGCACCTGAACGTGCACAACACACTCAAATGGCTCCTCCACGGTGAGTCTCTACTAGAAGTCCCGCACGAACTCAACCATGTCCCATTCTGCTATCATCAACGGAGCCGCAAATGCTATAGCCTTCTTGCGGCTCAACGCGTCTGCCACAAGGTTCGCCTTGCCAGGATGGTAGGAAACCTCGAACTTGAAGTCCTTCAAGGTCTCCATCCATCGGCGTTGTCTCATGTTCAAGTCTCGCTGCGTGAATATATACTTAAGGCTCTTGTGGTCACAAAAAAGCTAGAACTCCTCTCTGTAGAGGTAATGTCTCCAGAGCTTCAGTGCAAAGATAACAGCTGCCAACTCCAGGTTGTGTGTAGGGTAATTCTCCTCGTGCTTCCTTAATTGTCTTGAGGCATACGAAATCACCCTGTCCTTCTGCATAAGGACACAACCCAAACCAACGCGAGACACGTCATTGTATATCGTGTACTTCACCCCTTACTCTAGCAATACTAGTACAGGGGCGGACGTCAACCTATCCTTCAGCTCCTTGAAAGCTACTTCCACCTTCTCATTCCAGGCGAACTTCAGGTCCTTCCGTGTCAACTAAGACAACGGTCTGGCAATTTTCAAGAAATCCTAGATGAAGCGTCTATAATACCCTGCCAGACCAAGGAAACTCCTCACCTCGGTAACCGAGCCAGGCTGCTGCCAATCCTGAACCGCGGCTACCTTAGCAAGGTCCACTGCTATCCCATCCTTGGGCACCACATGTTTGAGGAACTTAACTTCCTCCTGCCAGAAGTTGCACTTCTTATACTACGTGAACAACTGGTTCTTCTTCAACGTATCCAACACCGCTCTCAAGTGCTCCTCATGCTCCTCCCGACTCGTAGAGTATATCAGAATATCATCAATAAAGACGATGACGAATCGGTATAGGAATGGCCGAAATACCCAGTTCATCAGGTCCATGAACACAGCCGGTGCGTTCGTAAGACCGAATGACATCACTAGGAACTCGTAGTGCCCAAAGCATGTCTTGAAAGCCGTCTTCTGCACGTCCTCATCTCTGACGCGCAACTGGTGGTACCCTGACTACAGATCAATCTTTGAAAAATACTTCGCCCCCCTCAACTGATCAAATAGATCATTTATCCTGGGCAAAGGATACTTGTTCTTCACCGTGACTTGGTTCAACCTACGGTAATCAATACATAACTGTAGCGACCCGTCCTTCTTCTTCACAAATAGTACAAGTGCTCCCCAAGGAGACACACTGGGTCGTATGAAACACTTCCCTACTAGCTCGTCAATCTGTCTCCGCAGTTCCTCTATCTCACATGGAGGCATACGATAAGTCGGCAATGAGATAGGCGTCGCACTAGGCGTAAGATCAATGGTGAAGTCGATCTCGCGCCGAGGTGGCAAACCAGGAATCGTCACAAACACACCTGTAAAATCCCGAACCACAGGCGTATTTTCCAATGTCGGACCATCAACCTGCTCTAATAGGGTAGCATAACTACTGATGCGGTAATACCAACTGACCTGCATTGGGAAAGTAAAGATTGTGTCGTCAGGTCCACGTGCTGTCACGATCCGAGTATCACAATTGATCTCGGCCTTCATCTCCACTAGCCAGTCCATGCCGAGAATCACATCATAATGATGGAGCGGTGCGACCAACAGGTCGACAGCTACTGTCCTGCTCCCTAGGTCTATTGAACAACCCCGACACATCGTAGTGGAGTCAGAGAAAGTCCCTGTGGCAGTAAGGAGTCTCATCCCAATCATAGGACTAGTTTCCAACCCTAGTCGCTTGACCGCAGCACATGATACAATAGAGGTAGTAAACCCGGTCTCCACCAATAGAAAGACTGGAATACCTTGTACATGTGCAGTGACCTCGAAGGCCATAGGTGCTGAAGGTGCAGTATCTAGTTCCTCTGCTGTAAGCGCATGAACACGCGCTTGCTGTGATCGGTTAGGCTGAGGTACCATGGGCCGTTGAGGCGGCCGAAAACGAGGTGCAGGTGGTCTGAAAGACGGATGTGCAGGTGCCATCCGAAGTGACGGAGTCGATATAGCCTGTGGACGAGAACGACCGATCATCTGCGGTGGAGAGAACCCGCTATCCTTCATCCGCGCGAAACAGCTCCCAACAGAATGACCCTGTCTCCCGCAATACGTACAGGTCACAATAGGGCACCCCACCAGAGCCACTGGCGCTGCGATCCTGGGAGGCAAGTCAGCACGAGGCCTCTTGCCTAAGAAAGGCCTGCTATGCGTCTCTGGTCGTGGTCTCGTAACCATAGTACCACGAGAACGGGTCAGCCGATCCACATCCTGCTCGGCCATCATAGACATGTGAACCAGCTCCGCGTATGAAGGTATACTGATACAACACATCTTCGACCGTATATAAGGTTGCAAACCCCCAGAAAAACAACGTATCCACATCGGCTCGTCGGAAAGTATAGTCGGGACAAAGCGGCCCAACTCGGTGAAGCGATGCTCGTACTCAGTGACTGTCATGCCTCCCTGTCTGAGGCGTAAAAACTCATCCTCCCGGTCATGTCTATAGGTCTGTAGGTAATACTTCTCGTGGAACCGGAACTCAAATGCTGCCCAAGTCCACACATAGTCCATTGCGACAGACCGCAGCACACTGTCCCAACACAGGCTGGCCTCCCTCTCGAACATGAAAGTGGCCAACTCGACCTGCTCTGCCTCAGTACGGTGCAGCATCCGTAGCATCTTGGAGATGCGGTCTAGCCAAAACTCAGCCTCCTCAGGTCTGTGAGAACCCGTGAATGTGGGAGGCCTCAAGCACTGGAATCGCTCTAGTAGGCCATGAGTACCGACATCTCCCGTAGAGTACGTCACAGGTGTGGCCAGAGGCATATCCCCAAACTGAGCAGGTGGCTCGACAGCCTCAGTAGGGCATGTGGATGTCGGAGGTGGAGTCGTACTCCCACCCTGAGATAAGGCCTCAGCAATAGTGGCCATAAGCTGCTGGTGCTGCTGCTGCTGCTGCATCTACTGCTGATGCATCATCAACATCAACTGCTCAATCCTATCAGTAGGTGGAGCAGCCTGCGGCTCATATGGTGTAGAAGAGGATGCCCGGTTCTGTTCACGAACTGGGGGTGTATAAGGTGGCATACCACCAGTAGGGCCAGTGGAAGGCTAATCAGAGCCAGAACCCGGACCCGTAGGACCACCCCTGCGGGAAGGAGTCTAGTCCATCGAGTCAGTAAGCAGAAGGGGTGTCGTGCTCCTCGTAGATCTCTGTGGCATGCCCAATACAACATAGGGTACATTGCATGTGAGATAAAGCATGGCAACACAATACATCATCACTTAAGCATTCCACATACTTCATAGCAAAAGAGGTTATATGCATTTCATTAACAAAATTGTCATAATACATGGAATACAGAGTTACATGAATCACGACAGAAGATGCGGGGAAGCTAATACAACCAAGTTTCAACTACTACAAAAACACACTACTAACTACTACACATTCATCAACATGAAAACATAAACTGCCTAATGCGGTAGCAAAACTAACTACAAACAACAGTATGGATGGGTAGGCATCCGAATCAGGCGATGGAGGAGGAGCATTCATGTCCTGTACACAGCACAGGATGGTCTTCAACGTGTGAGACACCTTCTTAAAACTCCTCTTCATGTAGGTTTTGGTCACCTCAAGCTTGGCTTGGGTCTCACCAAGCTCAGCCCGAACCTGTCTAATCTCTTGCGGCAGGGCGGCCTGGTTCTCCTCAATACGAACCATACGAGCATCACTCGCTGCCTGAGCAGTGTCCGGCTCTGGTGCACCAGGAGGAGAGCTCTCCTCAGTATCCTGAGCCTCCTCTTCCTCTTCCTGTACATCATCGCCGCCTCCTTCTTCACTTCCTGCTTCGATGTAACATCCCGAAAAATTGGGGGTCAAGCATAACTCAACACCCGAGTTTCCAGAACATCACTTATGCAACATAGATAATGATGATTAAATGTTGTCTACATTAGTGTATTGAACATGAGTGAGATTAAGCCAAAACAGCATATCATACTCCAGAGACAGTTAAATTGCAAGCGGAAGACTGTGATAGATACATATACAATATAAAAACAGTGGTGGGTCTCCAGAGTGTGATAATGTTACCAGGTTAAATAATTACAAGTATAATTTCAAAATATACCAAAGGTGTAGTGTCATCTAGTTAACATCCCTGTAACCCCGTCGATCAAGGCATGGCTCACATGAAGCCGCCAGAAAATAACATACGCAAGAAAGTGTCCTCATCGTCACAGAGGTCTGGCTCCGCCTCACAAGCATCGCCAACACCTGTAGCTACAACAGGGTCTGGTTGGTGTTTAAAAACACCGTCCCGTAACGTGGGAGTGAGTGATCAACTAAGTGGAACAATAAAGCATAGGTTAACATGTTATCAATTCAGTTAAGCAGTAATGAAAAGCAGTAAAATCAAACACTCCTAACTACTCTTATTAATGCAAGTATGAATGACATGATGTATGCCCTCACCACACCCTCCCTCGTGCGACACCATCTCATGTTCGCGGCATGCTTTCATCCCTCAGTGCTCCACATCTTCCAGGCACATGCAATGCATGATGAGCATGATTACCGAGTTATTATTAGTTCATTTCAAACAGCAGGATTGGGAAACTAAGGTACCTCCCTTGTATCATTCCCAAACATGATCCATTCTAGCGTCGTCAGTCCTAGTTAATTCAGACGATGGTATATTTTCTAGGTCACTGCAAAGGCTGTCAGGGCTGTTACGCACAAAGGTTACACCACTCCCCCATCACCTCTTTAACGATTCATCACTATACAAAAACAGGCCTAGTTCATACTCCATACACCGCGGCAAAACTCTAAGGCTCACCGCGGTTCCAGAGTATGCTCGAGGTCACTACAAAGGGCTGTCAGGGCTGTTGCTCGCATTTGTTGCACCACTCCCCTATCACCCTATCAATGTAAGCCGACATCACGAATATAGTGTCCCATACCACCATAATCGGCTCACGAGTTTGGTTGCTCACTGGTTACTACGGGGAGGCACGTGGCCCCAGCATAGGCCGACAGCTCGACCACGGTGTCCCATACCACCATGCCCGGCTCATGAGTCTTAGCGGATCGAGGTACCATGGTTAAAAGGGATTTCACTGGTAAGTTTGGTACCCTAGGTTCAAGCAGAGGCGTCCAAACATGGTGAACATACATAAGACAAATCGAGTTACTTGACGAGCACGGCTAGCTCGAGCGCACATCAAGTTGAACGATATGAAGCGCATGAGCATTTCGTGTCAATCACTATCGTCAACCGAAGTACGACTCGAGTTCGTCGAACACATCTCAAGTGGCAAATGAATCACAGCCACGAATTCAACTCTGGTACCGATTGTCTGGACTATAATCATAGCCCCAAACAAAATCAATTGCAGATAGATAAAGCAGTAATGGATCAAGATTCAACTCATACAATCAAGGTTTGGTATTATCCGTTTAGGGCTGCCAGGGCTGTTGCACGCATTCGTTGCTCCACTCCCCCATCACCCATGACGGATCATACAACGTAAATATGAATTTAAACATATGCCTTACATCGATAAAATCATAAAAGCAGTTGAGGATGTTATAAAGCACAACACAAGCATGAGTTTGTACATATTCAATTCCTATTCACACAACTATCCAAGGAAAACATATACATAGTTAAAAGAAGTTGAGAATCATATCTCAACACCCTTATACATTACAATTTGCTAACTAATACTCATTCAGATATTTCAACAACACTTCAAAAGACATACATCAACATACATGACATATGTTGATCACATAGGCATTAGGCCAAATCCTTTCACTGGGGAGTTGCCCCAATCATAACATGCGTACACCCATGACGGATAGTCATGGAAAGTAGGAATCCAAGTTCCATATTCATTCAGTCATTTCCACAAACACTTGGGCCACACATTTTAGCATATATAGTGTATATTGGACGTGGCGTGATTTAGGGCAAATCCTTTCGTCAAAGGGGTATCGCCAATACAACAATCATATATCCATGACAATTAGTCATGGCGAGCACGAATGAGAATATTATACTCATTCAGCCATTTTCACAAACACTTAGAATACACTATTACAACATACATGGTGTATGTTAGCAAAACATGTATTAGGGCTATCCTTTCGCCAAGCAAGTATTTTACGCATATATAATATATTTATACAACAAATAATCATGGCAACCACATCTCTAAAATATATATGTATACGGTACTTTCTACAATACAGTATTTCTACATATATAGTGTATATTAGTAAAACATGTATTTGGGCGAATCCTTTCGCCAAATAAGTATTTTATCCATACATCATATATTCATACAACAAATAATCATGTCAAACACATTTCCAAAATTTATACGTATACGGTATTTTCTACGAATACCTAGAATATGTAAAATTCCATAATCTACATCTTTAATCGAAACAGAAAACAGAAAGCACTTTGTACATGTGCAATTGCATGCAGATCATGAATCTATCATTATCTGACATTGAAAGCGTTGAAAACCATAACCTATACACCTAAAGTCCACACCTTTTATCGTAAAATCGAAACGGAGTTGATAGAATTGCTAAGCTTCCGTATTCGGCAGTTTGGCAACCTATAGAACGAAATACGTTAGCAATTTCATAACCTACAACCACCCAAGCCCCAAATCAAATTAGGGTTAGGGTTTCTTACCTAGAAACGGAACTGGAATCGCCGGGAAAGCGATTAGAACGAAGCGGTGTAGCTCGTATAGCGGCAGGGAGATTCTCCCACATCTCCCACACTTTCTCTCTCTTTTCTCTCTCTCAATCTCAAATTTGTATGGCTGCCATGAGAGAGGGTTTAAGGTCCTTATATAGCCTAAAAACTAACCGAAATAGACTCCTGGTCAAAGTATACTTAAGTTATAACCAAAGCGGACTTGTTTCAGCTCAACGGAGGACTTCTGGCGGGCCTCCTTGAGCCAAAGGTCGGACTTAAGCTCACAAACTATGGATCTAGGTTCTATTAAGTTTTCGTTTCGGTCAGGATTCCAGATCACGCGTGGCGGACCAGTTTCAGTTCAACGGTCAGCAGATCTCGATCGAAGATTTTGAGTACATGTAAATGTGTATGAAATTTTTCCTGATCCGAGGGTGTAATTTGGTCTGATTCTGACGGTCTGGTTACTTAAAACTGATCCGCAATCAACACGTGCCAGATTACTATTCAAGATATTTTATTTTGAATTAATTTCGCATTTCTCACACTCTTCACTCCGAGCTCAAGCGAATTGTGCTGGGACACTATTTGGATTTGATTTCCGAGATGGTTGTCAAGCCTAGCAAGGCGGTCTTAGTTCCTTAATTTCGTGTTAATCGGACTTCCGACGTGCGGTCCAGATCCGATACAGAGTTTCGAGATGCTCTCGAGAGCAGCCGGGTAATGAGATTGATCCTAAATTTTAGGGTAACCTAGCGTCAATGATTCTACAAGTTTTGGGTCTTGCAGATTGTATTTAAAGTGATTAGTGCTAATTTCACAGGCACTCTAGTTTAACACTAGCTAAATCTCGCCTAATTTCTAAAGGATTTAGTCCTGAGTGATTTCGGTCTGAGGTGGTACTTAGACCTTTGTTGCAATGTTTAGTTTAAGTATTGTTCTTCATCACCTAAACTTTAAGGTAGTGTCTAATGTGAAAGTACTTAGAAGGATTTAAGGAACGAGGTAATGAAAGGTGAGATTTGTGAAGAAAATGGTTTGAAAAGGGACTTAAGACCCTTGAGTTGAGTGTTTGTGAAGTTAAACAGGAATTAGGATTTTCCCATCGCCTAAGGACGTCTAATTCCAGGTTGGAAAAAATCTGGCCTGTTACATTCGAGGTCAACACTCTCCTCACCGGCGCTATCTGACTCATCTCCAGACTCGTCGAGTCGGGCTTACCGCTGTCGAGGGCCGATCTTCATATTGTTAAGCGTCGCCTCGTTTATGACCCAGACTAGTGCAAGGTCCTTCATGTTCAACCTATAGCCGACATCACGAGCTATCTTGCATATCAGGCGGCCAAATGGGAGCGAAAGGTCGTTCCTGACAGATCGAACGACCTGAACTATCTGAAATAGGACGAACATGGGCAGGCATAAGTCGTCCCCTTGTCCCATCCTGTATAGAAAGTCCACCATCAACCGAGTACACTCCGTGCGGTTACCCGACCGTGGATACACATTATATGTGAAAATGTTGTGGAGCAAACAGAAGTCCTCAGTCAACTTTATCGCCGCAAGACAGTTTCCTCGCTTCCAAGAAACCCGTCGACCACAAAGGTATCGCGTACGGCGATCCCTTTCTTGCGCACTCCTGGAGAAGTCGTCATTAGGAAGCACTTGACCACGTGGGATCTTCATGACCCGAGCTACCTCAGCCACAGTAATTGTGCGCCTTATGCCCCTCACAAAGATAGTGAACTAAAGAGGCTCCAACAATGGGTCTATGATATGGGCGTAGAAGGCACGAACCGTGTTCTCACATGCAAGAGACTCACCTTCAAATATAGAATTCCATCCAATGTCCACCAAGTGGTCCATCATCGGGTGTAGCCCAAACATTCTCTCATCTACGTGAGCTTCAAATACAATCTTACGGCCAGCAAAACGACCATATTCGAAACCTATCGGAAAGGCATTTCTGATCGGATGTTGAGGATCCAGGTCTCGCTTCGACCTAAACTCCCGAACTGGGCTAAGGCTGGCTTCATCGTTCACTACTCTCCTTGAACGGGTTGGATGGTTAGGTCCAGCTTCATCTGCAGCGGTCTTCCTCTTTCCCATAAGAGAAAGAATGGCGGAGACGGAGAAAATGGCTGAGACAATGGCGAAGAAAGCCATGGAAAGTGATAATAAGAGAGAGAAAGGGTTGTTCCCCTTGCTTCACCATGAGATTAGATCTCAACAGTGACTGTAGAGGTCCAAACGACCAAGGTTTAAGAAGAAAGAAGAAGAGATGAAGTGGGGTAGGGGGCGTGCATGATTTTGGGATGAAATGGGGAGTGTATTGTAACATCCCGGATTTTTTGCCAACCTGGGATTAGACATCCTTAGGCGATGGGTCAATCCTAACACAGGTTTAACTTCCCAAACGCTCAATTAAAGCCTCGAATTCCTTCTTAAACCATTTTCTTCACAAATCCCACCCTTCACTACCTTGTGCTTTCAATTTTTCAAAGCACTTTCGCCCTAGACACTATCTTAAACTAGCTAAGTAGTAAAACTTGGATCACTTTATATACAAACTACAATGGCCTAAGTACCATCTCAACCAGAAAACAATTAGGATTAAATCCTTTAGAAATGTAACAAAGTTAACTAAGTGCAAAACTCGATTAGCCATGAAATCCGTTGGGATCGCTTTAAATACGATCTGCAAGACCCAAAACCTACAGAATTAGTGACTCTAGGTTACCCTAAAGTCTAGAGCCAAACTCATTACACGTTTGCTCTCGGGACTGAAACGAAACTTCGTATGAGGTCTAGATCGCACATCGGGAGTCCGATTAACACGAAGCTAAGGAACCAGGACCGCCCCACTGGGCTTGACAATCATCTCAAAAATCAGATGATTCCGATGTCCCACGGCCATTCTTTTCACTCCGGAGCGAGGGAGTGTGAAAAACACTATTCCCATTCCAAAATAAATATCTGGAATAGTGATCTGGCACCTTTCACTTGCGCATCAGTATTAAGCAACCTGACCGTCAGAATCAGACCAAATTACACCCTCGGATTAAGAAAAATTTCAGGAACATTTACATGTACTTGGAATTTCGGATCGTGGCCCACTGACCGTTGAACTGAAAGTGGTCCGCCACGTGCGATCTGGGAATCCGATCGAGCCGAAAACGTAATCCCATGTAGATCCGCAGAGGGTGAGCTTAAGTCTGACGTTTGGCTCAAAGAGGGCTACCAGAACACCCCTTTTGAGCTGGAAAAGTGACGAAATACCTATATTAGCAGTAACCTTTGAACAGGAGTCTATTTCGGTGAGTTTTGAGGCTATATAAGGACCTTAAACCCTCTCCCATTTCAGCCATACGAATTTGGATTTGAGAGAGGGAAAAGAGAGAGAAAGTGAGGGAGAAGTGGGAGAAACTCCCTGCCGTCGTTCCCTGCCACCACACGGGCTGCACCATCTCGTTCTCATCGCTTTTTCGGCGATTCCAGCCCCGTTTCTAGGTAAGAAACCCTAACCCTAACCTGTTTGGGGGATTTGATAGTTGTAGGTTATGAAATAGCTAACCTATTTCCTTCTCTAGGTCGCCTAGTTGCCGTATACGGAAGCTTAGCGAACCTATCAACTCCGTTACGATTCTACGACAAAAGGTGAGGACTTTAAGCGTATAAGTTACGTTTTTCAATGCTTTCAATGTCAGATAATGATAGATTCATGATCTGCATGCAAATGCACATGTACAAAGTGCTTTCCGTTTCCTGTTTCGATTAGCGATAAAGAATATGGAATTTCACATACTCCAGATATACGTAGAAATACCGTATACGTATTTTTGTTGGGAAAATGTTTGACATGTTTATTTAATGTTTGATTATATCATATGTGGGTAAAATGTTAGTTTGGCGAAAAGAATCGCAAAAATACATGTTCATGTGTAAATGTCATGTATGTTGAAATTGCGTATTTTAGAAATACCGCATACGTGCGGATTTTGGAAATATAATTGTCATGATTAATTGTTGTATGAATATGGTATACGCGGATAAAATAACCGCTTAGCGAAAGAATAGCCCTAATACATGTTTGCTAACATACACTATGTATGTTGGAATAGTGTATTCTAAGTGTTTGTGAAAATGGCTGAATGAGTATAGAATTCTCATTCGTGCTCGCCATGACTAATGGTCATGGATATATGATTGTTGTAATGGCGATATCCCTTTGACGAAAGGATTTGCCCTAAATCACGCCACGGCCAGTATACACTATATGTGCTAAAATGTGTGGCCCAAGTATTTGTGAAAATAGCTGAATGAATATGGAACTTGGGTTCCTATGTGCCATGACTATCCGTCGTGGGTGTACGCGTGTTATGATTGGGGCAACTCCCTAGTGAAAGGATTTGGCCTAATGCCTATGTGATCGACATATGTCATGTATGTTGATGTATGTTTGTTTAAGTGTTTCTTGAAATGTCTGAATGTGTAGTAGTTGGCAAATTGTAATATATAAGGGTGTTGAGATATGATTCTCAACCTCTTTTCACTATGTGTATGATCTCCTTTGATAGTTGTGTGATTAGGATTTGAACATGTACAAACTCATGCTTGTGTTGTGCTTCATAACATGCTTAACTGTTTTATGATTTTAACTATGTAATGCATATGTTTAAATTTATATTTATGTTGTATGATCCGTCATGGGTGATGGGGGAGCGGAGCAACGAGTGCGTGCAACAGCCCTGGCAGCCCTAAACGGATAATACCAGACTTGGATTGTATAATTTGAATCCTGATCCATTACTGCTTTATCTATCTGTAATTGATTGTGTTTGGGGCTATGATTATAGTCCAGGCAATCGGTAACGAGATTGAACTCGTGGCTGAGATTCATTTGCCACGTGGGATGTGTTCGACGAACTCGAGTCGTGCGTTGCTTGTCGGCAGTGGCTAGGCCACACGAAGTTGTTTATGCACTTCATGTCGTGCAGCTCAACGGGCGATCGTGCTAGTCGAGCTCGTCAAGTAACCCGATCTGTCTTATGCATGTTCACCCTGTTTGGACGCTACTGCTTGAACCTAGGGTACCAAACTTACCAGTGAAACCCCTTTTAACCATGGTACCTCGATCCGCTAAGTCGCATGAGCCGGACATGGTGGTATGGGACACCGTGGTCGAGCTGTCGGCCTACGCTGGGGCCTTGTGCCTCCCCGTAGTGACCATTGCGCAACTAACTCGTGAGCCGAATACGGTGGTATGGGACACTGTATTCGAGCTGTCGATACTTCGGCGAGAGCCGAGTACGGTGAGATCTGTGCTCGTGCTGACGGGCGACGAGTCCTCCGTGGTATCATCGAGTACACTCCAAGGGTCTGTGATTGGCCACGAGTCTTTCACAGCAACTAGAGTGTGAGTTGAGCCGAGTACGGTGAGACCTGTACTTGAGCTGACAGCTAGTGATTGAGCCGAGTACGGTGAGACCTGTACTCGAGCTGACGGCCAGCAATTGAGCCGCATACGGTGAGATCTGTATCCGCGCTGACGGGTGACGAGCCCTTTGCGATGCCTTCACTACGCTTCTCAAACCATAATATCGTATGAGATTATCTAGGATTGACGACCCTAGAATGGATCATGTTTGGGAATGATACAAGGGAGGTACCTTAGTTTCCCAATACTGCTGATTGAAATGGACTAATAAAAACTTGGTAATCATGAGCATCATCGCACCGCATGTGCTTTGTAGATGTGGCGCACTGAGGGAGTAAGCATTAGCGAACGTAAGATGATGTCGCTTGAGGGTGGTTTGGCAAGGGCATACAGCATCATGTCATTTCATTCTTGCATTTAATAAGAGTAGTTAGAATTGTTTGATTTGTACTGCTTTATCATTACTGCTTGATTGATTTGATAACATGTTAACTTATGCTTTACTGTTCCACTGAGTTGATCACTCACTCCCACGTTACGGGACGGTGTTCCGAACACCCACCAGATTTGTTGAGTTTCAGGTGATGGCGATGCTTATGAAGCAGAGCCGGACTTCTATGATGTGGAGGAGGAGTTCTCCTACATGTAACTTTCTGACAGGCCAATGAAGACCTGGTATTGTATTGACGGGGTTATGGTTCTTGGGATAGAAGGCATTACACTTCCTCACATTTGGTAAATTTTAGAACTGCACTTGTATTTATTTAACCTGGTAATGTTATCACACTCTGGAGACTCATCATAAGTTATATAATTTATCTATCTATCACAGTCTTCCGCTTGCAAACTTAACTGTCTCTGGAGTATGATATGCTGTTTTGGCTTAATCTCACTCATGTTCAATGCACGAATACAGTCAACATTCAATCATCATTCATTTTGTTGCATAAGTGATGTTCTGGAACTCGGGAGTTGAGTTTATGCTCGACCCCCGATTTTCAGGGCGTTACATGTATGGGCTGAAAAAAGGGGGAAATGGAAAGAATAGGGAGGTAGGGTTGTTGTGGACGATGGGAATGGATGGATTGTGGTCAAAATTTGTAGATTAAGTGATTGAAAGGGAGAGTTGAGAGAGAGACAACAACTTGGAGGGCTTGGAGGGGTGAAATGAGGAGAGGGGGGGGGGGGGCTGACGAACTAAAATAGGGACCCCCCGAACATTTTGCACGCACCAAACGTGCGTATGGGTCGGGCCGACCCTGACCAGGCCCGGCCCAACCTAAGTGGGCCCACCTGACCACGGTCCCGCCGCGGTCCACCTTGCCCGACGCCGCAGTGGGGTGGTGTTCTCCACCATCCCAAGGTGCCTAATGCACCCTGGGTCCACCTTGTTTCCCCCCGTATTGACTCACGTGGCCCCTCGACTCCGATCCGTACCAGATCAGGTAGTTTCGGGAACTCCCTGGTCTAGATTGACTTTTTACTGATTTTTAACGACTGATACTGAGTGAAATGGGATCTAGACTCGTCAATAGACGGCCTAGAATTGTTTTAAGGTCGACCCGTGCAACCAGGGTTGAGTACAGACTCGATTTCGGCGTCCATTTTCAGTAAACCTTGTCGTTGAACGAAACCGGGATACTTAAGACTCTTTCTATTTTTTTTTTCTCGCACCCTCCTAAGTCAAAGTGTCAGCGTACGTCATGGGAACATAACTCAGGTCCGGTTTAATCAAAATCATGCTTTGATACCAACTTGTAGCGCCCTGAAATTCGGGGGTCGAGTATGAACTCAACTCCCGAGTTCCAACGCATCACTTATGCAACATAGATAATGATGATTAAATGTTGTCTGTGTTAGAGCAATAAACATGAGTGAGATTATACCAAAACAGTAATTCATACTCCAGATCAATTGTATAAAGGCAAGCGGAAGACTGAAACTGTATATTCATGTATGTAAAAGATACAAAATCATTTCATTCTCCAGAGTATGAACCCATCTGAGTCACCATATACATATATCTATTTTATGTTCAAAAAGGTCAAAAATACATCTAAGGATGAAATTCCAGCAAATCCCGTCGATCCGGCAGTCTAGTCGAAGCCGCCAGAATACTGCATAAATGAGAACTCGTCCTGGTCCTCACCATACTCCGGCTCAGCCTCCTGAGTCGCCAGCTCATCTAAACTTGAGACAGAGTCTGGTTGGTGTGTACAACATCGTCCCGTAACGTGGGAGTGAGTAGCTAACTCAGTGGAACAATAAAGCATAGGTTAACATGATATCGACTCAGTCAAGTAGTAATGATAAAGCAGTATAATCAAACACTCCTAACTACTCTTATTAATGCAAGTATGAATGCAGTCATGATGGATGCCCTCACCGACATACTCCCTCATGCGACACCATCTTACGTTCGCGGCATGCTTGCTTTCCTCAGTGCTCCGCATCTTCCAGGCACATGCAATGCATGATGAGCATGATTACCGAGTTGTTATTAGTCCATTTCAAATAGCAGGATTGGGAAACTAAGGTACCTCCCTTATATCATTCCCAAACATGATCCATTCTAGGGTCGTCAGTCCTAGACAATCTCATATGATGGTGTGTTTCTAGGTCGCTGCAAGGGCTGTCAGGGCTGTTACACGGAATCATTGCACCACTCCCCCATCACCTTATCAATACAGGCCTAGTTTATACTCTGTTACTACGGGAAGGCTCATCGCCTCACCGCAGATTTAGAGCATGCTCGAGGTCACTACACCGGGTACGGTCAGGGCTGCTAGGGCTGTTACACGGAATCGTTGCACTACTCCCCCATCATCCATCAAGCAGTGTAGGCCGACAGCTTGAATATGGTGTCTCATACCACCATAATCGGCTCACGAGTCTGGTTGCTCGCTGGTCACTACGGGGAGGCATGTGGCCCCAGCGTAGGCCGACAGCACAACCACAGTGTCCCATACCACCATGCCCGGCTCATGAGTCTTAGCGGATCGAGGTACCATGGTTAACGAGATTCCACTGGTAAGTTTGGTACCCTAGGTTCAAGCAGTAGCGACTAAACATGGTGAACATACATTAGACATATCGGGTTACTTGACGAGCATGACTAGCTCGAGCGCACAATCAAGTGAACGACATGAAGTGCATAAGCACTTCGTGTGGCCTAACCACTGTCGCCAACTGAAGTACGACTCGGGTTCGTCAAACACATCTTTCGTGGCGACATGAATCTCAACCACGATCTCAAGTCTGGTACCGCTTGCCTGGACTATAGACATAGTCCCAAACTCAATCAATCCTTACTCATAGCATGTGGTGTAAAGCATAATAAACAAAGTAATTCAAGCATGTTAACAAGCATGTCATAAAGCATGTTATAAAACATGTTACAAAGCATGTTATAAAACACTATATAAATAGGAACACAAACACATATATTTCATAAGTAAGTGGATAAAGTAAACAACCACATGGAGGAAATCATACATGTCTCTAAGGTAGTCAAGAACCCCATCTCAACACCTACCTAAGGCACTAACATCCAAGCACTTACTCTCACAAGCATTTTCACAAACACTTATAATACACTATTTCAACATACATGGTGTATGTTAGTAAAACATGTATTAGGGCTATCCTTTCGCCAAGCGAGTATTTTATCCATGTATAATATATTCATACAATAAAAAATCAGGACAAATACATCTCCAAAATTTATACGTATACGGTATTTTCTAGAATACACAATTTCAACATACATAGTGTATATAAGCAAAACATGTATTAAGGCGAGTACTTTCGCCAAACAGTTAATTTATCCACATATAATATATTTATACAACAAATAATCATGTCAAGCACATTTTCAAAATTTGTACGTATACGGTACTTTCTACAAATATCTAGAGTATGTAGAATTCCATATTTTTCATCTTTAATCGAAACGAAAAACAGACAGCACTTTGTAGATGTGCAATTACATGCAGATCATGAATCTATCATTATCTGACATTGAAAGCGTTGAAAACTGTAACCTATACACTTAAAGTCCTCACCTTGTACCGTAGAATCGCAACGGATCAGGTGGGTTTGTCAAGCTTCTGTATTCGGCAGTTTTGTAGCCTAAAGAATGAAACCGGTTAGCTATTTCATAACCTATAACCTTCACACCCCAAAACAGATTAGGGTTAGGGTTTCTTACCTCAAAACGAAGTCGGTATCGCAGGGAAAGCGACAAGAAAGGAGTGGTGCATCTTGTGTAGCGGCAGGGGATAGTAGTAGGAAGGATCTCCCACAACTCTCTAGCTTTCTCTCTCTTTTTCTCTCTTCTCACTTAGGGTTTTTCTCAAATTCGTATGGCTGTGAGAGAGAGGGTTCTAAGGTCCTTATAAAGCCTAAAATCTCTCCAAACTAGACTTGAGGACAAGGTATACTTAGGTTATAACCAAAGCGGCACCTTTCCAGCTCAACGGAGGACTTTTGGCGGGCCTCCTTGAGCCAAAGGTCGGACTTAAGCTCACCAACCTTGGATCCAGGTAAAGTTAAGTTTTCATTTCAGTCGGATTCCCAGATCACGCGTGGCGGACCAGTTTCAGTTCAACGGTCAGTGGGTCTCGATCCGAAATTCCAAGTACATGGATATGTTTATGAAATTTTTCCTGATCCGAGGGTATATTTGGGTCAGATTCTGACGATCTGGTTGCTTACAAAATGTCCGCAAGTGACACGTGCCAAATCACTATTCAAGATATTTATTTTGTAAAGAAAATAAGTGTTTTCACACTCCTCGCTCCGGACTCAAGCGAACAGTCGTGGGACACTGTCTGGATTTGATTTCCGAGATGGTTGTCAAGCCCAGCGAGGCGGTCCTAAGTCCTTAACTTCGTATTATTCGGACTCCCAATGTGCGGTCTAGACCTGTTACGGTGTTTCAATGTGTTCCCGAGAGCAGTCGGGTAATAAGTTTGATCCTAGACTTTAGGGTAACCTAGCGTCAACGATTCTACAAGTTTTGGGTCTTGTAGATCGTATTTAAAGCGATTCAAATGAATTTCATGGCTAATATAATTTAGCACTTAGTTAACTTTGTCAAATTTCTAAAGGATTTAATCCTAAGTGATTTCTGGTCGAGGTGGTACTCGGGTCTTTGCACGAAAATTTACGAGTCGTTACAATTACGTTATATGATCCGTCATGGGTGATGGGGGAGTGGAGCAACGAGTGCATGTAACAGCCCTGGCAGTCCTAAACGGATAATATCAGTCTTTGATTGTATGATTTGAATTTCGATCCATTACTGCTTTAAATATCTGAAATTGAAGGTGATTGGGACTATTGTATAGTCCAGGCAGTCGGTAACGGGATCGAATTCGTGGCTGAGTTTCATTTGACACGTGAGATGTGTTCAACGAACCCGAGTCGTACTTCGGTTGGCGATAGTGGTTGGCCACACGAAGTGCTTATGCGCTTCATATCATTCAACTTGTTGTGCGCTCGAGCTAGCCGAGCTCGTCAAGCAACCCGATCTGTCTTATATATGTTCACCATGTTTGGACGTTACTGCTTGAACCTAGGGTACCAAACTTACCAGTGAAATCTCTTTTAACCATGGTACCTCGATCCGCTAAGACTCATGAGGTGGGCATGGTGGTATGGGACACTGTGGTCGAGCTGTCGGCCTACGTTGGGGCCACGTGCCTCCCCATGTGACCAGTGAGCAACCAAACTCGTGAGCCGATTATGGTGGTATGGGACACTATATTCGTGTTATCAGCCTACATTGATAAGGTGATGGGGGAGTGGTGCAATGAATGCGAGCAACAGCCCCGGTAGCCCTTTGTAGTGACCTCGAGCATACTCTGAATTGTAGTGAGGCGACGAGTTTTACCGCAGTGTATAGAGTATGAAACTAGGCCTGTATCTGTATAGTGATGAATCGTTAAAAAGGTGATGGGGGAGTGGTGTAACCTTTGTGCGTAACAGCCCTGGCAGCCTTTGCAGCGACCTAGAAAACACACCATCGTCTGAGATTAACTAGGACTGACGACCCTAGAATGGATCATGTTTGGGAATGATACAAGGGAGGTACCTTAGTTTCCTAATCCTGCTGTTTGAAATGGACTAATAATAACTCGGTAATCATGCTCATCATGCATTGCATGTGCCTGGAAGATGTGAAGCACTGAGGAATGCAAGCATCCCGCGAACGTAAGATGGTGTCGCACAAGGGAGTGTGTGGTGAGGGCATACATCATGATTGCATTCCATACTTGCATTAACAAGAGTATTTAGAATTTTTTAATTGTACTGCTTTATCATTACTGCTTGACCGAATTGATAACATATTAACCTATGCTTTATTGTCCCACTGAGTTAGCTACTCACTCCCACGTTACGGGACGGTGTTCCGAACACCCACCAGACTTTGTCTGATTGCAGATGGCGACGCTACTCTTGAGGCAGAGCCGGACCTTTATGATGACAATGATGTTTGTTCGTATATGCTATGCTGACGGCTTCACGTGAGTCGTGTCTTGATCGACGGGATTACAAGGATGTTGACTAGATGACACTACACATTTGGTATAATTTGAATTGTACTTGTAATTCATTAACCTGGTAACCTTATCACACTCTGGAGACTTACCATAGTTTTTATATTTTATATATCTATCACAGTCTTCCGCTTGCAATTTAACTGTCTCTGGAGTATGATATGTTGTTTTGGCTAAATCTCACTCATGTTCAATGCACTAATATAGACAACATTCAATCATCATTCATTTTGTTACATAAGTGATGCGTTGGAACTTGGGAGTTGAGTTTATGCTCGACCCCCGATTTTCAGGGCGTTACATGGTACTACACCTCAAAAACTAAAAAATGCCTCAAAACCCTATAGGAAAACCATAGGAACCTATCTTTCAAAATCTAAAGAGGAAATGGATAAAAGGACTAAAAGTTCGGTCGCACTGAACCTACATTCGGTCCCACTGAAGTTAGTCATAAGAAGACAACAAGTAAATTGGCTAATTCGGCTGCAACCGAATGTCAAATTCGATCCGACCAAAAGTACCTTTAGTCCCACTGAACCTATATTCGGTCCACTAAAATGAGCCACAACATGACAACAAGTAGAGTGGCTAATTTGACTGTGACTCAATGTTAAATTCAGTTCGACTGAATGTACCTTCAGTCCCACCGATGGTGACGCTTGGTCCCACCGAACTTCGCAAAAACAATATAGATAGAAAATGAGCAAATTCAGTTGTGGTCGAACGTAAATTTGATCTAACTAAAAGGCACCTTTGGTGCGACCGAAGATGCCAAAAACTGTTTGGTGGCTAGAATCGATTTTCATGCCTAATTCGATGCGATCGAAGGATAATTTGGTCCGACCGACAACTAGTCTTTTTTTTTTTATTACAATTTTTCATATATTTTAATCAGTATATAAATTCGATTCTTCGACATCGAAACCTAATGGTGAGAAATTGATAGAACTATTTGAGAGTGTTATTCCCTAGTTAGAAACCCTCCTCTCAAGCTCTTTCCCTCATAGAGTTCATCATTTAATCATTGTGATAAAACACATTTATTGAGCATTCAAAGCTTGGATTGAAATATGAACTCCAACATTCATTAATGCCCTAATACTCATCTTTAATGGCTAAAATTTTGTGCT
Source organism: Magnolia officinalis (assembly GCA_021015155.1). Taxonomy (NCBI): domain Eukaryota; kingdom Viridiplantae; phylum Streptophyta; class Magnoliopsida; order Magnoliales; family Magnoliaceae; genus Magnolia; species Magnolia officinalis. The sequence goes on from JAJHSJ010000006.1 coordinate 49,399,407, forward strand.
AAAGGGCATTCAATGTTAGTCCTTGGAAATCCTAGCCTTATCCTTAAATATAACTCATCTTAAGTTAGGATTCACCTACCCTTCTTCCATACTACAACACTAAAAAAGACACATCTATTTCAAGGTTGCAGTTCAAATTAGCTGAATAATATGTTTTCGTAATTAAGGAAGTTCTTCAATAAGGCGCCTTAAGGGGGCTCATCCAGTTTAAGTAAGAAAGCTATTTCAAAATTCTATTTTGTCAGGAAATCGATTCTTGTGTAGCATTAAATTTCAAAGTTTGACCAACGAAACTCGCCAAGTCCTTGTGTAGGCCTTTCACGGGAGCATATGGTTGTCATCCTTATGTAGGACATCTTAATTGAGTTTAAGATCCAAACTCTCTAAGACCTTGTGTAGGCCATCGACGGATATAAAACGTATAGACCTTATTTAGGTTATAAAGGTTTACGAGAAAACTAATTTAAAACCATTTGGATAGTGAAATCTAGTACACTCTAGGAAAGAGTGAGCCAGTTAGGAGTGGAGTAGGCACATAGTCGAACCACTATACATAGTGTGCAATGAGCTAAATAATTTTTTCTTATAATTATTTTATTTTGCTGAATGATGTGGATGACTATTTTTATTGCGGCAAACATGTTTGATAGAATGCCCACATGATGTTTCACTATTGTTTTATTTTAGTCTAAACTGATTTGATATATCCACTCCTTATTTTTGTTGTTTTACTTGTGTAATTAGAAGTGGATGATTGATGTTTGTTTTGTAAAATTTTAAAAGTCCTATTCACCCTCCTCTAGGATATTAGTCATATAACCAAACTTCACTTATAGTTGTAACTGCAATTTCAACTGAGAGAGGCCTGAGCTCAGAAATCCTCAAAATTGTTAGAGCTGTAGGTGCTAGGATTGAAGTAGTTGCCGGAACCGCCTTAGTTGAACCAACAATTATGGTCTTCTGCCACTTCAATTCAGGTTGAGTTAACTTGACCATTCTTATTAATGTGAAAGAAGGTTCGACAATCTTTATTGGTATTGGAATGTGATGATCGCATCAACTGAAGTTATTTTCCTTGATCTTGTCTTCCTCTGGATAGAAGACAGTCAACTGAGGTGCAATCAAATTTTTTGGTGCCTTCTTTAGTCGTATTCTTCTTCTCGGATATATGTTTCTCTACTTTGGATGAAGGAGAAAGCCAACCGATGATTAATTCATGGGACCCACTAATCAAAGTCCAATAATAGTTTTTCCACCGGGAGTGAAATGCCTCTAGTTGACAAGGATAGTTAATAAAGAGGGAAAGCATGATAGAAGAGCTCACATAATCAAATCTTGTGTGGAGAGTCTGAAACATGGTGATCGAATCCGTAACTGGTTGATGAGTTGAAGGTTGATTGTTAGTTCAGTGAATAAATGAAAAGGGGATGGCTTGGGCCAAACCAAATTGACGAGCAAGAAATTACTGTTCGAATGCATCCTTGGCATTAACACCCGTATCTACTGTGCTGCCATATGGTAGGTCTATGTAAAAATAAAATTTTCAAACCATATCTCTAAGACTTACCATCTCGATATCAGTCGGCCCATACTATTCACTGAACCAGGTCAGTCGAATTCCTTATCTTTAAATGGATAAAATGAATAATTAGACTTATCAACAGTAAAAGAAAGGAAGAAACTCATACATTCGGCGAATGAATAATTGATTTTGGACAGAAGATATTGTGGTGACCGAAGGAAATGAATTCCACATCTAGTGGATCATATTTGACTAATTTTTCTCCAAAATATTCATAAAACTATATCTGTACAAGCTAGATAGGCCCGCCAGAATGGTAAAAACCCTTCCTAGTTACTTCAAGCATGCGATAAGGGTGACCGAACACGAAAGAGGAGAGAGTAAGTTGACGTCCTTAAGCGAGCACCTCATCCATATAGATGTATTCCTTGGTGATTCGAAGAGACAGAAAAAATCATCGAATTCACATCAAAAGGAAAGCGATATATTCTTACTCACACGTTGAGATTTGTGTTGCAGATTCGTAAAAGTGAAATAAGCCTCATTGGTCTTTATCTCGAAAAGGGTGAAAGAATGTAAATTCTTCAAAGCAAAGTCTGGTTTTGAAGGTCATGAACAAGCCACTATCCACGGAATACCTGATCCGGTCTCCTAGTTATGGGCTTAGGGCCCAATATAGAAATTTCCAAATGATCCAACCGCCGAAAATATTGACCTTTTCCGTTTCCAGAACATCACTGCATGTGGGCCACGTGGTGCGTTAGATACCGGTGATTGATCCTGGGAGGTAACATTCGCAGCACACGGGTGCCAATGTAGGCCACCTATGTGATATCCGGCATGTCCGTCTGATGGGGCCACTGGGAACAGATTAAGCTGACCGAATAATCGGGTGGCCCACCAATGTCCCTTGGATGTGGGAAAAACATTTTAGCCAGCGGTTTTGTCTTCCACATGCGTCCGTTGAGTGGAATTCATATCACTTTAGGGCCAGAACCGGTTCAACGTGGGTCACTTGAGTCTCTCTATAAATCTTGCAGCCCTTCACAACGTACATTAGGAATTGGTGTCCATAATCTAAGACGGTAGACTGTAGTAGATTTTCCAATTGTAGGAGATCTCATCCAATGGGCCCACAATTGATGGCCGCAGCGCACACGTCAAATCAAGTGGGTGGTCCTAGGTGTCAAATCGGAGAGCTCCTTGCAAGTTGAATCCGGACATTTGCTCCTTTTTCTTCTCAGCCTTTCATTTGCAGTATGCGGACGGATGAGATAACTACAAAATCCCCATACACGGGAGTCAGATGAACGGTCCAAATCTGGCGAACGTGAGCCATGTGAATCATTTTAAATTGAGAACACCGACTTTCCTGCTTCTTGAGACGATACGATCTGAAAGACGGCATATTTTAAGTATAAGATACGTGCCGGAATCTTTTCACAGTGTACCTGAGCAACTCATTTCTGATGATGAATAGGTCATCTGGATGGATAATAAAGACCTTTGGCACGTTGAGTCTCGAGATAGATACCTTTGGTACTTGAGTCTCGAGATAGATGCCACCAAAACCCCAAAAGCATTCCACACCGGCAACTAATATAGGAAACGATTTTCAGTTGTACGTGGACGGTTGTCGTGCTTGTAGGCAGCAAAACGAAAATTTGAGAATCTTTTAAAGCATAGTCCATCCACTGAGGGAAAATACAGAAGCAAGGGTCTTGATTACTGAACAATTGGCCTAATTGTCATCTCGTAGAGCCCATGAATACTATGTAAAGATGTGAACCATGTATTTTGTTTATCTTGATTTTATACGAAAGTTTTTAATTGTTATATTTTCTCTGTCTGGCGAGGAAAAAAAAAAGAAGAAGAAGAAGAAGAAAGCAGTAACCGACATCCACATCTTTAGGAGATAAAAAGGTAATGAAACAATAAAATATTCAAGAGTATCGAAGGTTACGTGTCGTCAAGGGGTTGAAAGCGGATCGCCTAAATGAGCCTATCAACAGGGATATCCCTGACATCATGGGACCCACCGTGACTTATGTGTTTTATCCATGCCGTCCATTCGTTTTACCTCCTCGTTTTAAGGTTAAATGCAAAATCAAAAGTTACACACAGACAGACAACAGTGGTGATTGAATGCCCACTGTTAAGATCTTCTCGAGGAATAAAGCTGATAATTTTGTTTTCCGTTCATCTAGGTATGGGAGACCCTAATAAACATAGGTGGGCCTTCAGAAGGTTTAAGGGTGCGTGTCATTATCCTAACCGTTTCCTCTACTTGAGTCCGCTTGAGATATTGATCTGCTTCATTTTGCGGTTCATGCACCAAAATGAGCTTGAAAAACGGATAGTTGGCGTCGATGTAAAACGTATACATCACAGTGGGCCCCACACCGCTTGCCACCACGGATATCCCTGTGGCAGCGTCACCAGAGAATCCGCTTTCTAAAAGAGATTAGGTGAATACCGGTGAGGGAGCGCTTTGACGACGCAGTAACGGGCTCTACCGGCTACTGCCGGTTGACGAGGTCGCATTCTGATTCTTGCGCTGGTTACCATAAATAGAAAATGGCCCTGGGAAAGGTTTTTAAGGTAAGAGGATTGCCGTAAGAGGAAAGGTTCGAGAGAGGACATTCCGGTGTCTTGTTGCGTCGAATGAACGGTTACGATTATGTCTTACTTTTGACGGCCTTTCTTTAATGCCGACCGGATTGATTACGTGGATATGCTGACTAGACCTGTTCCCACCAAGAATTCTCTCTTCTGCGTTGGGACTCGTTTGGCAAGTTGCTGACCGGTAAGTCCACAACTTTAGCAGGAATGCCCATCGGCTCCCAGGAAGCCGTGATGCATCCGCACGTATGCTACTACCAACGATTTCACACGTGTTACGAACGTTCATCAGGTTTGGCGGGTTCAACCCGACCGACCCGTGACCGACCCGACATTGGGTTGGGCTCGAGCAGGATATTTCGAGTCCAACCTTAAGCTTGGGCTATACAAACACCTATCCGATAAAACTTGGGTTGGGCTCGGGTTGAGGTCTCGGGTTGCCCGACCCAACCCGAACCCGATCAATATATAAGTTACTTATAAATTATAATTGAGTGTAGATCATTTTGCACACTATTTGTAACAGCCTGAATTTTTGCCAACCTGAGATTAGACGTCCTTAGGCAATGGGTCGATCCCAACACCTTATTAACTTGTCAAAACTCAGTCCCAAAGGATAAAATCACTTGTGAACCCATTTCTTTCACAAATCCCACCCTTCACACCACCTTGTTCTTCCAATATTTTTTAAGTACTTTCACCTTAGACACTATCTTAAAGTTTAGGTAATGAAGAACAATACTTAAACCAAACATTGTTAGAAAGGACTAAGTACCACCTCAGACCGAAATCACCTAGGACTAAATCCTTTAGAAATTAGGCGAGAATTAGCCAGTGTTAAACTAGAGTACCTGTGAAATTAGCACAAATCACTTTAAATACGATCTGCAAGACCTAAAACTTGTAGAATCATTGACGCTAGGTTACCCTAAAATCTAGGATCAATCTCATTACCCGGCTGCTCTTGGGAGCATCTCGAAACTCCGTATCAGATCTGGACCGCACGTCGGAAGTCCGATTAACACGAAGTTAAGGAATTAGGACAGCCTCGCTGGGCTTGACAACCATCTCGGAAATCAAATTCAGATAGTGTCCCAGCGCTATTCACTTGAGCTCGGAGTGAAGAGTGTGAGAAATGTGAAATTATGTCAAAATAAAATATCTTGAATAGTAATCTGACACCTCTCGCTTGCGGATCAGTTTTAAGCAACCAGACCGTCAGAATCAGACCAAATTACACCCTCGGGTCAGGAGAAATTTCATACACATTTACATGTACTCGGAATCTTCGATCAAGATCCGCTGACCGTTGAACTGAAACTGGTCCGCCACGCGTGATCTGGAATCCCGACCGAAACGAAAACTTAATAGAATGTAGATCTGGTGTTGGTGAGCTTAAGTCCGACCTTTGGCTCAAGGAGGCCCGCCAGAAGTCCTCCGTTGAGCTGAAAAAGGTCCGCTTTAGTTATAACCTAAGTAAACCTTGTCAAGAAGTCTAATTTGGTGAGTTTTTAGGCTATATAAGGACCTTAGAAACCTCTCTCTCACAGCCATACGAATTTGAGAGAAACCCTAGAGAGAGAAGAGAGAAAAGAGAGAGAAAGAGTAAGAGAAGTGGGGAATCTCCCTGCCACTTTATCCTGCCGCTACACAAGCTACACCGCTCCGTTCTAATCACTTTTCCGGCGATTCCAGCTCCGTTTCTAGGTAAGAAACCCTAACCCTAATCTGATTTGGGGCTTGGGTGGTTGTAGGTTATGAAATAGCTAACTTATTTCGTTCTATAGGTTGCCAAATTGGCGTAGATGAAAGCTTAGCAAACTTATCGACTTCGTTACGATTCTACGACAAAAGGTGCGGACTTTAGGTGTATAGGTTATGGTTTTCAACGCTTTCAATGTCAGATAATGATAGATTCATGATCTGCATGCAATTGCACATGTACAAAGTGCTATCTGTTTTTCGTTCCGATTAAAGATGAAAAATATGGAATTCTACATACTCTAGGTATTTGAAGAAAGTACCGTATACGTGCAAATTTTGGAAATGTGTATGACATGATTATTTGTCGTATAAATATATTATATGTGGATAAATTACCTGTTTGGCAAAAGGATTCGCCCTAATACATGTTTTGCTTATATACACTATGTATGTTGAAATTGTGTATTCTAGAAAATACCATATACGTATAAATTTTGGAGATGTATTTGTCATGATTATTTGCTGTATGAATTATATTATACATGGATAAAATACTCGCTTGGCTAAAAGATAGTCCTAATACATGTTTTGCTAACATACACCATGTATGTTGTAATAGTGTATTCTAAGTGTTTGTGAAAATGACTGAATGAGTATAGAATTCTCATTCGTGCTCGCCATGACTAATTGTCATGGATAATTGATTGTTGTATTGGTGATACCCCTTTGACGAAAGGATTTGCCCTAAATCACGCCACGACCAATACACACTATATATGCTAAAATGTGTGGCCCAAGTGTTTGTGGAAATGACTGAATGAATATGGAACTTGGATTCCTGCTTGCCATGACTATCCGTCGTGGGTGTATGCGTGTTATGATTGGGGTAACTCCCTAGTGAAAGGATTTGGCCTTATACCTAAGTGATCAACATATGTCATGTATGTTGATGTATGTATTTTAAAGTGTTTGTTGAAATGTCTGAATGAGTAGTAGTTAGTAAATTGTAATGTTTAAGGGTGTTGAGATATGATTCTCAACTCCTTTAACTATGTGTATGATTTTCTTGAATAGCTATGTGATTAGGAATTGAATATGTACAAACTCATGCTTGTGTTGTGCTTCATAACATGCTCAACTGTTTTTATGATTTTATCTATGTAATGCATATGCTAAATTCATGTTTACGTTGTATGATCCATCATGGGTGATGGGGGAGTGGAGCAACGAATGCGTGCAACAGCCCTGACAGCCCTAAACGGATAATATCAGACTTTGATTGTATGATTTGAATCTTGATCCATTACTGCTTTACTATTTGAAATTGAATGTGTTTGGGGCTATGATTATAGTCCAGACAATCGGTACCAGAATTGAATTCGTGGTTGTGATTCATTTGCCACGTGTGATGTGTTCGACGAACTCGAGTCGTACTTCGGTTGGCGATAGTGGTTGGCCACACGAAGTGCTTATACACTTCATGTTGTTCAACTTGTTGTGCGCTCGAGCTAGCCGAGCTCGTCAGGCCACCCGATCTGTCTTATGTATGTTCACCATGTTTGGACGTTACTGCTTGAACCTAGGGTACCAAACTTACCAGTGAAATCCCTTTTAACCATGGTACCTCGATCCGCTAAGACTCATGAGCCGGGCATGGTGGTATGGGACACCGTGGTCGAGCTGTCGGCCTACGCTGGGGCCACATGCCTCCCTGTAGTGACCAGTGAGCAATCAAACTCGTGAACCGATTATGGTGGTATGAGACACTATATTCGTGCTGTCGGCCTATATTGATAAGGTGATGGGGGAGTGGTGCAACGAATGCGAGCAACAGCCCTGACAGCCCTTTGTAGTGACCTCGAGCATACTCTGGAATCGCGGTGAGCCTTAGAGTTTTGCCGCGGTGTATGGAGTATGAACTAGGCCTGTTTCTGTATAGTGATAAATCGTTAAAGAGGTGATGGGGGAGCGGTGTAACCTTTGTGCGTAACAGCCCTGCCAGCCTTTGCAGTGACCTAGAAAACACACCATCGTCTGAGATTAACTAGGACTGACGACCCTAGAATGGATCATGTTTGGGAATGATACAAGGGAGGTACCTTAGTTTCCCAATCCTGCTGTTTGAATTGGACTAATAAATACTTGGTAATCATGCTCATCATGCATTGCATGTGCCTGGAAGATGTGGAGCACTGAGGGATGAAAGCATGCCGTGAACGTGAGATGGTGTCGCACGAGGGAGGGTGTGGTGAGGGCATACATCATGACTGCATCCATACTTGCATTAATAAGACTAGTTAGGAGTGTTTGATTGTACTGCTTTATCATTACTGCTTGACTGAGTCGACAACATGTTAACCTATGCTTTATTGTTCCACTGAGTTAGCTACTCACTCCCACGTTACGGGACGGTGTTGTACACACCAACCAGATTTGTTGAGTTACAGGTGATGGCGATACTTATGAAGCAAAGCCAGACTACTATGATGTTGAGGTGGAACTCTCCTACATGTAGCTCTCTGACAGGTCTATGAAGACCTGGTATTGTATTGACGTGGCTATGGTACTTGGGATAGAAGCCATTACACTTAGACATTTGGTATATTTTGGAACTATACTTGTAATTATTTAACCTGGTAATGTTATCACACTCTGGAGACTCACCACAGTTTTTATATATTTTATATATCTATCACAGTCTTCCGCTTGCTAATTCACTGTCTCTAGAGTATGATATTCTGTTTTGGCTTAATCTCACTCATGTTCATTGCACTAATACAGACAACATTCAAACATCATTATCTATGTTGCATAAATGATGTTCTAGAAACTCGAGAGTTGAGTTACTACTCGACCCTCGATTTTTCGGAATGTTACACTAGTGATGTCCAGTCTTATTTGTCCATGTCATTTCCAAGGACTCAAGCTAACAAGATATGCCAGATTTCTCTCCCAAATAGACTTCGTGTTATGCTACATGACTTTTAAAGGAGTAGTTTGCCTTATATTTTAGCTTGTTTTTTTTAAGAAAAAAAAATGAAATTCTTTATAATGAATAATCACATATATAATTAATAAAATTATAGATACAAAAATAAGTCATATATTGAAATATAATAAACTAATGTAATAACGAAAATATTAGCATGTATATACCCGACCAACCTGATCAACCCAACCGAGCCCGCTTGGGTTGGGCTTGGGTTGTGAATTCCCAACCCGAGATTGGGTTGGGTTGGGTTAGGGTTGAGGTATAGGAACCTTGGGTTGGGTTAGAGTTGGGCACCAACCCGACCCAACCCGCCCAACTTTCAGCCCTACCCATAAGTAGTCTGAGATGAAAGAGAGGATACCGAACAAACATAATATGGGACGTGAACTAAAGACACGTGGTATACGGGACTAGATGGGAACTGTTGACAGCACGTCCAACGGTAAAAAATAAATAAAAAGTCATATGTGTGGACGATCTAATTTCCCTAATCCGTGGCATGTAATTGGTGAGACAATTAAAGGCGAAAGCGCTGAAAATATTCTTTAACAGCATAACGATCTCATGAGCCCCAATTATATTTAAGTCAGGATTAAATGAAAATTTAGTGGTTGATAACTCTAGTCTACTTTAATATAGTTATATAAAGTATTATAATTGATGCAGAAATTTGGACGTCCTCCTTATCTAACTTAAGACCTGCAAAATAAGACAAAGATGGAGACTTTGGCGGCAACAGGTGACCCTCTAATGCCAAAGTAAGACAGGCAAGCTAGGTCTCATTGAACATATGGTTTTTAGGAGCATTTTCTGGGTTGAATTGTGTGTACCTTTCACCATTAGGGATGCCCTTTTTTATAGTTGAGAGAGGGCGGTCGTGTAGATGGTGATCTCCTTATTTAGTAGGTGCATATTGTAGAGTATTCAGATCCATGCATGTCGTAGATATCTCTTGAGATCCTCGGTGGAGATCTCAAGTGAATCCATGTTACGATCGTCTTCCTAGATCCTCGGTTGGGATCTCGAGTAGTTAGTCGGAACCAGGTCAGAATTAGTAGAGGCAAGTGGTGAGTGTTGAGGGTCAAATATTGCATATTATCGCCCATTTATTACTTAGTTTTATGAACATGATAATGCTTAATGTTTTATTTTAATCATGTTTGTGTTGCAAGGTGAATTTAAGAGCTTAGATTAAAAAAGATGTTAAAAGCATGGATTTAGTGCTTAAGAATCACCAAGGCAAAGGAGGGATCTTAGGGACCAAAAATGGAGAATTCTCATACCAACGACCCTAGGAAACAAAGTACAAAGGATGGAGAAAAGATTGACAAAAGCACAAGTTAAACGATAGAAAAAATAGCCAATTTCGGTGCCACCGAAACTATACAAAACAGTCCAACAACAAAACAACTTAATTTAGTGTCACCTAAGCTTAATTCGGTGCCACCGAAGCCAATTTTTGTAGTCAGTTCGGTGGCACATTTTGCCACCTAAGTACTCTGCACATACAATTTCAGATACAGATACGATTTCAATGCCACTGAACCAACTTCGGTGCCACAGAAATCGCACGAAGTTGTAACGTAGGGCCGATGCAGATTGGATAAATTGAGGCCTTTCACAAGCAGTTTCCAAAAATTTCAAGTCGGTGCGTAAGAGGAGGATTCACAACTATAAATAGGTGTCCCTAGGAAGTTCCTAGACATCATCTAGGGTTTAAGGAGTGGAGCAAAAGCGTGGAGAGCCGCTGCCAAGAGTCTTTCTTCTTATTCCTTAATTATTTTTATGCTTTTCTTAAGAGATATTAGTTCAATCATGTTTATGGTTGGCTAAATATAACGCCCTGAAAATCGGGGGTCGAGTATCAACTCAACTCCCGAGTTCCAAAACATCACTTATGCAATATATATGTTTATGATTAAATGTTGTTTGTGTTAGTGCATTAATCATGAGTGGGATTATACCAAAACAGTAATTCATACTCCAGATCAAGTTGTAAAACGCAAGCGGAAGACTGAAAGACATAAATAAACGTTTATAAATCAAAAGATCACGATCGGTCTCCAGAGTATGAATACATCACTGAGTCACCATATACATGTAATAGTCTCAAAATCAAAATGTCAAAACAGTACGACTACAATGATAATCCCTGTAGCCCCGTCAATCCGGATAGCCTAAGCGAAGCCGCCGGAGAACTGCATATTAGAGAACTCGTCCTAATCATCGTAGTAGTCAGGCTCCGCCTCCTGAGTCGCATCAGCATCTGCACCTAAGACAAAGTCTGGTGGGTGTTCAGAACACCATCCCAGACCGTGGGAGTGAGTGATCAACTCAGTGGAATCATAGAGCAAAGGTTAACATATTATCAATTCAGTCAAGCAGTAATGATAAAGCAGTACAATCAAACAATCCTAAATACTTTTATTAATACAAGGATGAAATGTAGTCATGATGCATGCCCTCGTCTACACTCCCTCGTGCGACACCATCTTACGGTCGCAGCATGCTTTCTTCCCTCTATGCTCTTCAACCCGAGGCGCATGCAGTGCGATGTTATGAGCATGATTACCAAGTTTTTATTAGTCATTTTCATACAGCAGGATTGGAAAACTAAGGTACCTCCCTTATAACATTCTCAAACAAGGATCCATTCTAGGGTCATCAGTCCTAGCAAATCTCATACGATGTTGTGATTTTAGGTCACTGCAGAGGGCTCGTCGGTAAATCAGTACAGGCCTAGTGTATACTCTGATTACTACGGAAAGGCTTGTCGCCTCTAAGCAATTTCAGAGTATGCTCGAGGTCACTACAAAGGGCTCGTCACCAAATCAGTGTAGGCCAACAGCTCGAATACAGTGTCTCATACCACCATATTTGGCTCACAAGTTTGGGTTGCTCACTGGTCACTACGGGGAGGCTCGTCACCCCAGCATAGGCCAACAGCTATACCACGGTGTCCCATACCATCATGTCTAGCTCATGAGTCTTAGCGGATCGAGGTACCAAGGTTGAACGGGGTTCACTGGTGAGTTCGGTACCTTAGGTTCAAACAATAGCGTCCATACATGGTGAACATACAATATGCAAATTGGGTTACTTGGCGAGCTCGACTAATACGATCACACCTGAAGTTGATCGACATGGAGTGCGTAAACACTCCGTGTGGCCTAACCACTGCCAACAACTCCAGTACGACTCGGGTTCGTCAAGCACGTCTTACGTGGCGAATGAATCTCAGCCACGAACTCAAAGCCTGTTACTGAATGCCTGGACTATACTGTAGTTCCAAATACATTCAATCCTTAACCAGTAAGCATGTGGAGTAGTCAGAATAGAATTAACTAAATAATTGTAATGCCCTGAAAATCAGGGGTTGAGTAGCAACTCAACTCCCGAGTTCCAAAACATCACGTATGCAACATATATGCTTATGATTAAATGTTGTCTGTGTTAGTGCATTAATCATGAGTGAGATTATACCAAAACAGTAATTCATACTCCATATCAAGTTGTAAAACGCAAGCGGAAGACTGAAAGACATAAATAAACGCATAGTCTCAAAATCAAAATGTCAAAAGATCACGATCGGTCTCCAGAGTATGAATACATCACTGAGTCACCATATACATGTAATAGTCTCAAAATCAAAATGTCAACACAGTACGACTACAATGATAATCCCTGTAGCCCCGTCAATCTGGATAGTCTAAGCGAAGCCGCTGGAGAACTGCATATAAGAGAACTCGTCCTGATCATCGTAGTAGTCAGGCTCCGCCTCCTGAGTCGCATCAGCATCTGCACCTAAGACAGAGTTTGGTGGGTGTTTAGAACACCGTCCCAGAACGTGGGAGTGAGTGATCAACTCAATGGAATCATAGAGCAAGGTTAACATGTTATCAATTCGGTCAAGCAGTAATGATAAAGCAGTACAATCAACAATCCTAAATACTCTTGTTAATGCAAGAATGATATGAACAATGATGCATGCCCTCGCCTACACTCCCTCGTGCGACACCATCTTACGGTCGCGACATGCTTTCTTCCCTCTGTGCTCTTTAACCCAGGGCACATGTAGTGCGATGTTATGAGCGTGATTACCAAGTTTTTATTAGTCCTTTTCATAAAGCAAGATTGGGAAAATAAGGTACCTCCCTTATATCATTTTCCAAACAAGGATCCTTTCTAAGGTCGTCAATCCTAGTCAATCTCATACGATGTTGTGGTTCTAGGTCGCTGTAAAGGGCTCGTCACCAAATCAGTACAGGCCTAGTGTATACTCTGATTACTATGGAAAGACTCGTCGCCTCAACGCAGGTTCAGAGTATGCTCGAGGTCACTATAAAGTGCTCGTTGTTAAATCAGTGTAGGCCGACAACTCGAATATAATGTCCCATACCACCGTATTCGACTCACGATCTTGGGTTGCTCACTGGTCACTACGGGGAGGCTCGTCGCCCCAGCGTAGGCCGACAACTCGACCACAGTGTCCCATACCACCATGTCCGGCTCATGAGTCTTAGTGAATCGAGGTACCAAGGTTAACGGAGTTTTCACTGGTGAGTTTGGTACCTTAGGTTTAAGGAGTAGCGTCCATACATGGTGAACATACATCGGCCAAATCGGGTTACTAGACAAGCTCGACTATTTCGAGCGCACCTGAAGTTAATCGACATGAAGTGCATAAACACTCCGTGTGGCCTAACCACTGCCGACAACTCTGGTACGACTCGGGTTCGTCAAACACGTCCTACGTGGCGAATGAAGCTCAGCCACGAACTCAAAGCCTGTTACTGAATGCCTGGATTATACTGTAATCCCAAACACATTCAATCCTTAACCGGTAAGTATATGGAGTAGTTAGAATAGAATTTAACCAAGTAATTCAAACATATTAACAAGCATGTTATAAAACACATTGTAAACAGAAAATCCAAACACATACATTTCATGAGTAAGCGATTAAACTAAACGATTTGCATGGAGGAAATCATACACATCTCTAAGGTAGCTGAGAATCCTATCTCAACACCCACCTAAAGCACTATCTCCTAAGATCTACTCATACAAGCATTTTCACAAACACTTAGCCTACACTTAGTAACATACATAACGTATGTTGGCCAAAACATGTATTAGGGCAAATCCTTTCGCCGAGGAGTTGTTACACATATAACTAGCATATACAGATAGTAATTAATCATGGCAAACACACTTTCATTTTTCGTATGTATACAGTATTTTCTACAAATACACATAGTATGCTAAATGCCACGAATTGCATATATAACTTAATCGCAAAACGAACATTGCATTTTACATGTGAAATAATACTCACATCAGGAATCTATCATTATTTGACAATGAAAGCTTTGAAAACCATAACCTATACATCTATAGTCCGCACCTTATGCCGTAGAAGCGTAACGAATTCAGTTCGTTCACCCACGCTTCGCCTAAGGCACAATGGTAACCTATTACATGAAATAGGTTAGCTATTTCACCCCTGCAACTATTAGAAACCTTAGAACGGATTAGGGTTAGGTTTCCTTACCTATGAACGAGATCGGTATCGCCGGTAGAACGCTACGAAAGTAGTGGTAAGGCACGAGGAGTAGCAGGGATCGAATCCCAGGAGTGACTCCAACTTCTCTCTCACTTTCTCTCTCTTTACTCTCTTCTCTCTCCTAGGGTTTTTACCAAAATCATATGGAGTGAATGAGAGAGGGTTTAAGGTCCTTATATAGGCCTAAAACTGATGAGAATAACCCCAGGGCCAAGGTATACTTAGGTTATAGCCAAAGGGTATCTGTTTCAGCTCGACGGATCACTTTCGGAGCCCCCCTTGAGCCAAAGGTCGAACTTAAGCTCCCTGACCATGGATCTAAGTCGAGTTAAGTTTTTGTTCCAATCGGATTTCCAGATCGCATGTGGCAGACCAGTTTCAGTTCAACGGTCACTGAAACTCGATCAGGGTTACAAGTACACTGCCATGTATGAGAAATTTCTCCTAATCTGAGGGTGTATTTGGGTTAGATTCTGACGGTCTGATTGCTTATATCTGGCCGGCAAGCGACACGTCTCAGATTACTTAAATTAGATTTAATTTCTAAAGAAAACCACGTTTCTCACAAACTTCACTCCGGGCTCAAGCGAAGCCCGGGACACTATCTAGATTTGATTTCTGAGATAGTTGTCAAGCCCAGCAAGGCGGTCCTAAGCGCTTAGTCTCGTGGTCATCGGACTTTCGACGTATGGTCCAGATCTGATACGGAGTTTCAATGTACTCCGGAGAGCAACTGGCTAATGAGATTGATCCTAGATTTTAGGGTAACCTAGCGTCAATGATTCTACAAGTTTTGGGTCTTGCAGATCATATTTAAAGTGGATCAAGCGGATTTCGTAGCTAATCTAGTTTAGCACTTAGTTAAACTTGTCTAATTTCTAAAGGGTTTGGTCCTGAGTGATTTCTGGCTGAGGTGGTACTCGGGTCTTTGTACGGAATTTTTTGAGATGTTACAATAATTCAAACATACTATCAAGCATGTTATAAAACATAATGTAAATAGGAAATCCAAACACATACATTTCATAAGTAAGCGATTAAACTAAACAACTTGCATGGAGGAAATCATACACATCTCTAAGGTAGTTGAGAATCCTATCTCAACACCCACCTAAAGCACTATCTCCTAAGTACCTACTCATACAAGCATTTTCACAAACACTTAGTGTAACGACCCGTAAATTTTCGTACTTTGGCTCGAGTACCATCTCGACCAGAAATCAATTAGGATTAAATCCTTTAGAAATTTAACAAAGTTAACTGAGTGCTAAACTCGATTAGCCATGAAATCCGTTGGGATCGCTTTAAATACGATCTGCAAGACCCAAAACTTGCAAAATCATTGACTCTAGGTTACCCTAAAGTTTAGGATCAAACTCATTACCCGGCTACTCTCGGGAATGACTTGAAACTTCGTATTAGGTTTAGGCCGCACATCGGAAGTCCGATTAACACGAAATTAAGGATCTAGGACCGCCTCACTGGGCTTGACAACCATCTCGGAAATCAAGTCCAAACGATGTCCCACGGCCATTCGTTTGGATCCGGAGCGAGGGAGTGTGAAAAACACTATTTTCTTTACAAAATAAATATCTGGAATAGTGATCTGGCACCACTCGCTTGCGGATCAGTATTAAGTAACCAGACCGTCAGAATCAGACCAAATTACACCCTCAGATCAAAAAATTTTTTAGGAACATTTACATGTACTTGGAATTTCGGAACGTGGCCCACTGACCGTTGAACTGAGAATGGTCCGCCACGTATGATCTAGGAACCCGACCGAGATGAAATCGTAATCCCACGTAGATCCATGAGTTGTGAGCTTAAGTCTGACGTTTGGCTCAAGGAGGGCCACCAGAAACCCTCTTTTGAGCTGGAAAAGCGCCGAAATGCTTATAATAGACATACCCCTTAAACAGGAGTCTATTTCGGAGAGGTTTTAGGCTATATAAGGGCCTTAGAACAGCCCCTCTCACAGCCATACGAATTTGGGATAAAACCCTAGAGAGAGAGAGAGAGAAAAGGGAGAGAAAACTTGGGATTTGTGGGAGCACCTTCCTCCTACTGCTTTCGATCTTCACACGAGCTGCACCGCCTCTTTCCAGGTGCTTTCTCGGCGATATCAACTCCGTTTTAAGGTGAGAAACCCTAACCCTAGATCTGATTTGAGGTGTATAGGCTACAGGTTCTGAAATAACTAACCGATTTCACTCTTTAGGCTAGAAAACTCCCGAATACGAAAGCTCATCAAACCTTGCTGATCCGTTGAGATTCCAAGGAGCAAGGTGAGGACTTTAGGTGTATAGGTTACGGTTTTCAATGCTTTCAATGTCAGATAATGATAGATTCATGATCTGCATGCGATTGCACATGTACAAAGTGCTTTCCGTTTTCTATTTCGATTAAAGTTGTAGAATATGGAATTTCACATACTCTAGGTATACGTAGAAATACCGTAAACGTATTTTTTTTGGAAAAATGTTTGACATGTTTATTTAATGTATGATTATATAATATATGGATAAAATACTTGTTTGGTGAAAGGAATCGCCGTAATACCTGTTTGCTTGTAAACACTAGGTATGTTGAAATTGTGTATTCTAGAAATGCCGTATATGTATAAATATTGGAAATGCAATTGTCATGATTTATTGCTGTATGATTATGGTATACATGGATAAATTACTCACTTGGCGAAAGGATAGCCCTAATACGTATTTTACTAACATACGTCATGTGTGTTGGAATAGTGTACTCTAAGTGTTTGTGTAAATGCTTGTGAGTGTAAATGCTTAGGTGTTAGTACCGTAGTTCGGTGCTGAGATGAAATTCTCAACTACCTTAGAGTTATGTATGATTCCCTCCATGTGGTTGTTTACTCTAACCACTCACTTATGATGTATATGTATTTGTATCCCTATTTGTATAGTGCTCTATAACATGCTTTACAACATGCTTTATATCATGCTTTATATCATGCTTCATAACATGCCTTATGACATGCCTACTAGCATGCTTGTATTACTTTGTTTATCATGCTTTACTCCACATGCTATGGATAAAAATTGGTTGAGGTTGGGACTATGTCTATAGTCCAGACATTCGGTACCAGACTTGAGGTTGTGGCTGAGATTCATGTCGCCACAAGGGATGTGTCTGACGAACCCGAGTCGTACTTCGGTTGGCGATAGTGGTTGGCCACACGGAGTGCTTTTGCACTTCATATCGCCCAACTTGTTGTGCGCTCGAGCTAGTCAGGCTTGTCAAGTAACCCGATTGTCGAATGTGTGTTCACCATGTTTGGTCATTACTGTTTGAACCTAGGGTACCAAACTTACCAGTGGCAATCCCGTTAACCATGGTACCTCGATCCGCTAAGACTCATGAGCCGGACATGGTGGTATGGGACACCGTGGCCGAGCTGTCGGCCTATGCTGGGGCTACGTGCCTCCCTATAGTGACCATTGAACAACCCAAACTCGTGAGCCGAATACGGTGGTATGGGACACTGTATTCGAGTTGTCGATACTTACGGCGAGAGCCGAGTATGGTGAGACCTGTACTCATGCTGACGGGCGACGAGTCCTCTGTAGTATCTTCGAGTATACTCCAAGGTCTGTGATTGGCGACGAGCCCTTCACAGCAACTAGAGTATGGGTTGAGCCGAGTACGGTGAGACCTGTACTCGAGATGACGGCTAGTGATTGAGCCGAGTATGGTGAGACCTGTACTCGAGCTGACGGTCAGCAATTGAGCCGCATACGGTGAGATCTATATCCGTGCTGATGGGTGACGAGCCCTTTGCGATGCCTTCGTGATGCCTCTCGAACCATAATACCGTATGAGATTAACTAGGATTGACGACCCTAGAATGGATCATGATTGGGAATGATACAAGGAAGGTACCTTAGTTTCCCAATACTGCTGTTTGAAACGGACTAATAACAACTCCGTAATCATGCTCATCATTGCACCGTATGTGCCTGGTAGATGTGGAGCACTGAGGGAGTTATGCATTCGCGAACGTAAGATGATGTCGCATGAGGGTGGTTTGGCAAGGGCATAATTCATCATGTCATTTCATACTTGCATTTAATAAGAGTATTTAAACTTGTTTGATTGTACCGCTTTATCATTACTGCTTGATTGAGTTGATAACATGTTAACCTATGCTTTATTGTTCCACTGAGTTAGCTACTCACTCCCACGTTACGGGACGGTGTTTGCAACACCAACCAGACTCTGTCACAGGTATAGACGGTGCGTCGGTTCAGGAGCCGGAGCCAGATTTCAACGAGGACCAGGATGAGTTCTCATTTATGCAGTACTCTGACGGCTTTGCTTAGGCCGACTGCATCGCGGGGATTTCAGGACTCATCTTTTAGACTGTATTTTGATTTTTGATTCAGAAACAGTATATGTATATGGGTACTCAGTTAGTGTTCATACTCAGGTGTTCATAAAAATTTTGTTCTTTACATACCTTAAATATACAATTTCAGTCTTCCACTTGCCTTTATACAATTGAACTGGAGTATGAATTACTGTTTTGGTATAATCTCATTCATGTTTATTGCTCTAACTCAGACAACATATAAACATCATTATGTATGTTGCATAAGTGATGCGTTGGAACTCGGGAGTTGAGTTCATACTCGACCCCCGAATTTCAGGGCGTTACAAGTTGGTATCAGAGCATGATTTTGATTAAACCGGACCTGAGTTATGTCCCCACGACGTCCACTGACGCATTACAACTTAGGAGGGTGCGCAAAAATATAGAAACAGTCTTAGGGTCTCCCGATTTCGCCGTTCTGCGAAGTTCATTAAAAACGGACATTTTGATCGAGTTCGTACTCAATCCCGACCGCACGTATGGATCCCAGACCACTTCTAGACCGTCTATTGACGTGTCTAGATCGCAATACACCTTACTCAGGCAGTCAAAAACCTACAAAATTCAGCGTGTGTTCGGGAGTACCCGAAAGTGCCCGAAATAGAGCAAATCGGGGTCGGAGGCCTATCCACGCTGATCCAGGGGTACCCAAGGTGGGACCCAGATTTTTTTGGGGCCCAGAGAGATGTACGAACAGGGCCATGGAGCCCCTTTTCCAAAAACTAAAAAATTTTGGCGAGGCCCTCGCCGACTTTCGGGTTGGGCTGGGCCCGCGGTCTGGGCCGATCGACTTTGGGGGTCCCTACAACCCCCTGCCCTAGCTCCCGTCCTAAAACTATTGCAAAAAAAACCCCCTTCCTTCACAAACCCCCTCCCTTGGCCGTTTTTCCCTCCTACCTTGCTGCCCTCTCTTGCAAATCACCTCTCCACCTCGCTTCTCTACCAATTTCGACCACCTCCCACCTTCCTCCATCGTGGTGCGCTGCCCCCTTCCCCATTTCCTCTTCGTTTCACTCGTTTGGACCCCCTACACGTTGTTGGAGGTCCCAAAATCGTGGGAGCTACCTCCCCAACTGTCCTTCCCATTCCCTTTCTTCATTTCCCTACATTTTTCACCCTCCCACGTCTGTTGGGTCAGCTGATCGTGGAGCACTTAGAGAATCAGCCCCTCTTCCCCTATTTCGTCAATTTTCCATGGCCCTTTTTGGTGTTGTGGCGGCCTTTTTCTCCATCTCCACCATCCTCTCTCTGATGGGCAAGAGAAAGAGTGCCGCTGATGAGGCCGGGCCTAGTCGCCCTACACGATCGAGGCGACCGCAAGGCGCTGCCGCTAGCTCGAGCTTTGCCTGGGAGTTTCGCACGAAGCGGGACCTTGATCCCCGGATCCCTGCCGAACGGGTGCAGTTGGCGGCGCTACCTCATGGAGTCTATGAGGACCGTAGAGTTCTTTTCGAAGCCCAGGTAGACGGTCGGCTATTTGGGGAGTATTAATTGTTTGAGCAAGTGGAGGCGGCCCTCTGGGGTCAGTTATTTGAGGTCAGGGGTCGCGCAAATTCCGGCACTATCAGAGCCTTCTACGCCAACATTCACGAGCCTTCACTAGACCCTTTGCAATTCCGGCTCATAGTTGGGGTGGATCTGTTCGTCACCGTTGATGTTAGGATGATCGCGCAGTTTATGAATATGCCCCTTGGTGACGTACATGCTAGCGAGCTGAATTTGGCGACTGCTCGTGAAAGGAATCGTCGCACCCGATACCTTTGTGGTGGCCGACTAGCTGAATGGCAGCCGAACAAAAGCCTGCTAGCGTCCCACATGTCTAAAGACTTTCGCCTACTACATCACATCTTCACATACAATCTCTAACCCAGACACAGTAATCGCAGCGAGTGCACGCGCCTTATGGTTGATTTTCTGTATCAAGTGGGGCAGCGGGCGAATTTGTGTGTGCCCACTTTCGTGTTGCGACAGATCGTAAATGTTGCACGCTCCACCAGGAGCTCTGATTCCCTTCCTTTCGGCCGACTCATATGCAGGATTGCACGGGAGTATGGCTATAGTCTGGGGGCGGAAATGCCAGTACCGGTCCACCAGATTGATGAGAATACCCTCAAACAAATGAAGCTTGGGGCACAGCGACAACGGGCCCGACAGGGGGAGAGTGAGGATGAGATTGTAACATCCCGGATTTTCGCCAACCTGGAAATTAGACGTCCTTAGGCGATGGTTCAATCCTAACACAGGTTTAACTTCTCAAACGCTCAATTAAAGCCTCAAATCCCTTTTTAAATCATTTTCTTCACAAATCCCACCCTTCACTACCTTGTGCTTTCAATTTTTCAAAGCACTTTCGCCCTAGACACTATCTTAAACTAGCTAAGTAGTAAAACTTGGATCACTTTATATACAAACTGCAAAGGCCTAAGTACCATCTCAACCAGAAAACAATTAGGATTAAATCCTTTAAAAATTTAACAAAGTTAACTAAGTGCAAAACTCGATTAGCCATGAAATCCGTTGGGATCGCTTTAAATATGATCTGCAAGACCCAAAACTTACAAAATCAGTGACTCTAGGTTTCCCTAAAGTTTAGAACCAAACTCATTTCCCGTCTGCTCTCGGGAATGAAACGAAACTTCGTATTAGGTCTAGACCGCACATCGGGATTCTGATTAACACGAAGCTAGGGAACTAGGACCGCCTCACTGGGCTTGGCAATCATCTCAAAAATCAGATCCAGCTGATGTCCCACGACCATTCGTTTCGATCCGGAGCGAGGGAGTGTGAAAAACACTATTCCCTTTGAAATTAAAATATCTGGAATAGTGATCTGGCACCATTCGCTTACGCATCAGTATTAAGCAACCAGACCGTCAGAATCAGACCAAATTACACCCTCGGATCAGGAAAAATTTCAGGAACATTTACATGTGCTTGGAATTTCGGATCGTGGCCCATTGACCGTTGAACTAAGAGTGGTCCGCCACGTGCGATCTGGGAATCCGATCGAGTCGAAAACGTAATCCCTCATAGATCCATGTGTGGTGAGCTTAAGTCTGACGTTTGGCTCAAGGAGGGCCACCAGAACCTCTCTTTTGAGCTGAAAAAGTGACGAAATACCTATATTAGCAGTAACCTTTGAACAGGAGTCTATTTCGGTGAGTTTTGAGACTATATAAGGACCTTAAACCCTCTCTCATGGCAGCCATACGAATTTGGAATTGAGAGAGGGAAGAGAGAGAGAAAGTGAGGGAGAAGTGGGAGAATCTCCCTGCCGTCGTTCCCTGCCACCACACGGGCTGCACCATCCCTTTCTTGACGCTTTTCCGGCGTTTCCGGCGTCGTTTCTAGGTAAGAAACCCTAACCCTAATCTGTTTTGGGGTTTAGACTGTTGTAGGTTGTGAAATAGCTAACCTATTTCGTTCTATAGGTTGCCAAACTGCCGAATACGGAAGCTTAGCAAACCTATCGACTCCGTTACGATTCTACGACAAAAGGTGCGGACTTTAGGTGTATAGGTTAGGGTTTTCAACGCTTTCAATGTCAGATAATGATAGATTCATGATCTGCATGCAATTGCACATGTACAAAGTGCTTTCCGTTTCCTGTTTCGATTAACGTTGTAGAATATGGAATTTCACATACTCTAGGTATACGTAGACATACCGTATACGTATTTTTTTTGGAGAAATGTTTGACATGTTTATTTAATGTATGATTATACTATATATGGATAAAATACTAGTTTGGCGAAAGGAATCGCCGTAATACATGTTCACTTGTAAATGCTACGTATGTTGAAATTGTGTATTCTAGAAATACCGTATATGTGTAAGTTTTGGAAATGTAATTGTCATGATTATTTGTTGTATGATTATGGTATACATGGATAAAATACTCGTTTGGCTAAAGGATAACCCTAATACATGTTTAACTAACATACACCATGTATGTTGTAATAGTGTATTCTAAGTGTTTGTGGAAATGGCTGAATGAGTATAGAATTCTCATTCGTGCTCGCCATGACTAATTGTCATGGATTCATGATTGATGTATTGGCGATACCCCCCTTTGACGAAAGGATTTGTCCTAAGTCACGCCACGGCCAATATACACTATATATGCTAAAATGTGTGGCCCAAGTGTTTGTGGAAATGACTGAATGAATATGGAACTTGGATTCCTGCTTGCCATGACTATCCGTCGTGGGTGTACGCGTGTTATGATTGGGGCAACTCCCTAGTGAAAGGATTTGGCCTAATGCCTATGTGATCGACATATGTCGGGTATGTTGATGTACGTTTGTTTAAGTGTTTCTGGAAATGTCTGAATGAGTAGTAGTTAGTAAATTGTAAAGTATAAGGGTGTTGAGATATGATTCTCAACCTCTTTTAACTATGTGTATGATCTCCCTTGATAGTTGTGTGATTAGGAATTGAACATGTACAAACTCATGCTTGTGTTGTGATTCATAACATGCTCAACTGCTTTATGATTTTAACTATGTAATGCATATGTTTAAATTTATATTTACGTTGTATGATCCGTCATGGGTGATGGGGGAGCGGAGCAACGAGTGCGTGCAACAGCCCTGGCAGCCCTAAACGGATAATACTAGATCTTGATTGTAGGAGTTGAATCTTGATCCATTACTGCTTTATCTATCTGCAATTGATTGTGTTTGGGGCTATGATTATGGCCCAAGGCAATCGGTAACGGGATTGAACTCATGGCTGAGATTCATTTGCCACGTGGGATGTGTTCGACGAACTCGAGTCGTGCGTTGCCTGTCGGCAGTGGCTAGGCCACACGAAGTTGTTTATGCACTTCATGTCGTGCAGCTCAACGGGCGATCGTGCTAGTCGAGCTCGTCAAGTAACCCGATCTGTCTTATGCATGTTCACCCTGTTTGGACGCTACTGCTTGAACCTAGGGTACCAAACTTACCAGTGAAACCCCCTTTTAACCATGGTACCTCGATCCGCTAAGACGCATGAGCCGGGCATGGTGGTATGGGACACCGTGGTCGAGCTGTCGGCCTACGCTGGGGCCATGTGCCTCCCCGTAGTGACCATTGCGCAACCAAACTCGTGAGCTGAATACGGTGGTATGGGACACTGTATTTAAGCTGTCGATACTTACGGTGAGAGCCGAGTACGGTGAGACCTGTGCCCGTGCTGACGGGTGACGAGTCCTCCGTAGTATCATCGAGTACACTCCAAGGGTTTGTGATTGGCGACGAGTCTTTCACAGCAACTAGAGTGTGAGTTGAGCCGAGTACGGTGAGACCTGTACTCGAGCTGACGGCTAGTGATTGAGCCGAGTACGGTGAGACCTGCACTCGAGCTGACGGCCAGCAATTGAGCCGCATACGGTGAGATCTGTATCCGCGCTGACGGGTGACGAGCCCTTTGTAATGCCTTCACTACGCTTCTCAAACCATAATATCGTATGAGATTATCTAGGATTGATGACCCTAGAATGGATCATGTTTGGGGAATGATACAAGGGAGGTACCTTAGTTTCCCAATACTGCTGTTTGAAATGGACTAATAATAACTTGGTAATCATGAGCATCATCGCACCGCATGTGCTTTGTAGACGTGGCGCACTGAGGGAGTTAAGCATTCGCGAACGTAAGATGATGTCGCTTGAGGGTGGTTTGGCAAGGGCATACAGCATCATGTCATTTCATTTTCGCACTTAACAAGAGTAGTTAGAAATGTTTGATTTGTACTGCTTTATCATTACTGCTTGATTGAATTGATAACATGTTAACCTATGCTTTATTGTTCCACTGAGTTGATCACTCACTCCCACGTTACGGGACGGTGTTGTACACACCAACCAGATTTGTTGAGTTTCAGGTGATGGCGATGCTTGTGAAGCAGAGCCGGACTACTTCTATGATGATAGGAGGAATTCTCCTATCTGTATCTCTCTGGCAGGTCAATGAAGACCTAATATTGTATTGACGGGGCTATGGTACATGGGATAGGAGGCATTACACTTCCTCACATTTAGTACATTTTAGAACTGCACTTGTATTTATTTAACCTGGTAATGTTATCACACTCTGGAGACTCATCATAAGTTATATATTTTATCTATCTATCACAGTCTTCCGCTTGCAAATTTAACTGTCTCTGGAGTATGATATGCTGTTTTGGCTTAATCTCACTCATGTTCATTGCACGAATACAGTCAACATTCAATCATCATTCATTTTGTTGCATAAGTGATGTTCTGGAACTCGGGAGTTGAGTTTATGCTCGACCCCCGATTTTCAGGGCGTTACAGAGATTGAGAGCGATGAAGACACGAGTGAAGATGGAAGTGAAGCGGAAGAAGAGGAAGAGGAACCTGAGGCTCAGGACACTGAGGAGAGTTCACCTTCTGCGGCTCAGGAACAGGGCGTGGATCGGGATGCCATTGATGCAGGTTTAGCCCGTCTGGAGGAGGGTCAAGCCGCCCTCCAACAGGAAGTCGGGCGAGTCTGAAACAAGCTTGGCAAGGTGTCTCGTACCTTAAAGGCCATCCTGTGTTGTCTGCAGGACAAGAATGCCCCTCCTCCATCGCCTGATTCGGATGCTTAGTCATCCATACTGCTTCTTGTAGTTGTTTGGGTTTTCTCTGTACTAGTCTTATGTTGCATGTTGATGATGTAGTAGTTAGTTAGATGTTTTAAGTGTTTGATTTTG
This sequence comes from Magnolia officinalis, assembly GCA_021015155.1. Classification (NCBI taxonomy): domain Eukaryota; kingdom Viridiplantae; phylum Streptophyta; class Magnoliopsida; order Magnoliales; family Magnoliaceae; genus Magnolia; species Magnolia officinalis. The sequence goes on from JAJHSJ010000006.1 coordinate 49,424,914, forward strand.
TGGATGTATTGGCTTGCATGGTACTTCTGTCATGATTCATGTAACTCTGTGTTCCATGTATTATGACAATTTTGGTTAAATGAAAAGCATGTAGCCTCTTTTGCTATGAGATGTGTGGAATGCTTAAAGTGCTTATATGATGTGTTGCTGTGCTTTATCTCACCAATGTTATACCCTATGTTGTATAGGGCATGCCGCGACAGTATACGTGGAGCACGGCACACCTACGGCTTACCGGCTCTATGGACCAGACTCCTTCTGGTAGTGGCGGTCCTGCGGACCGAGGGTTAGGTTCTGACCAGCCTCCTGCTGGTCCTAACGGTGGACTGCCACCTTACACGCCCCCGGTTCGTGAGCAGTACCGGCCGACTTCATCTGCGCAGCATGTGTAACGCCCTGAAAATCGGGGGTCGAACATAAACTCAACTCCCGAGTTCCAGAACATCACTTATGCAGCAAAATGAATGATGATTGGATGTTGATTGAATTTGTGCATTGAACATGAGTGAGATTAAGCCAAAACAGGATATCATACTCCAGAGACAGTTAAATTTGCAAGCGGAAGACTGTGATAGATAGATAAAATATATAACCTATGATGAGTCTCCAGAGTGTGATAACATTACCAGGTTAAATAAATACAAGTGCAGTTCTAGAATATACCAAATTTGAGGAAGTGTAATGCCTCCTATCCCATGTACCATAGCCCCGTCAATACAATATCAGGTCTTCATTGACCTGCCAGAGAGATACAGATAGGAGAACTCCTCCTATCATCACAAAAGTAGTCCGGCTCTGCTTCACAAGCATCGCCATCACCTGAAATTCAACAAATCTGGTGGGTGTTCGGAACACCGTCCCGTAACGTGGGAGTGAGTATCAACTCAGTGGAACAGTAAAGCATAAGTTAACGTGTTATCAAATCAATCAAGCAGTAATGATAAAGCAGTACAAATCAAGCATTTCTAACTACTCTTGTTAAGTGCAAAAATGATATGACATGATGCTGTATGCCCTTGCCAAACCACCCTCAAGCGACATCATCTTACGTTCGCGCACATCTATTCCCTCAGTGCGCCACTCTACTCCTCAAGTGCAACATCTACAAGGTGCGTGCGATGATGCTCATGATTACCAAGTTTTTTATTAGTCCATTTCAAACAGCAGTATTGGGAAACTAAGGTACCTCCCTTGTATCATTCCCAAACATGATCCATTCTAGGGTCGTCAATCCTAGATAATCTCATACGATATTATGGTTTGAGAAGCGTAGTGAAGGCATCGCAAAGGGCTCATCACCCGTCAGCGCGGATACAGATCTCACCGTATGCGGCTCAATTGCTGGCCGTCAGCTCGAGTACAGGTCTCACCGTACTCGGCTCAATCACTAGCCGTCAGCTCAAGTACAGGTCTCACCACCGTACTCGGCTCAACTCACACTCTAGTTGCTGTGAAAGACTCGTGGCCAATCACAGACCCTTGGAGTGTACTCGATGATACTACGGAGGACTCGTCGCCCGTCAGCACGAGCACAGATCTCACCGTACTCGGCTCTCGCCGAGGTATCGACAGCTCGAATACAGTGTCCCATACCACCATATTCGGCTCACGAGTTGATTGCGCAATGGTCACTACGGGGAGGCACATGGCCCCAGCGTAGGCCGACAGCTCGACCACGGTGTCCCATACCACCATGCCCGGCTCATGCGACTTAGCGGATCTAGGTACCATGGTTAAACGGGGATCGCCACTGGTAAGTTTGGTACCCTAGGTTCAAGCAGTAGCGACCAAACAGGGTGAACATGCATAAGGCAGATCGGGTTACTTGATGAGCTCGACTAGCACGATCGCCCGTTGAGCTGCACGACATGAAGTGCATAAACAACTTCGTGTGGCCTAGCCACTGCCGACAGGCAACGCACGACTCGAGTTCGTCGAACACATCCCACGTGGCAAATGAATCTCAGCCACGAGTTCAATCCCGTTACCGATTGCCTGGACTATAATCATAGCCCCAAACACAATCAATTACAGAGATATAAAGCAGTAATAGATCAGGATTCAAATCATACAATCAGTCGGGTATTATCCGTTTAGGGCTGCCAGGGCTGTTGCACGCACTCGTTGCTCCGCTCCCCCATCACCCATGACGGATCATACAACATAAATATAAATTCAAACATATGCATTACATAGTTAAAATCATAAAACAGTTGAGCATGTTATGGAGCACAACACAAGCATGAGTTTGTACATGTTCAAATCCTAATCACACAACTATTAAAGGAGATCATACACATAGTGAAAAGAGGTTGAGAATCATATCTCAACACCCTTATATATTACAATTTGCCAACTACTACACATTCAGACATTTCAAGAAACACTTAAACAAACATACATCAACATACATGACATATGTCGATCACATAGGCATTAAGCCAAATCCTTTCGCTAGGGAGTTGCCCCAATCATAACACGCGTACACCCACGACGGATAGTCATGGCAAGTAGGAATCCAAGTTCCATATCCATTCAGTCATTTCCACAAACACTTGGGCCACACATTTTAGCATATATAGGGTATAATGGCCGTGGCGTGATTTAGGGCAAATCCTTTCGTCAAAGGGATATCGCCATTACAACAATCATATATCCATGACAATTAGTCATGGCGAGCACGAATGAGAATGCTATACTCATTCAGCCATTTTCACAAACACTTAGAATACACTATTCCAACATACCTAGTGTATGTTAGCAAACATGTATTAGGGCTATTCTTTCGCTAAGCGGTTATTTTATCCGCGTATACCATATTCATACAACAATTAATCATGACAATTATATTTCCAAAATCCGCACGTATGCGGAATTTCTAAAATACGCAATTTCAACATACATGACATTTACACATGAACATGTATTTTTGCGATTCTTTTCGCCAAACTAACATTTTATCCCACATGATATAATCAAACATTAAATAAACATGTCAAACATTTTCCCAAGAAAAATACGTATACGGTATTTATACGTATATCTAGAGTATGTGAAAATCCATATTCTTTATCGCTAATCGAAACAGGAAACGGAAAGCACTTTGTACATGTGCATTTGCATACAGATCATGAATCTATCATTATCTGACATTGAAAGCGTTGAAAAACGTAACTTATACGCTTAAAGTCCTCACCTTTGGTCGTAGAATCGTAACGGAGACGATAGGTTTGCTAAGCTTCCGTATTCGGCAGTTTAGCAACCTAGAGAACGAAATAGGTTAGCTATTTCACAACCTACAACAGTCTAAACCCCAAACAGGTTAGGGTTAGGGTTTCTTACCTAGAAACGGGGCTGGAATCGCCGGAAAAGCGATGAGAACGAGATGGTGCAGCCCGTGTGGTGGCAGGGAACGACGGCAGGGAGTTTCTCCCACTTCTCCCTCACTTTCTCTCTCTTTTTCCTCTCTCAAATCCAAATTCGTATGGCTGGAATGGGAGAGGGTTTAAGGTCCTTATATAGCCTCAAAACTCACCGAAATAGACTCCTGTTCAAAGTTACTGCTAATATAGGTATTTCGTCACTTTCCAAGCTCAAAAGGGGTGTTCTGGTAGCCCTCTTTGAGCCAAACGTCAGACTTAAGCTCACCACACATGGATCTATGAGGGATCACGTTTTCGACTCGATCGATTCCAGATCGCACGTGGCGGACCACTTTCAGTTCAACGGTCAGTGGGCCACGATCCAAATTCCAAGTACATGTAAATGTTCCTGAAATTTTTCCTGATCCGAGGGTGTATTTGGTCTGATTCTGACGGTCAGGTTGCTTAATACTGATGCGCAAGCGAAAGGTGCCAGATCACTATTCCAGATATTTTCTTTTCAAAGGAATAGTGTTTTTTTTTCACACACCCTCGCTCCGGATCGAAATAATGACCGTGGGACATCGGTCGGAGCTGATTTTTGAGATGATTGTCAAGCCCAGTGGGGCGGTCCTGGTTCCTTAGCTCCGTGTTAATCGGACTCCCGATGTGCGATATAGACCTCATACGAAGTTTCGTTTCAGTCCCGAGAGCAGACGGGTAATGAGTTTGGCTCTAGACTTTAGGGTAACCTAGAGTCACATGTTTTACAAGTTTTGGTCTTGCAGATCGTATTTAAAGCGATCCCAACGGATTTCATGGCTAATCGAGTTTGCACTTAGTTAACTTTGTTAAATTCCTAAAGGATTTAATCCTAATTGTTTTCTGGTTGAGATGGTAATTAGGCCTTTGCAGTTTGTATATAAAGTGATCCAAGTTTTACTACTTAGCTAGTTTAAGATAGTGTCTAGGGCGAAAGTGCTTTGAAAAATTGAAAGCACAAGGTAGTGAAGGGTGGGATTTGTGAAGAAAATAGTTTAAGACGGGATTTGAGGCTTTGAATTGAGCGTCTGAAAAGTTAATCAGGTGTTAAGATTGACCCAATGCCTAAGGATGTCTAATCCCAGGTTGGCAAAAATCCGGGATGTTACAATCTACCCCCCTTAAAACAAAATTTCGTCCCCGAAATTGGCTAAGGGTAATAAGGGAAGATTTCTATTATTTCATTTGCCTAAGACTTATTGATTTCAAGTTTCTACGCGTGGTAGGGTAAATACCAGCAGGTTCATTTTAGTCTACCCCCCTTAAAACTTAATTCTTTATCCATTTCTCTTACCCTGATGGTTTGCTACCATTTATTTATTTACCTATTAGGAGTCTTGACGACAAATCCCAATTATCTCGAGTAAGACAGCTGTTTTCATTGTTTGACCAACACGGAGAGACGGTAATAGTGGGCTCGATCCCGATACATCGATCATCTACCGGGCCAGGGTAGGAAGCTCATCGTATCCCTTCCGAATCCTGGTGGATCCTGGTCGTCCGCTCGTCAGCAGAGAGTCCATCGGTAGTCACCCAGGATTGGAATTGGGTCAAGCCGCGAAAACTTTGCAGTTGTATATTTCAGTAACTCCGTAGTCCGATCACTCTCTAAGAGTAGGGAATGTCCATCATTGAAAGGCTCAAATTGTTTATTCTAAGGTTGCCCTTTAGGTCTTAGTCTAAGAGAGTCCTCGTTATCATCTATGTCCAAGGAAATGGTAAATCAAATCTTACTAGATCATCCTAAAATGGTTTCTCATAGTAGGGCAGGCTAGGGCTTCTATAATGTTCGTATTCAACGAGCACCGTTTCGATCCTGGGCCAGTGGAGTAGGGTCCACCGCGTTTCCGCTGCGCCACCCAGATCAAAGAGGCGTATTAGGTGACCTAACTAGATTGGGCTCATAATGTTCTACCCCCCTTAAAATTTTATTTTCACCCTCAAGGCTCAAGAGCTATGTCCTGATCCGTATGACGGAACAAGGTGTAATTTAAGTCTTATCCTTGACATGAAATGAAATGCGGTCTCCCACAACATCAGTCTTGGTACCTAGGATTATAGAAAGGGGCTATCACGGATGGGTGTGAGTTTGAGGCAAGATGCCTAATTCTACCAAGGATTGTTGTCGCGGTCCAGAGTTATCCTATTTAATTATGTCTAGCTTAATAGGCAGGCTATCTCTTTACGTTCAGAAACACATATGTATGCCAACATGGCATGCGATTTGGGACCTAATCCCTAACTGTCTGTTGCCCATTTGGGCAATTCCTTAGGCCTAAAAGACAAAGTCTCTATCAGCAATATACTCCTAACACTTTTCAAATACAAAATCATAAACTCTTAATTGTAAATGGTCGGGCCAACACGGAAAGAAAATTGTGTAGTGGGTCTGAGTCGGTTAAGCCGAATAACTGAGTCTATTAGTCAATTGGCTTAGCATAATTAATTAGTTTTTACTTTCCTTAGCCTAACCAGTAGCCTAGTCTTAATTGAGGAGTAGCGGGAATCCATAGGTGAGTCCAAAGTCGATGCTTATGCGTTAGATGATTTCACTTCATTTTTAACAAGGAAGGGTTTCATCACTTAGGATCAAAGTTGTCTAATTGGAATTGAGTTGCCTAAAGTTGAATTTAACTACGCCCGAGCAAGTCACACATGCTCAAACCAACCACAAAGGGGGTTCTAGAGTTCACGTTCTTAATTGGTTGGATTTCCTATATTGTCAAGTCTGTCAAAAAAACACTGCTCTGGGTCCAAACTCTATGGCTCTATTTGTCGAACAACCCTTTACTATAAAAGCTTAAACTGTCAGAGTGTGGTGGGTTAATGTGTAACAAGGGACTTTATCATTTCAACCCTATTTGGCCAGTGGTCTTAAGTGGTATTGAATGGGACCGCATTACTAATCCTACCTCAGGATTGGAAGTGACATGGTTGGTAGGTGGGTGGGTGGGATAAAAATTAATTTATAGGCTTTGGAAAATGAGCCATGTGTTGGAAAGTGTGAGATGGGTTTCCAATCCCAGGAATCGGAACTCCTAAGTGTAAGAGGAACAACCTAGGGTATACTCTTTATTGCATACATTCCAAACATGGTATTAGAAAACATGGGATACAACCAACCTAGGGCCATACCTTACACATACATTTATTATTACTTTTACAATTCTATCCACCGTAAACTTACCTAATGAAATTTGGCCGAACGGACCCTAAACGTTCTCAAATAACTAAAACATTCTACCAACTACTACACCTATCAACAGGAAAACATAACCACCCTAAGATAGTAGCCCATGCAAACTACAAGACAACATATGGATGAGCTCGGATAGAGCCATGGAAAATGTGGATAAGGGAAATGGGGGGCTGGAGTTTTTGGTTCTCCACAGATGTGAGCCTCACAGATGATTGTAAAGGCCCCAACGGACAGGGATTGAAGGAGGAAAATGAGTGGATGGGATGGGTTGAGAGCTTGCACGATTTTAGAGCTTCAAATGAGGCATGTAAGCGCTCAAATGAGAGAGAATGGAGAGGGTAGGGGGTAAGTTATGTTGTAAACATTATGGAAGGATGGATGGTGTGTGGGTTATGGAAGAAAATGAAAGATTGCAAGGTTTGGAGGGATGTGTTTTGAGAAAAATCGAAAATGGGTTTGGAGGTGTTTGAAAAGAGGGGTGAAATGGAAAGAGGGAGCTTCCAACCCTATTTATCCTAACCAAAACCGAAAATGGCACGTGCCATGAGGTAGGGGGGGTCAAACCGACCCAGCCCATGCTCGGACCAGCGCCGGAAAATCGACCGGGCGGCGGCGCGCCGCCCGACCCGCGGCGCCGCCGCGGCCGGACTTGGCCGGAACCGCGCCGCCGCAGTGGGGATCTGTTCAGCATGGTCCCAGGGTGTCAGAAACACCCTGGTTCGACCCTGGGTCTTAGTAAATTTAAGTGGGGAGGCCCCCGACTCCGGTTCGTTCAATTTCGGATAGTTTCGGGTTAAACCGGACTTAACTTGCAATCCGGAATGAGTTATCTGACGTAAAATATATGAATTTGGGGTAGAACGAGCTAATGAAGCCAACCAACCCTGCTATGCCGGGTTGCGCAGCCCGGAATTGCGAGAAAACCCTCCGATTGACGGTTATTTCCCCGCTTAAATTTCGTTTTGCTAAAGTAGTAGTTTTTGTTTAATTAATTACTCTTCATCGGTTGGGCTTTAGGAGTTGTACGCATCGTGTAAAGAGCTTAGAATAATTAGGAGAATGGTTTAGTGAAATAAAAGGACACTTACTATTTTTGGCTGAAAGCCTTGCACACTTAATAGACATCACGACCCTATAGTAAGTCGCGAATTCTAGGAGTTTTAGCTGTAGTTTGTTTCTGATTTCATTCTCATTACTTGGTATCCTTATTTAAAGGGTTGTGAACTCGTTTATAGTATTAATCAGAATTTATTTCTATTTCCTGCTTTCTCCTCTTGTAGATTCGAGAAGTCTCTGGGAGGAGTCCAGAGAAGCTCCAAGGATTCGGGGTAGTTATCCTCATCACGTTTATCGCACATTTTTACTGATTCTCAATGATTGGGATGGGGTGGATTATGATCTAGACCCTTCACTAGACAACCTAGAAGGGTTTTAAGGTCGACCCGTGCGACCATGGTTGAATACATACTCGGCGTTCGTTTTCAGCGAACTAGCCGTTGGATGGAACCGGGATGCCTAAGACTGTTTCTACAATCCGTCGCTCCCTCCTAAGTCAGAGTGCGTCAGTGTGCGTCGTGAGACCATAACCCAGGTCCGGTTTAATCAAAATCATGCTCTGATACCATCTTGTAACGCCCTGAAAATCGGGGGTCGAACATAAACTCAACTCCCGAGTTCCAGAACATCACTTATGCAGCAAAATGAATGATGATTGGATGTTGATTGAATTTGTGCATTGAACATGAGTGAGATTAAGCCAAAACAGGATATCATACTCCAGAGACAGTTAAATTTGCAAGCGGAAGACTGTGATAGATAGATAAAATATAAACCTATGATGAGTCTCCAGAGTGTGATAACATTACCAGGTTAAATAAATACAAGTGCAGTTCTAGAATATACCAAATTTGAGGAAGTGTAATGCCTCCTATCCCATGTACCATAGCCCCGTCAATACAATATCAGGTCTTCATTGACCTGCCAGAGAGATACAGATAGGAGAACTCCTCCTATCATCACAAAAGTAGTCCGGCTCTGCTTCACAAGCATCGCCATCACCTGAAATTCAACAAATCTGGTGGGTGTTCGGAACACCGTCCCGTAACGTGGGAGTGAGTGATCAACTCAGTGGAACAGTAAAGCATAGTTAACGTGTTATCAAATCAATCAAGCAGTAATGATAAAGCAGTACAAATCAAGCATTTCTAACTACTCTTGTTAAGTGCAAAAATGATATGACATGATGCTGTATGCCCTTGCCAAACCACCCTCAAGCGACATCAATCTTACTTCGCGAATGCTTACTCCCTCAGTGCGCCACATCTACAAAGCACATGCGGTGCGATGATGCTCATGATTACCAAGTTTTTTATTAGTCCATTTCAAACAGCAGTATTGGGAAACTAAGGTACCTCCCTTGTATCATTCCCAAACATGATCCATTCTAGGGTCGTCAATCCTAGATAATCTCATACGATATTATGGTTTGAGAAGCGTAGTGAAGGCATCGCAAAGGGCTCATCACCCGTCAGCGCGGATACAGATCTCACCGTATGCGGCTCAATTGCTGGCCGTCAGCTCGAGTACAGGTCTCACCGTACTCGGCTCAATCACTAGCCGTCAGCTCAAGTACAGGTCTCACCGTACTCGGCTCAACTCACACTCTAGTTGCTGTGAAAGACTCGTGGCCAATCACAGACCCTTGGAGTGTACTCGATGATACTACGGAGGACTCGTCGCCCGTCAGCACGAGCACAGATCTCACCGTACTCGGCTCTCGCCGAGGTATCGACAGCTCGAATACAGTGTCCCATACCACCATATTCGGCTCACGAGTTGATTGCGCAATGGTCACTACTACGGGGAGGCACATGGCCCCAGCGTAGGCCGACAGCTCGACCACGGTGTCCCATACCACCATGCCCGGCTCATGCGACTTAGCGGATCTAGGTACCATGGTTAAACGGGGATCGCCACTGGTAAGTTTGGTACCCTAGGTTCAAGCAGTAGCGACCAAACAGGGTGAACATGCATAAGGCAGATCGGGTTACTTGATGAGCTCGACTAGCACGATCGCCCGTTGAGCTGCACGACATGAAGTGCATAAACAACTTCGTGTGGCCTAGCCACTGCCGACAGGCAACGCACGACTCGAGTTCGTCGAACACATCCCACGTGGCAAATGAATCTCAGCCACGAGTTCAATCCCGTTACCGATTGCCTGGACTATAATCATAGCCCCAAACACAATCAATTACAGAGATATAAAGCAGTAATAGATCAGGATTCAAATCATACAATCAGTCGGGTATTATCCGTTTAGGGCTGCCAGGGCTGTTGCACGCACTCGTTGCTCCGCTCCCCCATCACCCATGACGGATCATACAACATAAATATAAATTCAAACATATGCATTACATAGTTAAAATCATAAAACAGTTGAGCATGTTATGGAGCACAACACAAGCATGAGTTTGTACATGTTCAAATCCTAATCACACAACTATTAAAGGAGATCATACACATAGTGAAAAGAGGTTGAGAATCATATCTCAACACCCTTATATATTACAATTTGCCAACTACTACACATTCAGACATTTCAAGAAACACTTAAACAAACATACATCAACATACATGACATATGTCGATCACATAGGCATTAAGCCAAATCCTTTCGCTAGGGAGTTGCCCCAATCATAACACGCGTACACCCACGACGGATAGTCATGGCAAGTAGGAATCCAAGTTCCATATCCATTCAGTCATTTCCACAAACACTTGGGCCACACATTTTAGCATATATAGGGTATAATGGCCGTGGCGTGATTTAGGGCAAATCCTTTCGTCAAAGGGATATCGCCATTACAACAATCATATATCCATG